>CM059804.1:2659227-2814227 GCA_030435695.1 Brachymystax lenok tsinlingensis | reverse complement strand
TTCTCTGTTTAGTGAGTCCTCCAGATCAGAGGCTGTAGGGATGACCAGGGATGTTCTCTGTTTAGTGAGTCCTCCAGATCAGAGGCTGTAGGGATGACCAGGGATGTTCTCTGTGTAGTGAGTCCTCCAGATCAGAGGCAGTAGGAATGACCAGGGATGTTCTCTGTTTAGTGAGTCCTCCAGATCAGAGGCAGTAGGGATGACCAGGGATGTTCTCTGTTTAGTGAGTCCTCCAGATCAGAGGCAGTAGGGACGACCAGGGATGTTCTCTGTTTAGTGAGTCCTCCAGATCAGAGGCAGTAGGGATGACCAGGGATGTTCTCTGTTTAGTGAGTCCTCCAGATCAGAGGCTGTAGGGATGACCAGGGATGTTCTCTGTGTAGTGAGTCCTCCAGATCAGAGGCAGTAGGAATGACCAGGGATGTTCTCTGTTTAGTGAGTCCTCCAGATCAGAGGCAGTAGGGATGACCAGGATGTTCTCTGTTTAGTGAGTCCTCCAGATCAGAGGCAGTAGGGACGACCAGGGATGTTCTCTGTTTAGTGAGTCCTCCAGATCAGAGGCAGTAGGGATGACCAGGGATGTTCTCTGTTTAGTGAGTCCTCCAGATCAGAGGCAGTAGGGATGACCAGGGATGTTCTCTGTTTAGTGAGTCCTCCAGATCAGAGGCAGTAGGGATGACCAGGGATGTTCTCTGTTTAGTGAGTCCTCCAGATCAGAGGCTGTAGTGATGACCAGGGATGTTCTCTGTTTAGTGGGTCCTCCAGATCAGAGGCAGTAGGGATGACCAGGGATGTTCTCTGTTTAGTGAGTCCTCCAGATCAGAGGCTGTAGGGATGACCAGGGATGTTCTCTGTTTAGTGAGTCCACCAGATCAGAGAGCAGTAGGGATGACCAGGGATGTTCTCTGTTTAGTGGGTCCTCCAGATCAGAGGCAGTAGGGATGACCAGGGATGTTCTCTGTTTAGTGAGTCCTCCAGATCAGAGGCTGTAGTGATGACCGGGGATGTTCTCTGTTTAGTGAGTCCTCCAGATCAGAGGCAGTAGGGATGACCAGGGATGTTCTCTGTTTAGTGAGTCCTCCAGATCAGAGAGCAGTAGGGATGACCAGGGATGTTCTCTGTTTAGTGGGTCCTCCAGATCAGAGGCAGTAGGGATGACCAGGGATGTTCTCTGTTTAGTGAGTCCTCCAGATCAGAGGCAGTAGGGACGACCAGGGATGTTCTCTGTTTAGTGAGTCCTCCAGATCAGAGAGCAGTAGGGATGACCAGGGATGTTCTCTGTTTAGTGGGTCCTCCAGATCAGAGGCAGTAGGGATGACCAGGGATGTTCTCTGTTTAGTGAGTCCTCCAGATCAGAGGCAGTAGGGATGACCAGGGATGTTCTCTGTTTAGTGAGTCCTCCAGATCAGAGGCAGTAGGGACGACCAGGGATGTTCTCTGTTTAGTGAGTCCTCCAGATCAGAGGCAGTAGTGATGACCAGGAATTTTCGCTTGATAAGTGAATTGGACTATTTTCCTGTCCTGCTAAGCATTCAAAATGTAACGAGTACTTTTGGGTGTCAGGGAAAATGTACGGAGTAAAAAAAAAGTACAATATTTTCTTAAGAAATGTAGTGAAATAAAAGTTAAAGTAGTCAAACATTTTAAATAGTAAAGTAAAGTACAGATACCGCCAAAAAACTTCTTAAGTAGTACTTTAAAGTATTTTTACTTTAAGCACTTTACACCACCGTGTGTGTGTGTGTGTGTGTGTGCGTGCACGCGTACATACGCATGTATATCTTACCTGTCCCATGCCACAGTACTGCCCATGGTGCCGCCCATGCCAACGTGTTTCAGGCCGAGGATCTCAGGGTCGCCGCGGCCCTCTGCTGGTAGCTCCAGGGATGACAGGGTAGACGAGTTGTACACCTTTATTTTAGGAAAACAGCACATATATAATAATAATATGCAATTTATCAGACGCTTTTACGCAAAGCGACTTACAGTCATGCATACGTACATTCCTACGTAGAATCGAAACCCACTGTCCTGGCGTTACAAGCACTATGCTCTACCATCTGAATGTCCACTGACATCGTATTTTAGTCCAGGGGTCTATTCATTAGGCTGATTCTCTATACAAAATTATAAATGTATTAACATGCTTATGTAATAATAAGGCTTCATAGCTGTCGGCTGTCATACACCCAATATAACTATTCCACCATACACCAATATAACTATTACACCATACACCCAAAATAACTATTACACCATACACCCAATATAACTATTACACCATACACCAATATAACTATTACACCATACACCCAATATAACTATTACACCATACACCAATATAACTATTACACCATACACCCAATATAACTATTACACCATACACCCAATATAACTATTACACCATACACCAATATAACTATTACACCATACACCCAATATAACTATTACACCATACACCAATATAACTATTACACCATACACCAATATAACTATTACACCATACACCAATATAACTATTACACCATACACCCAATATAACTATTACACCATACACCAATATAACTATTACACCATACACCAATATAACTATTACACCATACACCCAATATAACTATTACACCATACACCCAATATAACTATTACACCATACACCAATATAACTATTACACCATACACCCAATATAACTATTACACCATACACCCAATATAACTATTACACCATACACCCAATATAACTATTACACCATACACCAATATAACTATTACACCATACACCAATACAACTATTACACCATACACCCAATATAACTATTACACCATACACACAATATAACTATTACACCATACACACAATATAACTATTACACCATACACCAATATAACTATTACACCATACACCCAATATAACTATTACACCATACACCAATATAACTATTACACCATACACCAATATAACTATTACACCATACACCCAATATAACTATTACACCATACACCCAATATAACTATTACACCATACACCCAATATAACTATTACACCATACACCCAATATAACTATTACACCATACACCAATATAACTATTACACCATACACCAATATAACTATTACACCATACACCAATATAACTATTACACCATACACCCAATATAACTATTACACCATACACCCAATATAACTATTACACCATACACCCAATATAACTATTACACCATACACCCAATATAACTATTACACCATACACCAATATAACTATTACACCATACACCAATATAACTATTACACCATACACCCAATATAACTATTACACCATACACCCAATATAACTATTACACCATACACCAATATAACTATTACACCATACACCAATATAACTATTACACCATACACCAATATAACTATTACACCATACACCCAATATAACTATTACACCATACACCAATATAACTATTACACCATACACCAATATGACTATTACACCATACACCCAATATAACTATTACACCATACACCAATATAACTATTACACCATACACCAATATAACTATTACACCATACACCAATATGACTATTACACCATACACCTAATATAACTATTACACCATACACCCAATATAACTATTACACCATACACCCAATATAACTATTACACCATACACCCAATATAACTATTACACCATACACCAATATAACTATTACACCATACACCCAATATAACTATTACACCATACACCAATATAACTATTACACCATACACCAATATGACTATTACACCATACACCCAATATAACTATTACACCATACACCAATATAACTATTCCACCATACACCAATATAACTATTCCACCATACACCCAATATAACTATTACACCATACACCAATATAACTATTACACCATACACCAGTATAACTATTACACCATACACCAGTATAACTATTACACCATACACCAATATAACTATTACACCATACACCCAATATAACTATTACACCATACACCCAATATAACTATTACACCATACACCAATATGACTATTACACCATACACCAATATAACTATTACACCATACACCAATATAACTATTACACCATACACCCAATATAACTATTACACCATACACCCAATATAACTATTACACCATACACCAATATAACTATTACACCATACACCAATATAACTATTACACCATACACCAATATAACTATTACACCATACACCCAATATAACTATTACACCATACACCCAATATGACTATTACACCATACACCAACATAACTATTACACCATACACCAATATAACTATTACACCATACACCCAATATAACTATTACACCATACACCCAATATGACTATTACACCATACACCAATATAACTATTACACCATACACCAATATAACTATTACACCATACACCAATATAACTATTACACCATACACCAATATAACTATTACACCATACACCAATATAACTATTACACCATACACCAATATAACTATTACACCATACACCAATATAACTATTACACCATACACCAATATAACTATTACACCATACACCCAATATAACTATTACACCATACACCAATATAACTATTCCACCATACACCAATATAACTATTACACCATACACCCAATATAACTATTACACCATACACCAATATAACTATTCCACCATACACCAATATAACTATTCCACCATACACCAATATAACTATTACACCATACACCAATATAACTATTCCACCATACACCAATATAACTATTACACCATACACCCAATATAACTATTACACCATACACCCAATATAACTATTACACCATACACCCAATATAACTATTACACCATACACCAATATAACTATTACACCATACACCAATATAACTATTACACCATACACCAATATAACTATTACACCATACACCCAATATAACTATTACACCATACACCAATATAACTATTACACCATACACCCAATATAACTATTCCACCATACACCAATATAACTATTACACCATACACCCAATATAACTATTACACCATACACCAATATAACTATTACACCATACACCCAATATAACTATTACACCATACACCCAATATAACTATTACACCATACACCAATATAACTATTACACCATACACCAATATAACTATTCCACCATACACCAATATAACTATTACACCATACACCCAATATAACTATTACACCATACACCAATATAACTATTACACCATACACCAATATAACTATTACACCATACACCAATATAACTATTACACCATACACCAATATAACTATTACACCATACACCAATATAACTATTCCACCATACACCAATATAACTATTACACCATACACCCAATATAACTATTACACCATACACCAATATAACTATTACACAATACACCCAATATAACTATTACACCATACACCAATATAACTATTACACCATACACCAATATAACTATTACACCATACACCAATATAACTATTACACCATACACCCAATATAACTATTACACCATACACCAATATAACTATTACACCATACACCCAATATAACTATTACACCATACACCCAATATAACTATTACACCATACACCCAATATAACTATTACACCATACACCCAATATAACTATTACACCATACACCCAATATAACTATTACACCATACACCAATATAACTATTACACCATACACCCAATATAACTATTACACCATACACCAATATAACTATTACACCATACACCCAATATAACTATTACACCATACACCCAATATAACTATTACACCATACACCAATATAACTATTACACCATACACCCAATATAACTATTACACCATACACCCAATATAACTATTGTCTCTGCATCTACTTGGGGTCCAGATCAGGTAATATAGCTTTGACAACCACTGATATTAAAATGGCTTTATAAATACATTTGATTGATCCACACACACACACACACACACACACACACACACACACACACACACACACACACACACACACACACACACACACACACACACACACACACACACACACACACACACACACCTTGATCTTGAGGCTGGGCAGGGGGTCCAGCAGGGGAGACGTTGTCATGGGGATCTTGTGGTGACCATCGTTGGCACCCTGCCGCAGGGAGAAGAGAGGGTCCTTGTAGGTACCCGCTGTGGCCGTCAGGTCCGGGGGCGCACAGGGGTGGAGGAGGTGAGGGTTGTCTGGAGGAGGCGGAGAGAGAGAGGAAGTTGTGTAATAGTTGCATCGGCTGATTGTGATTTTTGGGAGCAAAGTAGTTACAATAGTTCCTTTATAGGTCCATTTAAAAAAAAAATATTTTACCTTCATTTAACTAGGCAAGTCAGTTAAGAACAAGAACAGCATGACCATTACACAGATGCACCTTGTGCTGGGGACAATAAAAGGCCACTCTAAAATGTGCAGTGTTGTCACACAACACAATTCCACAGATGTCTTAAGTTTTCAAGGAAAATGTGAAATTGGCATGCTGACTGCAGGAATGTCCACCAGAGCTGTTGCCAGATAATCTACCATAAACCGCCTCCAATGTAATTTTTTAGAGAATTTGGCAGTACGTCCAACTGGCCTCACAAGCGCAGACCACGTGTATAGCGACGCGTGGGAGAGTGGTTTGCTGATGTCAACGCTCTGAACAGAGTTCCCGATGGGCACGCATAAGCAACGGATAACAAACACAATTGCATTTTATCGATGGAAATTTGAATAGATACCGTGACGAGATCCTTAGACCTATTGCCGTGTCATTCATCCGCCGCCATCACCTCATGTTTCAGCATGATAATGCACGGCCCAATGTCGCAAGGATCTGTACACAATTCCTGGAAGCTGAAAATGTCCCAGTTCTTCCGTGGCCTGCATATTCACCAGACATGTCACCCCATTGAGCATGTTTGGGATGCTCTGGATTGATGTGTATGACAGCATGTTCCAGTTCCTGCCAATATCCAGCAACTTTGCACAGCCATTGAAGAGGAGTGGGACAACATTCCACAGGCCACAATCAACAGCCTGATCAACTCTATTCGACAGATTTGTCCCGCTGAGGCAAATGGTGGTCACACCAGATACTGACTGGTTTTATAATCCACGCCCCCTACCTGTTTTCTGATCTGATACCTTTTTATTTAATTTTTAAAAACGTTTTACAATTTTTTCTCCACAATTTCGTGACATCCAACTGGTAGTTACAGTCCTGTCCAATCGCTGCAACTCCCGTACGGACTTGGGAGAAGCGAAGGTTGAGAGCCGTGCGTCCTCTGAAACACGACCCCGCCAAACCGCACTGCTCGCTTAACCAGGAAGCCATCCGCACACCGTACAGCTGGTGACAGAAGTCAGCGTGCATGTGCCCGACCCACCACAGAAGTCGCTAGAGTGCGATGGGACAAGGCCAAACCCTCCCCTAACCCGGACGACGCTGGGCCAATCATGGGTCTCCCGTTCGCAGGTGGCTGCGACACAGCCCGTGATCGAACCCGGGTCTGTAGTGACGCTTCAAGCACGACTATGCAGTGCCTTAGACCGCTGAGCCACTCAGGAGACCGATACCTTTTTTTGTTTTTAAAGGTATCTGTGACCAACAAATACATCTCTGTATTCCCAGTCATGTGAAATCCATAGACTAGGACCTAATGGTTTTATTTCAATAGACTGATTTCCTCATATGAATTGTATCTTTGAAATTGTTGCATGTTGCAACAACTAACCCCTCCCCGTCTTAAAAATATTTTGGGAAAATTTTAGGATATAAAATTTACGTCGAAAAAAACGAAATAGGAATAGGAAAAATATAAATAATATCCTTTAATAACTCTACCTACATGTACATATTGCCTCGACTAACCGGTGCCCCCGCACATTGACTCTGTACCGGTACCCCCCTGTATATAGTCTCGCTATTGTTATTTCACTGCTACTCTTTAATTACTTGTTACTTTTCTTCTTATCATTATTTTTTTAAACTGCATTGTTGGTTAGGGGCTCGTAAGTAAGCATTTCACTGTAAGGTCTACACCTGTTGTATTCAGCATTTCACTGTAAGGTCTACACCTGTTGTATTCAGCATTTCACTGTAAGGTCTACACCTGTTGTATTCAGCATTTCACTGTAAGGTCTACACCTGTTGTATTCAGCATTCCACTGTAAGGTCCACACCTGTTGTATTCAGCATTTCACTGTAAGGTCTACACCTGTTGTATTCAGCATTTCAGGTAAACCTGTTGTATTTATTCTTTATTCTTTTGGAACTTCTGTGAGTGTTTTTGACACATTGCCTCATTTTGAACCCCTCCCTATTGAAAACAGACATATATGGGAGTAAGATTGCAGTACCTATTGCTTCCACTGGATGTCAACAGTCTCTAGACAGTGTTTGGTGATGTTAGGTTGCTCTGGATGGTAATAGAAGAAGAATTGGGAAGTGGTCATCGGATGTAAACAGAAGAGGATGCGCGTTCACGGGCTCACGCGCGCTGTGGTTTTTTCCTTTCCTATCGCCCAGTTTATAATCCGGTTGAAATATTATAGTAAATATACATAAAAGTGTTCCTAAGGATACATTATCAATGATGTTTGATTGTTCTTGGACAAGTGTATAGGTATAGGTTGAACGCGTTCTCTTCACGGTTCAATGGGCGAGTGGACGCTGTATTTTATGAACATAACGCGCCAACCAAACTGAGATTTATGGATATAATAAATGACTTTTTCTAACAAAAGAACCATTGGATGTCTTCGTTGGACACTTGGGAAGCCCTCAGCAGAAGTTCTTCAAAAGGTAAGGGATTTGTTTTTTGCTGTGAAATGTGTTTTGTGTGAACCGCGATGGTTTATGAATTTATGCTAATGGGAAATATTGGAGGTGCCGTAAAGCCTTTTTGAAATCTGACAGCGCTGTGATATTGCCAAGAAGCAGAGCTTTTGATGGCTATGCAACACTTGTATATTGATGAATGTTTAATAATTCAACTTTTGGATTTTGAATTTGGCGCCTTGCATTTCACCGGGTTGCGCCCCACCGCTCCCTAAGTAGTTTTAATAGGCAGTAGAGAAGCAAGGAGCAAACTGAAGTGTGAGAAGGAGGAGGAGGAAGAGGAGGAAGGAGAAGAACAGCAGTGACTCACCCTGTCTGGGTGGTTTGTAGTTGCCGGGGTGGAAGGCGGCGGTGAGGGCGGAGGAGGAGTCAGTGATATCGCCGTGGAGATGGCGACAGTTGCGTCGGTATGCCAACACCCCGACACACAGCACCAGCACCACAGAGAGTAACAGCGCCCCCACCAGGCCGGCATACACCGTTACACCCACACCAGGGTCCAATGCTGAGAGAGAGAGAGAGAGAGAGAGAGAGAGAGAGAGAGAGAGAGAGAGAGAGAGAGAGAGAGAGAGAGACAGAGAGAGAGACAGAGAGAGAGAGAGAGGGTTAGGGCTCTGCATGGATAAACCAGTGGAGGCTGCTGTGGGGAGGATGGCTCATTATAATGTCTGGAATGGAGTCAATGGAATGGGATCAACCACATGGAACCACGTTTGATGTGTTTGATGCCATTCCATTGACTCCATTCCGTCCTCCCCTCAGCAGCCTCCACTGGGATAGCCACACACACACACACACACTAAACCTGTACACACTACTTCTGAACAACAGTCTTTTATACTGCCTCTTGATCTGCAGAGGGAGCTATTGCCCACAACTCCTCCTCTCTCCTCCTCCCACACAACTCCTCTCTCCTCCTCCCACACAACTCCTCTCTCCTCCTCCCATCACAACTCCTCCTCTCTCCTCCTCCCACACAATTCCTCCCATCACAACTTCTCCTCTCTCCTCCTCCCACACAACTCCTCTCTCCTCCTCCCATCACAACTCCTCCTCTCTCCTCCTCCCACACAACTCCTCTCTCCTCCTCCCATCACAACTCCTCCTCTCTCCTCCTCCCACACAACTCCTCTCTCTTCCTCCCATCACAACTCCTCCTCTCTCCTCCTCCCACACAACTCCTCTCTCTTCCTCCCATCACAACTCCTCCTCTCTCCTCCTCCCACACAACTCCTCTCTCCTCCTCCAATCACAACTCCTCTCTCCTCCTCCCACACAACTCCTCTCTCCTCCTCCCACACAACTCCTCCCATCACAACTCCTCCTCTCTCCTCCTCCCACACAACTCCTCTCTCCTCCTCCCATCACAACTCCTCCTCTCTCCTCCTCCCACACAACTCCTCCTCTCTCCTCCTCCCATCACAACTCCTCCTCTCTCCTCTCATCACAACTCCTCTCTCCTCCCAATACAACTCCTCCTCTCTCCTCCTCCCATCACAACTCCCCCTCTCCTACCATCTTCTCCCCTTGTACACCTTCTCCTCTCCTGCTCTGTGATTGTTTCTGACTGAGCTGCCTTCCTAGCCCTGAGTCCACCGCTCTAACACAGAGCCAGACTCCTGACTCCAGGGAGGGGTGGAGAAGAGGAGACGGGTGGAGAAGAGGAGAGGGGTGGAGTAGAGGAGAGGGGTGGAGTAGAGGAGAGGGGTGGAGAAGAGGAGAGGGGTGGAGTAGAGGAGAGGGGTGGAGTAGAGGAGAGGGGTGGAGTAGAGGAGAGGGGTGGAGTAGAGGAGAGGGGTGGAGAAGAGGAGAGGGGTGGAGAAGAGGAGACGGGTGGAGAAGAGGAGAGGGGTGGAGTAGAGGAGAGGGGTGGAGAAGAGGAGACGGGTGGAGAAGAGGAGAGGGGTGGAGTAGAGGAGAGGGGTGGAGAAGAGGAGAAGAGGAGAGTAGAGGGGTGGAAAGCCTGAGGGAGGAGCGGACCGGAGGAGAGTAGAGAGGTGGGGTGGAGGAGAGGAGAGCTCGCATGCTCACGTGGCGCGACGATACTGAATATATTCAATTATATATTATTGATCACGTAAAAACCAGATATAAGATTCAAAGTTCAAAGCCCTCAGCTAGTCGCAATGCTCTACTGCCTCCATCTAGAAACACATTATGGAGACCATATAGCATGCAGTGTGTTGGGCTGTTGCGGTGATCATATGACCCAGGCAGTCATGTGACCATTGAGTCACAGTAATCTCCTTTTATGCATTCAGGACGTGCATTGGTAGTATCTAACTAGCTAACGGCCTGGCACTCAGAGCTCTATTGTCCCTCCATCAGGTCCTAATGGCCTGGTACTCAGGGCTCTATTGTCCCTCCATCAGGTCCTAATGGCCTGGTACTCCCCGCTCTATTGTCCCTCCATCAGGTCTTAATGGCCTGGTACTCAGGGCTCTATTATCCCTCCATCAGGTCCTAATGGCCTGGTACTCAGGGCTCTATTGTCCCTCCATCAGGTCCTAATGGCCTGGTACTCCCCGCTCTATTGTCTCTCCATCAGGTCCTAATGGCCTGGTACTCAGGGCTCTATTGTCCCTCCATCAGGTCCTAATGGCCTGGTACTCCCCGCTCTATTGTCCCTCCATCAGGTCTTAATGGCCTGGTACTCAGGGCTCTATTGTCCCTCCATCAGGTCCTAATGGCCTGGTACTCCCCGCTCTATTGTCCCTCCATCAGGTCTTAATGGCCTGGTACTCATGGCTCTATTGTCCCTCCATCAGGTCCTAATGGCCTGGTACTCAGGGCTCTATTGTCCTTCCATCAGGTCCTAATGGCCTGGTACTCCCCGCTCTATTGTCCCTCCATCAGGTCTTAATGGCCTGGTACTCATGGCTCTATTGTCCCTCCATCAGGTCCTAATGGCCTGGTACTCAGGGCTCTATTGTCCTTCCATCAGGTCCTAATGGCCTGGTACTCCCGCTCTATTGTCCCTCCATCAGGTCTTAATGGCCTGGTACTCAGGGCTCTATTGTCCCTCCATCAGGTCCTAATGGCCTGGTACTCCCCGCTCTATTGTCCCTCCATCAGGTCTTAATGGCCTGGTACTCAGGGCTCTATTGTCCCTCCATCAGGTCCTAATGGCCTGGTACTCAGGGCTCTATTGTCCCTCCATCAGGTCCTAATGGCCTGGTACTCCCCGCTCTATTGTCCCTCCATCAGGTCCTAATGGCCTGGTACTCAGGGCTCTATTGTCCCTCCATCAGGTCCCAACGGCCTGGTACTCAGGGCTCTATTGTCTCTCCATCAGGTCCTAATGGCCTGGTACTCAGGGCTCTATTGTCCCTCCATCAGGTCCTAATGGCCTGGTACTCATGGCTCTATTGTCCCTCCATCAGGTCCTAATGGCCTGGTACTCCCCGCTCTATTGTCTATCCATCAGGTCTTAATGGCCTGGTACTCAGGGCTCTATTATCCCTCCATCAGGTCCTAATGGCCTGGTACTCAGGGCTCTATTGTCCCTCCATCAGGTCCTAATGGCCTGGTACTCCCCGCTCTATTGTCTCTCCATCAGGTCCTAATGGCCTGGTACTCAGGGCTCTATTGTCCCTCCATCAGGTCCTAATGGCCTGGTACTCCCCGCTCTATTGTCCCTCCATCAGGTCTTAATGGCCTGGTACTCAGGGCTCTATTGTCCCTCCATCAGGTCCTAATGGCCTGGTACTCCCCGCTCTATTGTCCCTCCATCAGGTCTTAATGGCCTGGTACTCATGGCTCTATTGTCCCTCCATCAGGTCCTAATGGCCTGGTACTCAGGGCTCTATTGTCCTTCCATCAGGTCCTAATGGCCTGGTACTCCCCGCTCTATTGTCCCTCCATCAGGTCTTAATGGCCTGGTACTCAGGGCTCTATTGTCCCTCCATCAGGTCCTAATGGCCTGGTACTCCCCGCTCTATTGTCCCTCCATCAGGTCTTAATGGCCTGGTACTCAGGGCTCTATTGTCCCTCCATCAGGTCCTAATGGCCTGGTACTCAGGGCTCTATTGTCCCTCCATCAGGTCCTAATGGCCTGGTACTCCCCGCTCTATTGTCCCTCCATCAGGTCCTAATGGCCTGGTACTCAGGGCTCTATTGTCCCTCCATCAGGTCCCAACGGCCTGGTACTCAGGGCTCTATTGTCTCTCCATCAGGTCCTAATGGCCTGGTACTCAGGGCTCTATTGTCCCTCCATCAGGTCCTAATGGCCTGGTACTCATGGCTCTATTGTCCCTCCATCAGGTCCTAATGGCCTGGTACTCCCCGCTCTATTGTCTATCCATCAGGTCTTAATGGCCTGGTACTCAGGGCTCTATTGTCCCTCCATCAGGTCCCAACGGCCTGGTACTCAGGGCTCTATTGTCTCTCCATCAGGTCCTAATGGCCTGGTACTCAGGGCTCTATTGTCCCTCCATCAGGTCCTAATGGCCTGGTACTCAGGGCTCTATTGTCCCTCCATCAGGTCCTAATGGCCTGGTACTCAGGGCTCTATTGTCTCTCCATCAGGTCCCAACGGCCTGGTACTCAGGCTCTATTGTCTCTCCATCAGGTCCTAATGGCCTGGTACTCAGGCTCTATTGTCCCTCCATCAGGTCGCTATTAGCCTGGTACTCAGGGCTCTATTGTCTCTCCATCAGGTCCTAATGGCCTGGTACTCAGGGCTCTATTGTCCCTCCATCAGGTCCTAATGGCCTGGTACTCAGGGCTCTATTGTCTCTCCATCAGGTCCTAACGGCCTGGTACTCAGGGCTCTATTGTCTCTCCATCAGGTCCTAATGGCCTGGTACTCAGGGCTCTATTGTCCCTCCATCAGGTCGCTATTGGCCTGGTACTCAGGGCTCTATTGTCTCTCCATCAGGTCCTAATGGCCTGGTACTCAGGGCTCTATTGTCCCTCCATCAGGTCGATATTGGCCTGGTACTCAGGGCTCTATTGTCTCTCCATCAGGTCCTAATGGCCTGGTACTCAGCGCTCTATTGTCCCTCCATCAGGTCCTAATGGCCTGGTACTCAGGGCTCTATTGTCTCTCCATCAGGTCCTAACGGCCTGGTACTCAGGGCTCTATTGTCTCTCCATCAGGTCCTAATGGCCTGGTACTCAGGGCTCTATTGTCCCTCCATCAGGTCGCTATTGGCCTGGTACTCAGGGCTCTATTGTCTCTCCATCAGGTCCTAATGGCCTGGTACTCAGGGCTCTATTGTCCCTCCATCAGGTCGCTATTGGCCTGGTACTCAGGGCTCTATTGTCTCTCCATCAGGTCCTAATGGCCTGGTACTCAGCGCTCTATTGTCCCTCCATCAGGTCCTAATGGCCTGGTACTCAGGGCTCTATTGTCCCTCTAACCACTCTGACATCAATGCAATTGAAAATCACATCAAACACTTATCAAAACAGTATCATGCTTTTAAAACTCCCCTGAGTGTGATAATCAATTTGAAGAAAGATGTTCAACAACAGGTTGAAAGTGAGTGTAAAACATGGTCGTTGTGGATGTTTGTGTCAAAGCCAAACGCAACGAAATGGACAGTGCTTTCTAAGGTGATGATCCATTCAAAACATCCATATAGATATTAGGATCTAAACACATAGGCCTACATACGAGCCCAAGCCTGAGGAATTTTTTAAAAATTAAAATGATGATTGTGCTGTTCTTTATACAATATTTATCCTACAGCATATTTTTACTAGGCAAGTCAGCTAAGAATACACCGGCCAAACCCGCTGGGCCAATTGTGCGCCGCCCTAAGGGACTCCCGTTCACGGCCAGTTGTGATACAGCCTGGATTCGAACCAGGGTGTCTGTAGTGACGCCCTGGTTCGAGCACTGAGACCGCTGCGCCACCGCAGAACGTACAAAAATGTAATAAAAAAACATATTTAAGAGGGTCTTTAATTGGTCTAGGCTATATTCCAACATTTCAAAGATTCTGGTAATCGCCTTTGAATATGGACTACATTGTTATGTATACTGGACTGGTTACCTGATGCTACATATAGATAGGCCTACACTGGATGGACTGGTTACCTGATGCTACATATAGATAGGCCTATACTGGATGGACTGGTTACCTGATGCTACGTATAGATAGGCCTATACTGGATGGACTGGTTACCCGATGCTACATATAGATAGGCCTATACTGGATGGACTGGTTACCTGATGCTACATATAGATAGGCCTATACTGGATGGACTGGTTACCCGATGCTACATATAGATAGGCCTATACTGGATGGACTGGTTACCTGATGCTACATATAGATAGGCCTATACTGGATGGACTGGTTACCCGATGCTACATATAGATAGGCCTATACTGGATGGACTGGTTACCTGATGCTACGTATAGATAGGCCTATACTGGATGGACTGGTTACCCGATGCTACATATAGATAGGCCTATACTGGATGGACTGGTTACCCGATGCTACATCTAGATAGGCCTATACTGGATGGACTGGTTACCTGATGCTACATCTAGATAGGCCTATACTGGATGGACTGGTTACCTGATGCTACGTATAGATAGGCCTATACTGGATGGACTGGTTACCTGATGCTACATCTAGATAGGCCTATACTGGATGGACTGGTTACCTGATGCTACATATAGATAGGCCTATACTGGATGGGCTGGTTACCTGATGCTACATCTAGATAGGCCTATACTGGATGGACTGGTTACCTGATGCTACGTATAGATAGGCCTATACTGGATGGACTGGTTACCTGATGCTACATCTAGATAGGCCTATACTGGATGGACTGGTTACCTGATGCTACATATAGATAGGCCTATACTGGATGGACTGGTTACCTGATGCTACGTATAGATAGGCCTATACTGGATGGACTGGTTACCCGATGCTACATATAGATAGGCCTATACTGGATGGACTGGTTACCCGATGCTACATATAGATAGGCCTATACTGGATGGACTGGTTACCCGATGCTATATATAGATAGGCCTATACTGGATGGACTGGTTACCCGATGCTACATATAGATAGGCCTATACTGGATGGACTGGTTACCCGATGCTACATATAGATAGGCCTATACTGGATGGACTGGTTACCCGATGCTACATATAGATAGGCCTATACTGGATGGACTGGTTACCCGATGCTACATATAGATAGGCCTATACTGGATGGACTGGTTACCTGATGCTACGTATAGATAGGCCTATACTGGATGGACTGGTTACCTGATGCTACATATAGATAGGCCTATACTGGATGGACTGGTTACCCGATGCTACATATAGATAGGCCTATACTGGATGGACTGGTTACCCGATGCTACATATAGATAGGCCTATACTGGATGGACTGGTTACCCGATGCTACGTATAGATAGGCCTATACTGGATGGACTGGTTACCTGATGCTACATATAGATAGGCCTATACTGGATGGACTGGTTACCCGATGCTACATATAGATAGGCCTATACTGGATGGACTGGTTACCCGATGCTACGTATAGATAGGCCTATACTGGATGGACTGGTTACCCGATGCTACATATAGATAGGCCTATACTGGATGGATTACCCGATGCTACGTATAGATAGGCCTATACTGGATGGACTGGTTACCCGATGCTACATATAGATAGGCCTATACTGGATGGACTGGTTACCTGATGCTACATATAGATAGGCCTATACTGGATGGACTGGTTACCTGATGCTACGTATAGATAGGCCTATACTGGATGGACTGGTTACCTGATGCTACGATAGATAGGCCTATACTGGATGGACTGGTTACCTGATGCTACGTATAGATAGGCCTATACTGGATGGACTGGTTACCTGATGCTACATATAGATAGGCCTATACTGGATGGACTGGTTACCTGATGCTACGTATAGATAGGCCTATACTGGATGGACTGGTTACCTGATGCTACGTATAGATAGGCCTATACTGGATGGACTGGTTACCTGATGCTACATATAGATAGGCCTATACTGGATGGACTGGTTACCTGATGCTACGTATAGATAGGCCTATACTGGATGGACTGGTTACCTGATGCTACGTATAGATAGGCCTATACTGGAATGACTGGTTACCTGATGCTACGCTCCGCACGTTCTATCCATCAGTCTGGGAGAGAACGTATAGGCCTAGGCGATGCTGCTGGTTCATTGATTGTGCAGGGCGGCTTACAGAGTTAGTCTACAATTATAGTGAATCTACAAGACATTTCACTTGGTAGCTGCAGGAACAAGGTTTGGAAGCCCACAGCGTACAGAGTTTGTATATAATATAGAACCAAAATGTCCTATATATTAGATACAACCATGTCTTATATATTATATACTTCAATAATGTCTTATATATTATATACTACCACCACTACCCATAGACCTGAATTATGGGTAGTGGTGATAATTCAGGTCTATGTCTTCACCTAGCTGTCAATACACTGTGTCAGCCAGAACAACTTCTAATGTCTTCACCTAGCTGTCAATACACTGTGTCAGCCAGAACAACTTCTAATGTCTTCACCTAGCTGTCAATACACTGTGTCAGCCAGAACAACTTCTAATGTCTTCACCTAGCTGTCAATACACTGTGTCAGCCAGAACAACTTCTAATGTCTTCACCTAGCTGTCAATACACTGTGTCAGCCAGAACAACTTCTAATGTCTTCACCTAGCTGTCAATACACTGTGTCAGCCAGAACAACTTCTAATGTCTTCACCTAGCTGTCAATACACTGTGTCAGCCAGAACAACTTCTAATGTCTTCACCTAGCTGTCAATACACTGTGTCAGCCAGAACAACTTCTAATGTCTTCACCTAGCTGTCCTACAACATCAGAAGAACACGTTGGTCTTGTGTGTCAGTGGATTTGTCTGTTATTACGGAGATGTTTTCATTTCTTTTCTCCAGACTTCGTCTCCGTTCTTTACCTGTGTGTTTAATGAATGCGGGCATTTTGGGATGTTGGCGCTTGCAACAATAATTTGATCCAGTAGGCTAAAGCGTAGGCTGCTGATGAGAATAAGTGTCGGGCAAACATTTTAATTTTAAGGTCGGTCCACATGGTTGAGAATTATTTCGACTAATTGGACAATTCCGTTAGATGATCCGTGGTATGAATACATGATAACTAATTCCCACGTGTGAATTCCCACATCGAATGATCGAAATGCGAAAAAAATGTTTTTTAAAATAATGAACCGCCTGGACCTACCCATAAGGCGCTGGTCAAAAGTAGTGCACTAAATATGAAATTACTGGATTTTTAGGGTGCCGGTTGGGATGCCAAAGAGACTAGCAACACAATGTAAATCAGTAAATAATTATGAACACAAAATCAATCATCACCTTGGTGAAAACATGCCTGTTATACTTGTCCCGAGCACAGTATATGCACATACTCTCTCTGTGTGTAAGGGCATGTAGAAGCTCTGGAAATAATAAAGAAAGTGACACACACTATACAGTGGGGCAAAAAAGTATTTAGTCAGCCACCAATTGTGTAAGTTCTCCAACTTAAAAAGATGAGAGAGGCCTGTAATTTTCATCATAGGTACACTTCAACTATGACAGACGAAATGAGAAAAAGAAATCCAGAAAATCACATTGTAGGATTTTTAATTTATTTATTTGCAAATTATGGTGGAAAATAAGTATTTGGTCAATAACAAAAGTTTATCTCAATACTTTGTTATATACCCTTTGTTGGCAATGACAGAGGTCAAACGTTTTCTGTAAGTCTTCACAAGGTTTTCACACACTGTTGCTGGTATTTTGGCCCATTCCTCCATGCAGATCTCTAGAGCAGTGATGTTTTGGGGCTGTCGCTGGGCAACACGGACTTTCAACTCCTCCAAAGATTTTCTATGGGGTTGAGATCTGGAGACTGGCTAGGCCACTCCAGGACCTTGAAATGCTTCTTACGAAGCCACTCCTTCGTTCGGGCGGTGTGTTTGGGATCATTGTCATGCTGAAAGACCCAGCCACGTTTCATCTTCAATGCCCTTGCTGATGGAAGGAGGTTTTCACTCAAAATCTCACGATACATGGCCCCATTCATTCTTTCCTTTACACGGATCAGTCGTCCTGGTCCCTTTGCAGAAAAACAGCCCCAAAGCATGATGTTTCCACCCCATGCTTCACAGTAGGTATGGTGTTCTTTGGATGCAACTCAGCATTCTTTGTCCTCCAAACACGACGAGTTGAGTTTTTACCAAAAAGTTCTATTTTGGTTTCATCTGACCATATGACATTCTCCCAATCCTCATCTGGATCATCCAAATGCTCTCTAGCAAACTTCAGATGGGCCTGAACATGTACTGGCTTAAGCAGGGGGACACGTCTGGCACTGCAGGATTTGAGTCCCTGGCGGCGTAGTGTGTTACTGATGGTAGGCTTTGTTACTTTGGTCCCAGCTCTCTGCAGGTCATTCACTAGGTCCCCGTGTGGTTCTGGGATTTTTGCTCACCGTTCTTGTGATCATTTTGACCCCACGGGTGAGATCTTGCGTGGAGCCCCAGATCGAGGAAGATTATCAGTGGTCTTGTATGTCTTCCATTTCCTAATAATTGCTCCCACAGTTGATTTCTTCAAACCAAGCTGCTTACCTATTGCAGATTCAGTCTTCCCAACCTGGTGCAGGTCTACAATTTTGTTTCTGGTGTCCTTTGACAGCTCTTTGGTCTTGGCCATAGTGGAGTTTGGAGTGTGACTGTTTGAGGTTGTGGACAGGTGTCTTTTATACTGATAACAAGTTCAAACAGGTGCCATTAATACAGGTAACGAGTGGAGGACAGAGGAGCCTCTTAAAGAAGAAGTTACAGGTCTGTGAGAGCCAGAAATCTTGCTTGTTTGTATGTGACCAAATACTTATTTTCCACCATAATTTGCAAATAAATTCATTAAAAATCCTACAATGTGATTTTCTGGATTTTTTTTACTCATTTTGTCTGTCATAGTTGAAGTGTACCTATGATGAAAATTACAGGCCTCTCTCATCTTTTTAAGTGAGAGAACTTGCACAATTGGTGGCTGACTAAATACTTTTTTGCCCCACTGTATATAAACCCCCAGTCATTTACTGTGTCTTCTTCAGGGTAATGCCGAAATGTTGGTGGTTTACCCAATAAATTACTGGGAGTTTATATATAGAGCGTGGGACTCTTTTTGTTATATCTAAAACAAAAAATATAGCTTCCAGTTTATTCACCGTTAGTCAGCACCTCTAAACTAAATCATTTCTCTGGGGGTGTACGCCAGCTCATGCTTTCTGTAAAAGTATACGTGACAGTGGGATTTTCTATAAATACTCAGCCAAGAAGAATAGCTGAGAGAGAGAGAGAGAGAGAGAGAGGGAAAGTGAAAGTGAGAGAAAGAGAGGGGGAGAGAGAGGGGGGAGAGAGAGAGAGGCAGAGAGATAGAGAACACAAAAAAAAACGGATCAAACTAGAATGCTACTTGGCCCTAAACAGAGAGCACACAGTGGCAGAATACCTGACCACTGTGACTGACCCAAATTTAAGGAAATCTTTGACTATGTACAGATTCAGTGAGCATAGCCATGCTATTGAGAAAGGCAGCCGAAGGCAGACCTGGCTCTCAAGAGAAGACAGGCTATGTGCACACTGCCCACAAAATGAGGTGGAAACTGAGCTGCACTTCCTAACCTCCTGCCAAATGTATGACAATATCAGAGACACATATTTCTCTCCGATTACATAGACCCGCAAAACACCAGTCTCAACGTCAACAGTGAATAGGCGACTCCGGGATGCTGGCCTTCTAGGCAGAGTTCCTCTGTCCAGTGTCTGTGTTCTTTTGCCCATCTTAATCTTTTATTTTTATTGGCCAGTCTGAGATATGGCTTTTTCTTTGCAACTCTGCCTAGAAGGCCAGCATCCCGGAGTCGCCTCTTCACTGTTGACGTTGATGTTGAGACTGGTGTTTTGCGGGTACTATTTAATGAAGCTGCCAGTTTAGGACTTGTGAGGCGTCTGTTTCTCAAACTAGACACTCTAATGTACTTGTCCTCTTGCTCAGTTGTGCACCGGGGCCTCCCACTCCTCTATCTATTCTGGTTAGAGCCAGTTTGCTCTGTTCTGTGAAGGGAGTAGTACACAGCGTTGTATGAGATATTCAGTTTCTTGGCAATTTCTCGCATGGAACAGCCTTCATTTCTCAGAACAAGAATAGATCGACGAGTTTCAGAAGAAAGTTATTTGTTTATTTTGATGCATCAAATAACAACACGCAAACTATACGCAAACGTTGGCCAATCACAAATAAGGCGCATGTGAAAAACAGACATATGAAAAACATCTCATTCATCATCACCAAGAAACATATAAGTCACGTGGAACATTGAAAACATGAGAGACCGCTTTTTTTTAAGTTTCGCCAGCCAAGTACAACCACTTTCACGATCACTCCAGGAGGATCGGGTGGTTCAAAGGTAGGATTCATTCTGGTAGGTAATACCTGGCGAATGTCAACATTGACCGGTGTTGTGCCAACAATCTCCCCCCTGACAGAAAGCCCTACCCTTCGAGAGAGCGCTCAATTCTTCATTGCCGTGACTTGCTTGCTAAATTGAGATTTCTGATCACGCTGTGTTTCTTTTTTTCTTTTTTGATGTCGGGTTTGATCGCGGGGGGGGAGGCACTAGCAATGTCTGAAGTTTTCGGGTTTGGCTCTTTGTTTCAAGTGTACTGGTCTATAAATAAATCTCTTTTCACAAAATTCGTCATCTCTCCCGTGTCTTATTCGACTAACGTAACGTTAACTCCTTTCTATTATTAGGCCATCTAGCTAGCTATGGTGTCGTTTGTTATTTAACAGTATGTCCCGTTCCAGTAAACTAGGCCTTTCTATTGCTGTTGGGATTTTGTAGACTTATTTTGTCTTTCTTCAAATATCACTTGGACATGAAGCGTCATCGGAGCAGCTACCCGTTTTGGCAGCGGCGTCAATTGTGCTTAATGTCATTTATTTTAACTTCTCATAATGTTTGCGTCTGTCACATTTCAATCGTTCACCAGACGGAATAATGCTGGAGTCCAAAAAAGCGGAAAACAATAGGAAACAGGCCGATAAATATGAGGGTTTTGCCTGATCGCTGAGCCTACCGTCCAGCTGCCGAACAGGATAGGTTAATTCCCCGTAGATCCATGCAGTACACAGTGCTTGCTTTGTAAGTGTGTGACTCTATTGTGTGATTATAAACATAGACTTATTAGAGTTTATTTTACCGATTTAAAAGATCATTAAATGTGTCCGTGTTTATTAGGATACTTTTTTTCTTTTGATTCAATCAATCAAATGAATCAAATGTATTTATAAAAGCACTTTTTACATCCGCCGATTGTCACAAAGTGCTGAAATAATGTTTTATATAATGCGTCCATATCTCAGGATCTTTAGAGTATCCTGTGAGGCAGATCGAGTTGCACTATGGTCAGGAGGAGAGCAGAATCTTGAAGGAAACATTCCCCCAGATGAATCCAAATGTAGAGCCCTTTAAGACAGACGGGAGGAGGAGGCTCGTTCCCCTACAGCTGGGATAAGGAGGTCTGTTCCCCCGAAGTCAGTCCCTCTCCTTGTCCATTCGGCGGTCGACGTCACCGGTCTTCTAGCCACCGCCGATCCACTTTTCAATTTCTGTTTGTTTTGTCTTCTTTATAAACGCCTGGTTTCTATTCCCATAATTACATGTTCCTTATTTAAACTCTCTGTTTCTCCCATGGTTTTGTGCGTGTTTGTTTATTGTAAAGTTGGTCTGAGTTTGTGAGCGTGTTGTAATACTACTACATTTTTGAGTAAAGATACGTGATCTCTGTTGTCCTGCGCCCGACTCCGCTTTTCATGCTACACACAGACGCTTTGAAAGTCCTGTACTTAAGATTGAAGGTATTTGATAGCTTCTGTGTTAGGAAGGGGGAGGTAGATTGAGATCTATTATGTCACCTGATACATGCCAGAAACTGGATTTCCCCTCTGAATACAAAAGCTATAAAGTATTTGAGCAACTAGTGATTTCTTGTATTTTTATGTTAAGGAAAGTGTAACGGAGGAGACAACCTCGGAGGTAGAGACTCTGCCTATGGAGACAGTGTAACGGAGGAGACAACCTCGGAGGCAGAGACTCTGCCTATGGAGACAGTGTAACGGAGGAGACAACCTCGGAGGTAGAGACTCTGCCTATGGAGACAGGCCTCCCTGTTGCCTCACCACAAGTGTAACAGTATATTTCCCGTCCCTCTCCTCGCCCCTGAACCAGGGACCCTCTGCACACATCAACAACTGCCTCCCACAAAGCATCGTTACCCATCGCTCCACAAAAGCCGCGGCCCTTGCAGAGCACAAAATGTGGGAAAAGTCCAGGGGTCTGAATACTTTCCGAATGCACTGTATACTGTGGCATTGGCTGTTAAGGTTCACGTAACGATCATTAATATGAAATTACATTAATGATACAGTCCATATTGTTGATTGTCTTTGTGTTTTATGGTTTCGTTTTTTCCTTTCAGAAACACTTCACTAATAAACACAACACAAGCTGATATTGACTGACGTTGACTGAAGCACTGCTGCCATGTTGCAACTCATACGAATCTGATCATTTGATGTTCTACGTTTAATTAAGACGAAAATTAACTTATAGCCATTATAATTGAATTAGAACTACAATAAGGTTTCCCAACCATTGCATTAAGTGACAGCTCCACTTCTGGGAACTACACCTATTTTTTTTGTAGTGACAAATTACAAATGCATTGATTTAGGAACTAGATCCCACTGTAGGCTTTCAAATTCGACCTCAGTTGTAAACTAAAACCCGATGGTTCACCAGGTAATTATTAAGGCGTGGAGTGGTAAACCCTACAGGACGGTAACTCTCCAGGAACAGGGTTGGAG
Organism: Brachymystax lenok tsinlingensis; assembly: GCA_030435695.1. Taxonomy (NCBI): domain Eukaryota; kingdom Metazoa; phylum Chordata; class Actinopteri; order Salmoniformes; family Salmonidae; genus Brachymystax; species Brachymystax lenok. The sequence continues at coordinate 2,790,420 of CM059804.1, read as the reverse complement.
AGCCCTGCACTAGTCCCCCCGTCTTCTACCACATTATTAAAGCTGTCACAACGTGTCAACAACGCTAATGTTACTGACTGTAACAGGGTGCTGTTAATCACAATGATAGAAAAATGAGCCGAACCACTGGTCCAATTTAAAAAGAAAAGAAGAGCAGCAGACTGTAGGGGCGTTCCACAAAATTATTTATTTTTAACAATTTATATAAAGTCCCGATTGGGCGTTCCAAAAAGTAAAGTTCTGTTTGAATAATGTCAATTCGGAATGTTCTGTTGTCCTCCCACGGCGTGGACGCTATGAAGGCTCTTATCCAGCGTTTGCAGTAGGCCTTCCCTGGGGTCGTGTTGTACTGGAGTGGAAGACAAAATATTGTGTCAGCAGATGGTGCTGTTGTATTAAAGCAATAGACCTCAACCATAGGCTGTTTTATACCTTAAAAGTACCTGACTCTCTCCGAATATGACCAAACTAAACGGAAATGGAATGGAATGGAGAAGTACTTGACTTTTGTTTAAGGCTACCTCTGTCTAAACTCTGGTCCCCATCCGTTTACAGTTGAAGATGTCTGTCGTACCTTTCTAGACACCAAATCATACAGTGTGTACTGTTACTGCTGGAAAGGGGTTTCCAAAAGCAGGAACAAAGAAATAAAACTATAACATGAGTAGATAAATCCACAACTCAACAGGGAAATCAACAAAAACGTGATCAGGTCATTCAAAATGAAAGGTAAATGGATATGTTGAATGGAGAAGTTCTTCGCTTTTTTTTGGGAGGGAAGGAGTCTCCTCTCATTGCTTCTACTCTGGTCAAGGTCCGCTCCAGTTCAGCTACAGCACAAGTGGGCCAGTTACTGCTGCACTGCGAACCCCAGTAGTAAGCTCTCTGAACCCACCGAGGGGCCATACACCTTGACACTCTTTGTTAAGGGTTGAACATGTCTGTGGACAGTTTCTGTGCAAAAAAGGAGGGTGTTTCCAAAGCTCCGTGTTGAAGAGAAGTTCCCTGATGGCGCCGTCCTAATTGTTGGTGTTATTATTGCGGTTATGAAAAATGAACTGATTCAAATGGAACGAGTGGCGCTGAAGATATAGCTGCCATAACCCTCTGTGGAATGTCAACTCCCAGGCTGCCTCTGGGGCCTTCCAATGGATGTATCGTCCGCAACAGTTCCATCTGTGTGTTGCTGATGGTGAACTGGATTTGTGGCACAATCACCCCTTCCGACCAATAAAGAGCTGCAGTGTTAGTGGTGGGAGGAGCTGAGGTGGAGGTGATTGGAGGAGCTGAGGTGGAGGTGATTGGAGGATCTGAGGTGGTGGTGGTGGAGCTGAGGTGGTGATTGGAGGAGCTGAGGTGGAGGTGATTGGAGGAGCTGAGGTGGTGGTGGTGGAGCTGAGGTGGTGATTGGAGGAGCTGAGGTGGTGGTGATTGGAAGGGCTGAGATGGTGATTGGAAAATCTGAGGTGGAGGTGATTGGAGGAGCTGAGGTGGTGATTGGAAGAGCTGAGGTGGAGGTGATTGGAGGAGCTGAGGTGGTGGTGGTGGAGCTGAGGTGGTGATTGGAGGAGCTGAGGTGGAGGTGATTGGAGGATCTGAGGTGGTGGTGGTGGAGCTGAGGTGGTGATTGGAGGAGCTGAGGTGGAGGTGATTGGAGGAGCTGAGGTGGTGGTGGTGGAGCTGAGATGGTGATTGGAGGAGCTGAGGTGGTGGTGATTGGAAGGGCTGAGATGGTGATTGGAAAATCTGAGGTGGAGGTGATTGGAGGAGCTGAGGTGGTGATTGGAAGAGCTGAGGTGGAGGTGATTGGAGGAGCTGAGGTGGTGGTGGTGGAGCTGAGGTGGTGATTGGAGGAGCTGAGGTGGAGGTGATTGGAGGATCTGAGGTGGTGGTGGTGGAGCTGAGGTGGTGATTGGAGGAGCTGAGGTGGAGGTGATTGGAGGAGCTGAGGTGGTGGTGGTGGAGGAGCTGAGGTGGTGATTGGAGGAGCTGAGGTGGAGGTGATTGGAGGAGCTGAGGTGGAGGTGATTGGAGGAGCTGAGGTGGAGGTGATTGGAGGAGCTGAGGTGGCTCCGTTTTTAGCCTGAAAAAATAGACAGCAGACCCGATTGGTCCAGTGACATGTTATTTTGACATAGCTAACAACCCCTAAAGTGTTCACTTGTCTAATCTGCGTCAACTCTCAGAGCCTCCGACCTACGATGACAGGCGATGCAGTTTTAACTACAAACTAGCTGAAAAAAGGTTATTGATGCAGACATCACTATAGCTAGCTAGCTACTGTACAGTAACGTATGGACAATTAATGTTCGCTAGCTATCTTCAGTTCAGTTTAATATCAATAGCAGGCAGATCTATCCAGCTAGCTAATGTTGGTAGCTAGGTAGCGTTATATTATATAGCTTTTTTCTTTTTTTTTTGCAGCTGTTACACCACTCCCTCTCAACAACTAGCTGGCTAGCTATTTAACATGAAGTTAACTTTACCTGGCTATTGATGGTTTCATGTCCATCTCTTCTGTCCGCGAGAGGCAGTCTGTTGCAATCAGAGATCAGTAGATTTAACATTTTAGAGAAACCGGGTCGGCCATTGTTAACTAGCTTGCTGATTTTACCTCAGAAGAACAGGAAGTTGAGTGAACTTCTTTGTGAGAAATTAGAGAGAATCGGGGCGCAGTCAAAACTAACGACCTTTCATGTAAATGAGGATCATCAGAGTCATAGGATACGTATCGGTGAATCGCTGTGACGTATGACAAATGAGTGATAGTGTAATCAATGTGCAATAACTACATAAAAAAAATAAATGGTATGAAAGTGGTAAATGATTATGTGACTTGTAGTCATATTCCGGTCCTGATTGGCCAACAAGTTTACTTGACATGTCAAATAGTGTTATCTTTTCTGACACGCATATACCCAATTGGCCGTTCCATATATACAGTGAGGGGAAAAAGTATTTGATCCCCTGCTGATTTTGCACGTTTGCCCACTGACAAAGAAATGATCAGTCTATAATTTTAATGGTAGGGTTATTTGAACAGTGAGAAAAAAATCCTGAAAAACGCATGTGAAAAATGTTATAAATTGATTAGCATTTTAATGAGGGAAATAAGTATTTGACCCCCTCTCAATCAGAAAGATTTCTGGCTCCCAGGTGTCTTTTATACAGGTAACGAGCTGAGATTAGGAGCACACTCTTAAAGGGAGTGCTCCTAATCTGTTTGTTACCTGTATAAAAGACACCTGTCCACAGAAGCAATCAATCAATCAGATTCCAAACTCTCCACCATGGCCAAGACCAAAGAGCTCTCCAAGGATGTCATGGACAAGATTGTAGACCTACACAAGGTTGGAATGGGCTACAAGACCATCGCCAAGCAGCTTGGTGAGAAGGTGACAACAGTTGGTGCGATTATTCGCAAATAGAAGAAACACAAAAGAACTGTCAATCTCCCTCGGCCTGGGGCTCCATGCAAGATCTCACCTCGTGGAGTTGCAATGATCATGAGAACGGTGAGGAATCAGCCCAGAACTACACGGGAGGATCTTGTCAATGATCTCAAGGCAGCTGGGACCATAGTCACCAAGAAAACAATTGGTAACACTACGCCATGAAGGACTGAAATCCTGCATGGATAACATTTTTCACATGCGTTTTTCAGGATTTTTTTGTTGTTATTCTGTCTCTCACTGTTCAGATAAACCTACCATTAAAATTATAGACTGATCATTTCTTTGTCAGTGGGCAAACGTGCAAAATCAGCAGGGGATCAAATACTTTTTTCCCTCACTGTAAGGACTATGAATGAGGTAAACCTAGTTAGTGGCTTAATGTCTGGTGTCCAATCTGCCAGCTAGACACTAAACAGTTATACATACCAGACTCCAGGATCCCAATCCATTCTCTTTTAGTGATTGATACTATGATGTTACCAGACTCCAGGACCCCACACATTCTCCTCAACTCAAATCCAGTGTCTTGACCTCAACCAATCAAATGCATTTTTTTCTAAAGCCCTTTTTACATCAGCAGTTGTCAAAGTGGTTTAAAGATACCCAGCCTAAAACCCCCAAAACAACAAGCAATGCAGAAGCACTATGAGTGCTACTGATGATACGGCTAGTAGGTGTAAGTTTATAGTTGTGTCTGTATTGTCTGTGTGGGTTAGCATGTACAGTATATGTCCATCTGTCCATCAGTGTGTGTCTCTCTGTCCCTGTGTGTAGCTCATTGCCTGTGTGTACTTGGTGTGTGTGTGATGTGTGTGTGTGTGTATGTGTGTGTGTGTGTGTGTGGAGTGCGGTCAGCTGGATTCCACCCAGATCATCAGGCGTTGCACATTGGGTGTCAGGGTGAATCTGACTCAGCCTCCTCATCCCTCTCCTCCTCTCCTCGTCTACACCCTCTGTTCATTACTCTTCTCTGTCTGTTGTTGCACTCCTTCCTTACGACTCGGTGCCCTCCTTTCGCTTCACACTCCTCTCGTACACACACACACACACACACACACACACACACACACACCACTCCGGCCTCCCTTCACCCTCCATCTGTGCGTTTACCATTTGGATCACTAGTCTTTTCTTCTTGTGAACCCAAACTAAACTGCTGAACATCTGTCTGTGGTAGACGTGTCTTCCCAACTCTCTCTGCTTCTGCCTCTGCCTCTGCCTCTGTCTGTCTGTCTGTGTGTGCTAGACGCTAGACTTCAGAATATCTTTCTGCCTCTGCATCGTCCTGATTTCTCCCAACAGCACGGCGGTGATGTGATTTAGCAACACAACATCTAAAACTAGATGCAGATGAAGGCACCCTCCTTGTTTCAGTCCACTTTATTTTGTTCCTATTGAACACAGCTCTGGTGCCTCTCTCTGTCTCCCTCTCTCTCTCTCTCTCTCTCTCTCTCTCTCTCTCTCTCTCTCTCTCTCTCTCTCCTGACTCACTGCGTGTACAGAGTCCGTCGGTGCAGTTCTTGCTCTCCATCATGCTCCCACTACAGTGGAGTCCTCCGTTTCGGGCCGGGGGTGCTTGACACTCCCTGCTTGTCCAATGGGTACATTCTGTCCCGCACACCGACCACTTGGCCCACTCTGTCCAGCCTCCGTCCACTACAGGGGTCAGAGGTGAGGGGTTAGAGGGCAAGGGGTCAAGATGAACTAACTAACAAGCTGGCTAACTAGCAGTAGGTACAAATCTGACCTTAACCTTGAATTAAAAAGGACAAGACTCAAGACTTTTTTACCTGGACATAGAGTGGTGCATGTAACTCTCTGGAAAGGCGGGCCCTCGCAGAAGGCTCCCCCGTTTAGAGGAGCGGGATTGGTGCAACTGCGTGTCCGTCTCTGCCAGCCCCGCCCACAACGGGCGTTACACTCCAACCACTCATTCCACAAAGACCAGCCCCCATTCACTGAGAGAGAGAGAGAGAGAGAGAGAGAGAGAGAGAGAGAGAGAGAGAGAGAGAGAGCAGAGGCTCAAAACAGGAGAATTCTTTATCTGGTTAAAAATCAACAAGGAGGCTATCTTTACCGATAAAAAGGTCTTCCTCTGTGCCACATACACTCTTCCCTCAGAGTCACCCTACTTAAATGAAAAGAGAGTTTCTCCATTCTGTGGAGACCTGAATGCTAGAACACCAGAAGAACTAGACCCTATTAACAGTCATGGGGACAAACACATATGCGGGAAGCAACAACCTTTCCGATATCAGAATCCTGTAGATAACCCCAATTACAGAACAATAATTATTGGAAAAACTACGCACTCTACAACCCAAAAACGTCCTGTGGTGCTAATGGTATTTTAAATCAAATGATCAAATATATAGACCACAAATTCAAATTTGCTATACTCTTCAACATGATCCTCACTAACGCTATTTCCCCCCGATATTTGGAACCAAGAATTGATCTCATCAATCTATAAAAATGGAGACAAATTTGACCCAAATAATTACAGAGGAATTTGAGTTAACAGCAACTTGGAGAAAATTCTGTGTAGTATCATAAATATCAGACTACATAATTTCCTTGATGAATACAACATCCTGAGCAGAAGCCAGATTGGATTTTTACCAAATGACCAGAACAGACCACGTGTATACCCTCCTCACTGACAAACAAGTCAAACCACATCATTTATGATCTGATACGCAAAACAACGCTTGATTCAAAACTTTAAAGAGTTTTGGATTTGAAATGGGGATAAAACCATCTCGGCTCTGCAGATTTTGCTGCGAAGAGACAGAATCATTAGATCACTTATTTTGGTATCCCATCTATGTAGCTTGTTCAGGAATGGCAGAAAAATCACAACATTTATCTCACATTAACCCTACAGATAGCACTGTTGGGAGATTTGAAAAACCATAGGCAATCAATCAACGATATAACAATACTTTTAGTAAAAATATTTATATTTTATTTACAAACTGTAGATATTAACGATGAGACAGTCTACAGGGAGGAGGTGAGGGCTCTGGTGGAGTGATGCCAGGAAAAGAACCTCTCGCCAATGTCAACAAAACGAAGTAGCTGATCGTGGACTTGAGGGACCGCAGTGGAGAAGGTGAAAAGCTTCAAGTTCCTCGGTGTACACATCACTGACAATCTGAAAAGGTCCACCCACACAGACAATGTGGTAAAGGCGGCGCAACAGCGCCTCTTTATTAAACTCAGGAGGCTGAAGAAATGTGGCTTTGGCACATGAAACCCTAACAAACTTTTACAGATGCACAATTGAGAGCATTCTGTCAGGCTGTATCACCGCCTGGTACGGCAACTGCACCGTCCGCAACCGCAGGGCTCTCCAGAGGGTGGTGCAGTCTGCCCAACGCATCACCAGGAGCGCACTGCCTGCCCTTCAGGACATCTACAGCACGGCCTGTTCACCCAACTATCATCCAGAAGGTCAGGTCAGTACAGGTGCATCAAAGCTGGGACCGAGAGACTGAAAAACAGCTTCTTTCTCAAGGCTATCGGACTGTTAAATAGCCATCACTATCCCTCCTCCACCCAGTACCTTGCCCTGAACTTAGTCACTGTCAATAGCCGGCTACCACCCGGTTACTCAACCCTGCACCTTAGAGGCTGCTGCCCTATAGACATAGACATGGAATCACTGGATCACTTTAATAATGTTTACATACTGTTTCACATGTATTTACTGTATTCCAGTCAAGTCCATCCTACTCAACTATTTCTGTACATATACTATTGTATCCATGTATTATACAGATGGATAGAATATATAGTATATCTGTAGAATACATGGATAGAATATATAGTTTATGTATTCTACAGATATACTATATACTCTATCCATATATTCTACAGATATACTATATATTGTATCCATGTATTCTACAGATAGACTATATATTCTATCCATACATTCTACAGATATAATATATATGTAATCCATATATTCTACAGATATACTATATATTCTATCCATATATTCTACAGATATACTATATATTCTAGCCATATATTCTACAGATATACTATATATTCTATCCATATATTCTACAGATATACTATATATTCTATCCATATATTCTACAGATATACTATATACTCTATCCATATATTCTACAGATATACTATATATTCTATCAATGTGTTCTACAGATATACTATATACTCTATCCATATATTCTACAGATATAATATATATTCTATCCATATATTCTACAGATATACTATATATTCTAGCCATATATTCTACAGATATACTATATATTCTAGCCATATATTCTACAGATATACTATATATTCTAGCCATATATTCTACAGATATACTATATATTCTATCCATATATTCTACAGATATACTATATCCATATATTCTACAGATATACTATATACTCTATCCATATATTCTACAGATATACTATATATTCTATCCATATATTCTACAGATATACTATATATTCTATCCATATATTCTACAGATATACTATATATTCTATCCATATATTCTACAGATATACTATATATTCTATCAATGTATTCTACAGATATACTATATACTCTATCCATATATTCTACAGATATACTATATATTGTATCCATATATTCTACAGATATAATATATATTCTATCCATATATTCTACAGATATACTATATACTCTATCCATATATTCTACAGATATACTATATATTCTATCCATATATTCTACAGATATACTATATATTCTATCCATATATTCTACAGATATACTATATACTCTATCCATATATTCTACAGATATACTATATATTCTATCAATGTATTCTACAGATATACTATATACTCTATCCATATATTCTACAGATATACTATATATTGTATCCATATATTCTACAGATATAATATATATTCTATCCATATATTCTACAGATATACTATATATTCTATCCATATATTCTACAGATATACTATATATTCTATCCATATATTCTACAGATATACTATATACTCTATCCATATATTCTACAGATATACTATATATTGTATCCATATATTCTACAGATATACTATATACTCTATCCATATATTCTACAGATATACTATATATTGTATCCATATATTCTACAGATATAATATATATTCTATCCATATATTCTACAGATATACTATATATTCTATCCATATATTCTACAGATATACTATATATTCTATCCATATATTCTACAGATATACTATATATTCTAGCCATATATTCTACAGATATACTATATATTGTATCCATATATTCTACAGATATACTATATACTCTATCCATATATTCTACAGATATACTATATATTGTATCCATATATTCTATAGATATACTATATACTCTATCCATATATTCTACAGATATACTATATATTCTATCCATATATTCTACAGATATACTATATACTCTATCCATATATTCTACAGATATACTATATACTCTATCCATATATTCTACAGATATACTATATACTCTATCCATATATTCTACAGATATACTATATATTCTATCCATATATTCTACAGATATACTATATATTCTATCCATATTCTGTCCATAATGTCCATTATCTCTATACATCCCATCACATATATATATATATATATATATATATATATATATGGAGACAGCAATTTGTTAAAGACAGGGGTTGATGGGAAATTGTATCAAGCAATCCAGTCTCTTTACAAAGTACCAATTGCTTGTGTGCGTGTTAATGAATATCGTACAGATTGGTTTTCCCACACCCTCGGGAGTAAAACAAGGAGACGCCTTATCACCGACTTTGTTTGTTTTGTTTATAAATGATTTGTCAAAATAAATTAAACTGTTAAATATCGGAGTAAGATACGAGGATGAAATGCTAAGTATGCTTTATTTATGCTGATGCTGATGTTATTTCGATGGCAGAAACTGAGACCTGCAGAACATGTTATTATGTCCAGCCAGGGGGTGTACAAGATGGAGACTCATGACCAACCAGACTAAAACACAACAAACAGGTACTAAGAGAAGTGTCTTTCAGTTTTGTTTTGGTTAAAACATTCTTGACTTTTCTTAGCAATTATAAATATTTGGGTATGTTTATTGATGAACGTATTACCTTTCTATACTTAACATCTGCCCTGGCCGACTCAACGAGTAGAGCTCTTGGGGGAGTTATAGGAAAAAACAAAAACACAATGATATTGGTTATGCCACGTATTTCAAACTGTATCAGACATGCGCGTGTCCTGTTCTGGACTATTCAACAGGAGTGTTGGGTGCTGAGAGATATCTCAAAAACAGAACATGTTCATAACAGAGCAGTACGTTACTGTTTAGGTTTCCACACGTTTGCACCTATGCTTGCAATAACTGGGGACATGGGCTGGGAACCCTGTGAGTTGAGACGGAAGGCGTGACTGGTGAGACTTTGGAATAGACTGTTGGATAGGCCAACTGCCAGAATAGCTAGTAAAGCTTTTCCATGGGATCTATCCATAGGGGATCTATCCATAGGGGATCTATCCATAGAGGATCTGTCCATAATGGATCTATCCATAGGGGATCTATCCATAGTGGATCTGTCCATAATGGATCTATCCATAGGGGATCTATCCATAGGGGATTTGTCCATAGAGGATCTGTCCATAGAGGATCTGTCCATAATGGATCTATCCATAGGGGATCTATCCATAGGGGATCTATCCATAGAGGATCATAGGGGATCTATCCATAGGGGATCTATCCATAGGGGATCTATCCATAGGGGATCTGTCCATAGGGGGATCTATCCATAGAGGATCATAGGAGGATCTATCCATAGAGGATCATAGGGGATCTATCCATAGGGGATCTGTCCATAGGGGATCTGTCCATAGAGGATATGTCCATAGAGGATCTGTCCATAATGGATCTATCCATAGGGGATCTATCCATAGGGGATCTATCCATAGGGGATCTATCCATAGAGGATCATAGGGGATCTATCCATAGGGGATCTATCCATAGGGGATCTGTCCATAGGGGGATCTATCCATAGAGGATCATAGGAGGATCAAACCATAGAGGATCATAGGGGATCTATCCATAGGGGATCTGTCCATAAGGGATCTGTCCATAGAGGATCTGTCCATAGAGGATCTGTCCATAATGGATCTATTCATAGGGGATCTATCCATAGGGGATCTATCCACAGGGGATCTGTCCATAGGGGATCTATCCATAGGGGATCTATCCATAATGGATCTATCCATAGGGGATCTATCCATAGGGGGATCTATCCATAGGGGATCTATCCATAGGGGATCTGTCCATAGGGGGATCTATCCATAGAGGATCATAGGAGGATCTATCCATAGAGGATCATAGGGGATCTATCCATAGGGGATCTGTCCATAGGGGATCTGTCCATAGGGGATCTGTCCATAGAGGATCTGTCCATAGAGGATCTGTCCATAATGGATCTATCCATAGGGGATCTATCCATAGGGGATCTATCCACAGGGGATCTATCCACAGGGGATCTATCCACAGGGGATCTATCCACAGGGGATCTATCCATAGAGGATCTATCCATAGGGGATCTATCCATAGGGGATCTATCCATATGGGATCTATCCATAAGGGAACTATCCATAGGGGATCTATCCATAGGGGATCTATCCATAAGGGAACTATCCATAGGGGGATCTATCCATAGGGGATCTATCCATAGGGGATCTATCCATAAGGGAACTATCCATAGGGGGATCTATCCATAGGGGATCTGTCCGTAATGGATCTATCCATAGGGGATCTATCCATAGGGGATCTATCCATAGAGGATCATAGGGGATCTATCCATAGGGGATCTATCCATAGGGGATCTATCCATAGGGGATCTATCCATAGGGGATCTGTCCATAGGGGGATCTATCCATAGAGGATCATAGGAGGATCTATCCATAGAGGATCATAGGGGATCTATCCATAGGGGATCTGTCCATAGGGGATCTGTCCATAGAGGATCTGTCCATAGAGGATCTGTCCATAATGGATCTATCCATAGGAGATCTATCCATAGGGGATCTATCCATAGGGGAACTATCCATAGGCGATCTATCCACAGGGGATCTGTCCATAGAGGATCTATCCATAGGGGATCTATCCATAGGGGATCTATCCAAAGAGGATCTATCCATAGGGGATCTATCCATAGGGGATCTATCCATAGGGGGATCTATCCATAAGGGAACTATCTATAGGGGATCTATCCATCGGGGATCTATCCATAGAGGATCATAGGGGATCTATCCATAGGGGATCTATCCATAGGGGATCTATCCATAGGGGATCTATCCATATGGGATCTATCCGTAAGGGAACTATCCATAGGGGATCTATCCATAGGGGATCTATCCATAGGGGATCTATCCATAAGGGAACTATCCATAGGGGATCTATCCATAGGGATCTATCCATAGGGATCTATCCATAAGGAACTATCCATAAGGGATCTATCCATAGAGGATCTATCCATAAGGGAACTATCCATAAGGGATCTATCCATAGGGGATCTATCCATAGAGGATCTATCCATAGGGGATCTATCCATAGAGGATCATAGGGGATCTATCCATAGAGGATCTATCCATGGGGGATCTATCCATAGGGGATCTATCCATAGGGGATCTATCCATAGGGGGATCTATCCATAGGGGATCTATCCATAGGGGATCTATCCATAGGGGATCAATCCATAGAGGATCATAGGGGATCTATCCATAGGGGATCTATCCATAGGGGATCTATCCATAGGGGATCTATCCATAGGGGATCTATCCATAGAGGATCATAGCGGATCTATCCATAGAGGATCATAGGGGATCTATCCATAGGGGATCTGTCCATAGGGGGATCTATCCATGGGGGATCTATCCACAGGGGATCTATCCATAGGGGATCTATCCATAGGGGGATCTATCCATGGGGGATCTATCCATAGGGGGATCTATCCATGGGGGATCTATCCATAGGGGGATCTATCTATAGGGGGATCTATCCATAGTGGATCTATCCATAGGGGATCTATCCATAGGGGATCTATCCATAGGGGGATCTATCCATAGGGGATCTATCCATAAGGGAACTATCCATAGGGGGATCTATCCATAGGGGATCTATCCATAGGGGATCTATCCATAAGGGAACTATCCATAAGGGATCTATCCATAGAGGATCTATCCATAAGGGAACTATCCATAAGGGATCTATCCATAGGGGATCTATCCATAGAGGATCTATCCATAGGGGATCTATCCATAGAGGATCATAGGGGATCTATCCATAGAGGATCTATCCATGGGGGATCTATCCATAGGGGATCTATCCATAGGGGATCTATCCATAGGGGGATCTATCCATAGGGATCTATCCATAGGGATCTATCCATAGGGATCAATCCATAGAGGATCATAGGGATCTATCCATAGGGATCTATCCATAGGGATCTATCCATAGATCTATCCATAGGGATCTATCCATAGAGGATCATATCGGATCTATCCATAGAGGATCATAGGGGATCTATCCATAGGGGATCTGTCCATAGGGGGATCTATCCATGGGGGATCTATCCATAGGGGATCTATCCATAGGGGATCTATCCATAGGGGGATCTATCCATGGGGGATCTATCCATAGGGGGATCTATCCATGGGGGATCTATCCATAGGGGGATCTATCTATAGGGGGATCTATCCATAGTGGATCTATCCATAGGGGATCTATCCATAGGGGGATCTATCCATAGGGGATCTATCCATGGGGGATCTATCTATAGGGGATCTATCCATAGGTCAAATTCAAAGTCACCATTATTAGTCAGTTGTACAACCGAATGCCTTCAACTGAAATGTGTCTTCCGCATTTAACCCAACCCCTCTGAATCAGAGAGGTCTGGGGCTGCCTTAATCGACATCCACGTCTTCAGCGCCCGGGGAACAGTGGGTTAACTGCCTTGTTCAGGGGCAGAACGACAGATTTTTACCTTGTCAGCTCAGGGATTCGAACTTGCAACCGTCCGGTTACAAGTCCAACGCTCCAACGCTATAATAAACTCAGCAAAAAAAGAAACGTCCTCTCACTGTCAACTGCGTTTATTTTCAGCAAACTTAACATGTGTAAATATTTGTATGAATATAACAAGATTCAACAACTGAGACATAAACTGAACAAGTTCCACAGACATGTGACTAACAGAAATTTAATAATGTGTCCATGAACAAAGGGTCAAAATCAAAAGTAACAGTCAGTGTCTGGTGTGGCCACCAGCTACATTAAGTACTGCAGAGCATCTCCTCCTCATGGACTGCACCAGATTTGCCAGTTCTTGCTGTGAGATGTTACCCCACTTTTCCACCAAGGCACCTGCAAGTTCCCGGACATTTCTGGGGGGAATGGCCCTAGCCCTCACCCTCCGATCCATGGCTCTAACCACTAGGCTACCTGCCACCCCGCATACCAGCCAACCATTTTTACACGGTCCTTCTCGACGGATTTAGTGACCAACAGTTTTTACAATCTCTCTAGATGTAATGTATATAAAATGGCTTCATTCTTGATATGTAACTACTGTTAAAAAAATAAAACAAGTCAACCACAACAGACTACATTATACCCTCCACACTCTGACTGACAAACAAGTTAACCAAAACAAAGGCAACATCTATTCGTGTCTTGAAGACTTCAAGAAAGCATTTGATTCAAATGTATTTTTCTAAACTAATAGATTAGGGGTATTGGAGGACAACATATGATGTTATTAAATCAATGTACACTAGAAAAACATATAATATAAAACATATAAAATCCAAAAGAGAAACAACCGGAATAGTTTTTTTTTTGAGAGCCCATGCCAATAGAACGTATAGGGAAAAATTAAATCTAGCTCCCAGTATGCAATTCCTATGGCTTCCACTGGGTGTCAGTAGTCTTTGTCCAAGGTTTCAGGCTTGTTTATTCCAAAACGAGGAAGAAAAATAAGTTTACCACAGGGATACAGACTTGGAAATTCGTGTCTGTGCGCGTGACGAAGAGGACACGCACCTGCTAATATAGTTTTCCTATTGAACATACTTCTTTCCGTATGAAATATTATAGTTTCATTACATTTTAGGGTATCTGAGGATTAAATAGAAACGTATTTTGACTTTTTTTAACAAAGTTTAGCGGTAGCTTTCTCGATTCCTTTCTCTGCATGTTGAACAAGTGGATTAGTCAAATCGATGGCGCCAACTAAACTGACTTTTTTGGAATATAAAGAAGGATTTTATCTAACAAAACGACACTACATGTTGTAGCTGGGACCCTTTGGATGACAAATCATAGGAAGATTTCCAAAAAGTAAATATATATTTAATCGCTTTTGTGAATTGATGAAACCTGTGCTGGTGGATAAATATTTTGATGTGGGGCGCAGTCCTCAAACAATCGCATGGCATGCTTTCGCTGTAAAGCCTACTGTAAATCGGACAGTGCAGTTCGATTAACAAGAATGTAAGCTTTTAACCGATATAAGACACCTGTATGTACCTTAATGTTTAACTACCTAGGGAGTGGTGGTGCGCTAGCGCCCCACTCCCGACACTACAGCAGCACCAGGTCCTCTGATTACAGCAGACCCTCCTTAGTGGGAGACAGCAGCACCAGGTCCTCTGATTACAGCAGACCCTCCTTAGTGGGAGACAGCAGCACCAGGTCCTCTGATTACAGCAGACCCTCCTTAGTGGGAGACAGTAGCACCAGGTCCTCTGATTACAGCAGACCCTCCTTAGTGGGAGACAGTAGCACCAGGTCATCTGATTACAGCAGACCCTCCTTAGTGGGAGACAGCAGCACCAGGTCCTCTGATTACAGCAGACCCTCATTATTGGGAGACAGTAGCACCAGGTCCTCTGATTACAGCAGACCCTCCTTAGTGGGAGACAGTAGCACCAGGTTCTCTGATTACAGCAGACCCTCATTATTGGGAGACAGTAGCACCAGGTCCTCTGATTACAGCAGACCCTCCTTAGTGGGAGACAGCAGCACCAGGTCCTCTGATTACAGCAGACCCTCCTTAGTGGGAGACAGTAGCACCAGGTCATCTGATTACAGCAGACCCTCCTTAGTGGGAGACAGCAGCACCAGGTCCTCTGATTACAGCAGACCCTCCTTAGTGGGAGACAGCAGCACCAGGTCATCTGTAAAGGTTCTGTCAGACCTGGGCTCTGACCGTTAACCACAGGTTCTGTCAGACCTGGGCTCTGACCCGTTAACCACAGGTTCTGTCAGAGTGAACATAACGATATTCCAAAAGACTTCCAGAAATCAGGATGACAGATATAAATTCTATTTGGACACAGTTCTATTAGAACACACCAAAAACGACCCGTATCTAGGACTAAATATCAGCAACACAGGAAGCTTTCACGTGGCTGTGAATGAGCTGAGAGACAAAGCAAGAAGAGCATTCTATGCCATTAAAAGGATAATTAAAACCGAAATTCCAATTAGAAACTCCTATTAACGCATGTAGAGCAGAATTGGGCCAATACCCCCTCCTCATTCGAATAGAAAAAAGAGCCATCACATTTTACAACCATCTAAAAACAAGTGACCCCAAAACATTCCATCACACAGCTCTACAATGTCAAGAGATGAAACAAGAGAAGAGTCCCCTCAGCCAGCTGGTTCTGAGGCTCAGTTCACTAACCCAAACCAACCCCATAGAGCCTCAGGACAGCAGTCAGCCAGCTGGTTCTGAGGCTCAGTTCACTAACCCAAACCAACCCCATAGAGCCTCAGGACAGCAGTCAGAACATCTGGTCGAAACCAAATCATCACAAAACAAAAATAAAAATATATCACCTATTGGAAAGACACCACAAAAAATCACAGTAAACTGCAATGTTATTTGTCTCTAAACAGACAGTACATGGTGGCAGACTATCTGACCACTGTGACTGATAGAAAACTGAGGAAAACACTGACTAGGTACAGACTCAGTGAGCACAGTCTGGCTATAGAGACCGGTCGACACAGACAAACCTGGCTGCCCAGAGAGGACAGTCTGGCTGCCCAGAGAGGACAGTCTGGCTGCCCAGAGAGGACAGTCTGGCTGCCCAGAGAGGACAGTCTGGCTGCCCAGAGAGGACAGGCTGGCTGCCCAGAGAGGACAGGCTGGCTGCCCAGAGAGGACAGGCTGTGCTCACTCTGCTCCAGGGGAGAGGTAGAGACAGACAAATACTCACACCTAAGAGAATATTTTTACTTCCCAAAATTATAATTCAATACAAAGAATTTGAAACTATAAAAGACGAAGAACAAATCTAATATTTATGGGGTGAAAAGCCAAAATGTGCAGTTTTGGCAGCCAAATATGTGTCCACCTGCCACAGCCTGAGGGACAGCCAGTGAAAAGTGCAATGTAATGGCAATAATATTTCATGTGAGACACACACATGTCATGTGTCTTCTCAGTCAGGTTGAGACTGGTCTACTACCATTGCTCTAATGTATTGTTATTCTCATTCATATTGTTGTTGTAGTTGCTGTTAATGGTAATCACATTTCCACTACTACTACTATAATTGCTTAATCACTGTTGGTCCCACCATTGCTGTTTAAGTGTACTTTGACAATGTACGTGATTTAACTTGTAAATAAAGTCCACTGAATTGAAAGAGAGAGAGGGAAATAGAGAGAGAGAGAGAGAGAGAGAGAGAGAGAGAGAGAGAGAGAGAGAGAGAGAGAGAGAGAGAGAGAGAAAGAAAGAGAGAGATAGAGAGAGATAGAGTGAGAGTGAGAGTGAGAGTGAGAGTGAGAGTGAGAGTGAGAGTGAGAGTGAGAGTGAGTGAGAGAGAGAGAGAGAGAGAGAGAGAGAGAGAGAGAGAGAGAGAGAAAGAAAGAGAGAGAGAGAGACAGAAAAAAAATTCCTCTGTGTGTGTCTCATAGTGAGACTGAGTGTGTGTGTGTGTGTGTGTACATGCTTATGTGTGTTACTCACCATAGACGATAAGCGTGGCGGTACTACTGCGTCTCTTGGCTACATGGTTGCGTGCCACACAGGTGTAGTTGGCCGTGTCAGAGAGACGGGCCTGTTTAATAATGAGGTCATGATCTATGGTCATCAGGAAGTTAGAGTCCTGAGCTGGATCTATGGTTTCCTCATTCTTTAACCAGTCAACCTGGGGGAATGGGGAGAGGGGAGGGGGAGGGAGGGGGAGGGAGAGAGGGAGAGACCCGTTAGAGAAGACAGAGAGAACACCACACAGACACAAGCACAAGGACAGGGACAGACAAAGGCACAGCCCAGTAAAGGACAGGGACAGACAAAGGCACAGCCCAGTAAAGGACAGGGACAGACAAAGGCACAGCCCAGTAAAGGACAGGGACAGACAAAGGCACAGCCCAGTAAAGGACAGGGACAGACAAAGACACAGCCCAGTAAAGGACAGGGACAGACAAAGACACAGCCCAGTAAAGGACAGGGACAGACAAAGACACAGCCCAGTAAAGGACAGGGACAGACAAAGACACAGCCCAGTAAAGGACAGGGACAGACAAAGACACAGCCCAGTAAAGGACAGGGACAGACAAAGGCACAGCCCAGTAAAGGACAGGGACAGACAAAGACACAGCCCAGTAAAGGACAGGGACAGACAAAGACACAGCCCAGTAAAGGACAGGGACAGACAAAGACACAACGGGCCTGATGGAAACTCGCTGAGCTTGATGCTCCTTTCCAATACATATTGAGGCTCTTATTCTGGTGCCATGATGATCGATGATTGGCTGCCATTTGACACATCTAAATAATGAGGGCACATGTGCTATATAACGCAACAGCTGAAAATGCGATGGAACACCATGTAACTTGTATTGTTCATTCACTACGTGGGCATTTAAACACAAAAGGGATTCTTATGTCATCACACACAGCCTCAAACAAGACAGTTTGATTCTATTGGTTGTTCCCTGTTTCCTGTTCAATGTTTTTTATTGTAAAGGAAATACAAAATAATTCATAAAATAAAAACATCAAAACAGGATGAGGAGGAATGATGAAGATGAGTGATGATGAGGAGGGATGAGGAGGTGTGATGAGGAGGAGTGATTGAAGAGGATTATGAAGAGGGGTGATGAAGAGGAGGAGTGATGAAGATGGCGATCGATGAAGAGGACTAATGAAGAGAATGAGTGATGAAGATGATGAGCGATGAAGATGATGGGATGAACAGGAAGTGATAAGGACACACACACACACACACGCACACACACACGCACACACACACACACACACACACACACGCACAGGTAGTGTACCTCAGCAGGGGGCATGCCCTCAGGGGGTCGACACTGCAGCAGCACTTCCTGCTCCAACCTCACCTCTCGACCCAGAGGCTCCTGCTCAAAGGTCTTACGCAGGTCTGCAGATAGGGGGCGACAGAGGGAGGTGACAGAGAGTATTTCACCTTTATTTAACCAGGTAGTTCTATATGATGTCATAATACACCTTTATTTACCAGGTAGTTCTATATGATGTCATAATACAGGTAGGCCAGTTGAGAACAAGTTCTCATTTACAACTGCGACCTGGACCAAGATAAAGCACAGCAGTGGGGGGGGTTACAATTAGGGTTAGAATTAGGGTAAGGGGTTAGTGGTTAGGATTTTTAATGGAAATACATTTTAGGTCCTCATGAGGATAGAATAACAAAATGTGTGTGTGTGTGAGAGAGATAGACTGTGTGTGTGTGTGTGTGAGAGAGATAGACTGTGTGTGTGTGTGTGTGTGAGAGAGAGATAGACTGTGTGTGTGTGTGTGTGTGTGTGTGTGTGTGAGAGAGATAGACTGTGTGTGTTTCTTATGCAGGTCTTTGGGGGCGACAGAGAGTCAGTTTGTGTGTGTCTCAGAAGATGCTGTGTGTGTTACTGAGAGACAGTGTGTGAGTGACGAATCTTCTCCTCTCAATGTGATTAGCAGACAGCTGTCAGAGAAAGCAATGAAGCCCTCGCTAGGCGCTTAACTGTGTAGCTAATCAATATGCTAGTGTGTGTGTGTGTGTGTTCCCACAACACATGTCCCTGACACGTGTTCGAATTAAGTCTTGTTTACAAGTATGTGTGTGTGTTAGTGTCTCTGTGTGTGTGTGTGTGTCATCCAGGCATGTATGTCATCAACAAGCACAGGGTGACATGTCAATCCCACCACATACCCAGTGGGAGTCATGTGAAGGACATGTGTAGCATGTATCTGGATGAATGTGAATGAACTGTGTCACGGACACCACATAGACAAAGACACCACATAGACACCACAAACACACAGGCACCACATAGACAAAGACACCACATAGACACCACAAACACACAGGCACCACATAGACAAAGACACCACATACACACCACAAACACATAGACACCACAAACACAGACACCACATACACATAGACATCACAAACACATAGACACCACAAACACATAGACACCACAAACACATAGACACCACAAACACATAGACACCACAAACACACAGACACCACAAACACACAGACACCACATACACATAGACACCACAAACACACAGACACCACAAACACATTGACACCACAAACACATAGACACCACAAACACACAGACACCACATACACATAGACACCACATAGACAAAGACACCACAAACACATAGACAACACATAGACAAAGACACCACATAGACACAAACACCACATACACACAGGCACCACAAACACATCACATACACACAGACACCACAAACACAGAGACACCACATACACACAGACACCACAAACACACAGACACCACATACACACATACACACAGACACCACAAACACAGACACCACATACACATAGACACCACATACACACAGGCACCACAAACACACAGACGACACCACATACACACAGGCACCACAAACACACAGACACCACATACACCACAAACACACAGACATCACATACACACAGACAACACAAACACACAGACACCCCACACACACAGACACCACAAACACACAGGCACCACAAACACATCACATACACACAGACACCACAAACACAGAGACACCACATACACACAGACACCACAAACACACAGACACCACATACACACAGACACCACAAACACAGACACCACATACACAGAGACACCACATACACACAGGCATCACATACACACAGACAACACATACACACAGGCACCACAAACACACAGACACCACATACACACAGGCACCACAAACACACAGACATCACATACACACAGACAACACAAACACACAGACACCCCACACACACAGACACCACAAACACACAGAGATCACAGACACACAGACACCACAAACACACAGACACCACACACACACAGACACCACACACACACAGACACCACAAACACACAGACACCACATACACACAGACACCACACACACACAGACACCACAAACACACAGACACCACATACACACAGACACCACATACACACAGACACCACATACACACAGAGATCACAGACACACAGACACCACAAACACACAGACACCACACACACACAGACACCACACACACAGACACCACAAACACACAGACACCACATACACACAGACACCACACACACACAGACACCACAAACACACAGACACCACATACACACAGACACCACATACACACAGACACCACAAACACACAGAGATCACAGACACACAGACACCACAAACACACAGACACCACACACACACAGACACCACATACACACAGACACCACAAACACACAGACACCACATACACACAGACACCACAAACACAGACACCACATACACAGACACCACAAACACAGAGACACCACATACACACAGACATCACATACACACAGACAACACATACACACAGGCACCACAAACACACAGACACCACATACACACAGACACCACACACACACAGACACCACAAACACACAGACACCACATACATACAGACACCACATACACACAGACACCACATACACACAGACACCACATACACACCTTTAAAGATAAAGACACACTAAATAGGCCGTGTCCCAAAAAGATCTCCTTTCTACTAAAATGCTCGTTCACTACTACCCATACATCTCAAATCCTTGGATTGGTAGAAGCATGGTGAGAGGAAAAAACCCAAATTGGGACGTGGCTATAAACTCTAGAAAACATAATTTCACACACACACAGACCTCCCCCACACACACTTACAGTGAGGGGGAAAAAAGTATTTGATCCCCTGTTGATTTTGTACGTTTGCCCACTGACAAAGAAATGATCAGTCTATAATTTTAATGGTAGGTTTATTTGAACAGTGAGAGACAGAATAACAACAACAAAAAATCCAGAAAAACGCATGTGAAAATTTTTATAAATTGTTTTGCATTTTAATGAGGGAAATAAGTATTTGACCCCCTCTCAATCAGAAAGATTTCTGGCTCCCAGGTGTCTTTTATACAGGTAACGAGCTGAGATTAGGAGCACACTCTTAAAGGGAGTGCTCCTAATCTACTTAAGACCAAAGAGCTCTCCAATGATGTCAGGGACAAGACTGTAGACCTACACAAGGCTGGAATGGGCTACAAGACCATCGCCAAGCAGCTTGGTGAGAAGGTGACAACAGTTGGTGCGATTATTCGCAAATAAAAGAAACAGAAAAGAACTGTCAATCTCCCTCGGCCTGGGGCTCCATGCAAGATCTCACCTCGTGGAGTTGCAATGATCATGAGAACGGTGAGGAATCAGCCCAGAACTACACGGGAGGATCTTGTCAATGATCTCAAGGCAGCTGGGACCATAGTCACCAAGAAAACAATTGGTAACACACTACGCCGTCAAGGACTGAAATCCTGCAGCACCCGCAAGGTCCCCCTTCTCAAGAAAGCACATATACATGCCCGCCTGAAGTTTGCCAATGAACATCTGAATGATTCAGAGGACAACTGGGTGAAAGTGTTGTGGTCAGATGAGACCAAAATGGAGCTCTTTGGCATCAACTCAACTCGCCGTGTTTGGAGGAGGAGGAATGCTGCCTATGACCCCACATCATCCCCATCATCCCCACCCACATACAGATCCCCCCACACACACAGACCCCCCACACACACACACAGATCCCGCCCAGACTCTCTCTGTCTGTACCTACATGCGATGTGGACGCACGCTGGCTACTCTTGGTGGTTCCTGCAGAGCTCCAGGCCACGCACTGACACCAGTAATCCTCCAGACCAAACAGTTCCTCCACCTGGGTCCTCGATACAGAGATATCCACCTCCCTCACCACCAGGCCTGGGAGAGAGAGGGGAGAGGGGAGAGAGAGGAGAGAGGGGGAGAGAGTGGGGGAGAGGAAAGAGGGGGAGAGTGGGGGAGAGGGGGAGGAAAGAGGGGGAGAGAGGAGAGTGGGGGAGGGGAGTGAGGGGGAGGAAGGGGGAGACTGAGATCATTCTATGTTAATGAATGCAGTGTACAGTAGCGATGCATGGGTTGACTCATAACAGTCCCCATGGTGATATCCGCGGGGTGGGCTGGTTTAGCAGTCCCCATGGTGATATCCGCAGGGTGGGCTGGTTTAGCAGTCCCCATGGTGATATCCGCGGGGTGGGCTGGTTTAGCAGTCCCCATGGTGATATCCGCAGGGTGGGCTGGTTTAGCAGTCCCCATGGTGATATCCGCGGGGTGGGCTGGTTTAGCAGTCCCCATGGTGATATCCGCAGGGTGGGCTGGTTTAGCAGTCCCCATGGTGATATCCGCAGGGTGGGCTGGTTTAGCAGTCCCCATGGTGATATCCGCGGTGTGGGCTGGTTTAGCAGTCCCCATGGTGATATCCGCGGGGTGGGCTGGTTTAGCAGTCCCCATGGTGATATCCGCAGGGTGGGCTGGTTTAGCAGTCCCCATGGTGATATCCGCAGGGTGGGCTGGTTTAGCAGTCCCCATGGTGATATCCGCGGGGTGGGCTGGTTTAGCAGTCCCCATGGTGATATCCGCGGGGTGGGCTGGTTTCATTATTGTGTGGATGAAAGGTGGGTGGGTAGCGGGTTAAATAAAGACAAAACAATAACTTAAAAATCATTAAATTTATCATTCCTGTGCAATTTATATCTATAGGCTACATTGAGGGTTTTTCTTTCATTATTTTAGTCTATCTGGCATTAGTGCGTAGACTTAGTTTTAGGATCTAACTGTATGAGCTCCAAATAGCTTACACGCCAAGCGCCAAATGTTTTTGGGAACAGGCAGAAAAAAGTTAACATCGATCCGTGGAGGCAAAAAAGGACAATGTCCGAGTTGAATCATTAGGCGAAGCGGTAAAAGTGTATGATAGCAGTGCCGCTATGGTATGTGTGATGATTGTGAGGCACTATAAACATTCGACAGGTCACAAGACAGGGGCTTCAAATAGGCCTATGGGGCACGTCTAGGGAACTGTAGCCTACTGTTCAGATGGGTTACATGGAAATCTGAACACTGACTGTAGGTCTTTAACCTCTCATAGCCCTCATATGAACTCCTGCAGGATTAAACCTTTCCATGTAGTAAAATGATCCACCAAATGTAGGCTACATTTTGACTCGGGAACAGGAGTGGATAAGTATGATTTATTTATTTAATCTTAAGAGAATCTTTGAATGCACAGTTAGGGACCGTCTGTAAACGTGCCATCTTTATCAGCATCATAAAAGCTGATTTAGTATTTCTACCACGGTTAGGGACCATCAGAGAATCTGAATGCACAGTTAGGGACCGTCTGTAAACGTGCCATCTTTATCAGCATCATAAAAGCTGATTAGTATTTCTACCACGGTTAGGGACCATCAGAGAATCTGAATGCACAGTTAGGGACCGTCTGTAAATGTGCCATCTTTATCAGCGTCATAAAAGCTGATTTAGTATTTCTACCACGGTTAGGGACCATCAGAGAATCTGAATGCACAGTTAGGGACCGTCTGTAAATGTGCCATCTTTATCAGCATCACAAGCTTTTCTTTCTATTTCCTTACAACCGGTCCAACTGATGTTATTTTCACAGACAATCGTTCCCGTTTATTTTTTGTTATTGCATTTTCTTCCCGGTTCCTAAATGAGAAATCTTTACTAACGTCAACTAGATTGAAACATTAATTCTATCATTTATTACATTATTCTGTTTTATTTAGTCTTCTAGGGCAACATATAATGACCGAAGAGAAGCTGCATATTCTAATTGACTAACAGCCAATCAAAATGTCAGAAATTAGAACCAGAAACCTCTAAATCCGGCTAAATCACCACCTGTCAAAAAATAATTCCTCCAACTCTGACTGTAGCCTACAGCTAATTTATTCTATATTAGCAGGTTAGGCTCTGTTTCGGGCCTCAGTTTTTCACTGTCACATATAGTCTGGAGGTTGTGGATGGGCTATTAGCGATTGCGGACAGGTGCGGGTCAACAAACAGCTGACCAGAGTACCACTAGTGTACAGTGTTTCTTTATTGTAACGTCCATTAGTGAACGGTTGTGGAAAGTTAAGAGTGAGTGTAGTGTTTGTGTTTGAGAATGTGTTTGAGAGAGAGTGTGTATTTGTGTCAATGCTCGCGCTCATGAGATTGCATGTGTGCGTGTGTGTGCGTGTGTGTGTGTGTGAATTCTTGTGCTCGTGAATGTTCGTGACTAAGGGATTGTGTGATTGTGTGTGTGTACTCCAGTACTATTCCAGTACCTGTGATCTGGTCGAGGCTCTCTCTGGTCACATGATCGTTCTGGTTGACCCACTCTCCGTTACATTTGAAGTATATCTGCGTAGCGGGGGCGGCCCTACAGCGGAGCTGCACCGGACGGTTCTTCACAACGAACCCATCCTCGGGTTCCAGCTGGAACTCTGGGAGAGGTTCTGCCGGGGCGGAGGGGAAGGAGTCTGGTATCACCTCGCTGTAGTCACTGCTCTCTAGGGAGAGAGAGAGAGAGAGAGAGGCAGAGAGAGAGAGAAACAGAAAGAGAGACAGAGAGACAGAGAGAGAGAGAGAGAGAGAGAGAGAGAGAGAGAGAGGCAGAGAGAGAGAGAGAAACAGAAAGAGAGAAAGAGAGACAGAGAGAGAGAGAGAGAGAGAGAGAGAGAGAGAGAGAGAGAGAGAGAGAGACAGAGAGAGAGACAGAGAGAGAGAGAGACAGAGAGAGAGAGAGAGAGAGAGAGAGAGAGAGACAGAGAGAGAGAGAGACAGAGAGAGACAGAGAGAGAGAGAGAGAGAGAGATAAAAAGTGAAAGAGAGAGCAAGAGATAGAATGAGAGAGAGAAACAGAGAAAGAGAGAGGGAACCCATTAGAAAATACATTTGCCTAAATTATTATTTCCTTTCACTGTCAACTGCGTTAATTTTCAGCAAACTTAACATATGTAAATATTTGTATGAACATAACAAGATTCAACAACTGAGACATAAACTGAACAGGTTCCAGAGACATGTGACTAACAGAAATGTAATAATGTGTCCCTGAACAAAGGGGGAGGGGAGGGGGAGTCAAAATCAAAAGTAACAGTCAGTATCTGGTGTGGCCACCAGCTGCATTAAGTTCTGCAGTGCATCTCCTCCTCATGGACTGCCCTAGATTTGCCAGTTCTTGCTTCCACCAAGGAAGTTCCCGGACATTTCTGTGGGGAATGGCCTTAGCCCTCACCCTTCGATCCAACAGGTCCCAGACGTGCTCAATGGGATTGAGATCCGGGCTCTTCGCTGGCCATGGCAGAACACTGACATTCCTGTTTTGCAGGAAATCACGCACAGAACAAGCAGTATGGCTGGTGGCATTTTAATGCTGGTGGGTCATGTTAGGATGAGCCTGCAGGAAGGGTACCACATGAGGGAGGAGGATGTCTTCCCTGTAACACACAGCGTTGAGATTGCCTGAAATGACAACAAGCTCAGTCTGATGATGCTGTGACACACTGCCCCAGACCATGACGGACGCTCCACCTCCAAATCGATCCCGCTCCAGAGTACAGGCCTCTGTGTAACGCTCATTCCTTCGACGAAAATCGCATATCCGACCATCACCCCTGGTGAGACAAAACTGCGACTCGTCAGTGAAGAGTACTTTTTGCCAGTCCTGTCTGGTCCAGCGACGTTGGGTTTGTGCCCATAGGTGACGTTGTTGCCGGTGATGTCTGGTGAGGACCTGCCTTACAACAGGCCTACAAGCCCTCAGTCCAGCCTCTCTCAGCCTATTGCGGACAGTCTGAGCACTGATGGAGGGACTGCGCGTTCCTGGTGTAACTCGGGCAGTTGATGTTGCCATCCTGTACCTGTCCCGCAGGTGTGATGTTCGGATGTACCGATCCTGTGCAGGTGTTGTCACACGTGGTCTGCCACTGCGAGGATGATCAGCTGTCCGTCCTGTCTCCCTGTAGCGCTGTCTTAGGCGTCTCTGGCCACATCTGCAGTCCTCATGCCTCCTTGCAGCATGCCTAGATGAGCAGGGACCCTGGGCATCTTTCTTTTGGTGTTTTTCAGAGTCAGTAGAAAGGCCTCTTTAGTGTCCTAAGTTTTCATAACTGTGACCTTAATTGCCTACCGTCTGTAAGCTGTTAGTGTCTTAACTACCGTTCCACAGGTGCATGTTCATTAATTGCTTATGGTTCATTGAACAAGCATGGGAAACAGAGTTTAAACCCTTTACAATGAAGATCTGTGAAGTTATTTGGATTTTTACGAATCATCTTTGAAAGACAGGGTCCTGAAAAAGGGACCTTTCTTTTTTTGCTGAGTTTATATATACATAGAGAGAGAACTTCTGTGAGTGTAATGTTTACTGTTAATTTCTATTGTTTATTTCACTTTTTGTTTATTATCTACTTCACTTGCTTTGGCAACGTTAACATATGTTTCCCATGCCAATAAAGCCCCTTGAATTGAACTGAGAGAGCGATATAGAGACAGAACCATGGTTAGGAACAGAACTGAGAGAGCGATATAGAGACAGAACCATGGTTAGGAACAGAACTGAGAGAGCGATATAGAGACAGAACCATGGTTAGGAACAGAACTGAGAGAGCGATATAGAGACAGAACCATGGTTAGGAACAGAACTGAGAGAGCGATATAGAGACAGAACCATGGTTAGGAACAGAACTGAGAGAGCGATATAGAGACAGAACCATGGTTAGGAACATAAAACAGACACACGGGAGAGTCAGAGAGAGTGAGCGTGAGACTGGAGTGTGTGTGTGTGTATGTATGTGTGTGTGTGTGTGTGTATGTATGTGTGTGTGTGTGTGTGTGTGTGTGTATGTATGTGTATATGTGTGTGTATGTATGTGTGTGTGTGTGTATGTATGTGTATATGTGTGTGTGTGTGTGTGTGTATGTATGTGTGTGTGTGTGTGTGTGTATGTGTGTGTGTATGTGTGTGTGTGTGTGTATGTGTGCAAGCCAGCAAGCCAGAAGGTGTGTGTGTTACAGTAGTGATAGTAATGTGAATCTGTGAGCTTGGCACCCTGACCAAGCCTTCATTTCACAAAGTCCTTTAAGGTGTTGATAGGATGTACCCCCCCTCTGGTTTCAGTCGTCTGCCCCATCCAGCCTCTCCAGGAGGTACCATGTCCCTCAGCGGGGGTGGACAGGACCTGACCTTCTAGTGACAGGTCTGGTGTTCACAAATTATCCTCAGACATTTTCCCCCTGACACATCGCTCCTGGGTGTGTGTGTGTGTTAGGGTGTGTGTGTGTGTGTGTGTGTGTTAGGGTGTGTGTGTGTGTGTGTGTGTGTTAGGGTGTGTGTGTGTGTGTGTGTGTGTTAGGGTTTCCGTGGTACCGGACAACGTGACCGAGAAGATTATAATTATAATTTACCGGCCATTTGAGAAAATCTACCGGACCCATTAGGGGCGTCCAACCACGGTCCTCAGAGTGACAAATCACATTTACATATATGGTAATGAATCTTAACAGAACATGTAACTCATGTAATGAAGCAGACAATTAAACGTCATTTTCACAACATTTGCCATAAATGTAATTAGTCACCATTCTAAATAACACACCTGATAGCAGTTCCATACGTACGGGAGATGCATCACCTACGATGGGTTAACGATATGACCAGGATTGGCTTCTGGAACTTTCCAAAGAAAGTCGATATGAAAATCAGCAGAACAGGAGTGAAAAATACTTCTCCAGAAAAGTATATGAGACTTAGTTACAGAGGAATCGAGCTCCCTATAGGCTATATCATAAACTTACTACAGACCCGGGTTCGATCCTAGGCTGTGTCGCAGCCGACTGCGATCGGGTGACCCATGAGGCGGCGCACAATTGCAGCGACGGGACAAGACTGTAACTACCAATTGGGGAGGAAAAAAAGGCAGTAAAAAAAGAATACAAAAAAATGTAACACGTGACAATGATTTTGAGAAACGAAAAGATCGTTATTGAAAAGAAACTGTTCCATGGAAATTGCACATAAGAAAATCAAAACTCATCAATTGTAAAGCTTCCCCAAACTTGAAAGTCTTCATAAAAAAAGGTTGGATTTAGCCAACTTTAAAGCAAGGTAACACATGCCTCATAATAACAAATAAACAAACAATTAAGTATGTTCATCAAAAGGCATACTGCCTCCAGTTTACCTTGTAAAGTGGTATGTGATAGCCTGTTGCCTGCACTTGAATGGTGAATGGGAGGTTTAATTATTGACTTCAAATGACCAGTTTAGAAATAAAATATATTTTTAGTCGTGCAACAAAATGTTGAAATGTGATTTGCATTTACAATTGTTGTGCAATTAAATTATTTATAAAATATTATTTATTTATATTTATGTTTTAGTCCAGCAGCAACCAGCAGAGGAGTAGCAGGATAAAATCCTGCTCAAAATACGCTCTGTATGCTGTCCGTGTACGATAGTAAATAATAAATAATAACAATAATAATCATAAATAAGATACTTGATGACTAACGAAAATACACACAGGCCAATTTAATTCCACTAAATTATGCAAATGAACCTACAGACCGATAAGCATGATGGTCAAACTGAACAAAAATATAAAACGCAACATGCAACAATTTTAACGATTTAACTGAGTTAAATTTCACAAGGAAATCCGTCAGTTTAAATATTCTGCGGATTTTGCATGACTGAGAAGGGTGAGAATACATTTCAGTCTCATTCTCACAGGGAGAGGTGTCACTTAACGCTAACTAGTAACACCCAGCGCTGCCAGCCTCCCAGCCAGCCTCCCAGCCAGCCAGCCTCCCAGCCAGCCAGCCTCACAGCCAGCCTCCCAGCCAGCCAGCCTCCCAGCCAGCCAGCCTCCCAGCGAGCCAGCCTCCCAGCCAGCCAGCCCCCCCAGCCAGCCTCCCAGCGAGCCAGCCTCCCGGCCAGCCTCCCATCCAGCCAGAATCCCAGCCAGCCTCCCAGCAAGCCAGTCTCCCAGCAAGCCAGTCTCCCAGCCTCCCAGCCAGCCTCCCAGCCAAGAGGAGAGTTGAGCAGAGGAGAGCCAGTAGCAGAAAAATCTGATCAGAGAGAGAGTACTGTACATCAACCTCTACCTTCTCGTGGCCATGACAGACTTACATAGAGAGAAGTTTAGGTTTCTCTCAATTATATTCAATTTCAATTTAAGGTGCTTTATTTCCATGGGAAACATACAGTGCATTAAGGAAAGTATTCAGACCCCTAGACTTTTTCCACATTTTTTTACGTCACAGCCTTATTCTAAAATAGACTAAATACAACAATTATTAATCAATCTACATACAATAGCCGAGACATTGAACAGCGGACACTTACCGTCTTGTCATACTGTTTATACATACAGCGCATTCGGAAAGTATTCAGACCCCTTGACTTTTTCCACAATTTGTTACATTGAAGCCCTATTCTAAAATTGATTAAATACATGTTTCCCCTCAATCTACACACACACACACACACAACACCCCATAATGACATCACAACCCCCCATAATGACATCACAACACCCCATAATGACATCACAACACCCCATAATGACATCACAACACCCCATAATGACAACGCAAAAAAAGGTTTTTAGACATTTTTGCAACTGTATTAAAAATACCTTATTTATATAAGTATTCAGACCCTTTGCTATGAGAATCGAAATTGAGCTGAGGTGAATCCTGTTTCCATTGATCATCCTTGAGATGTTTCTACAACGTGGTTGGAGTCCACCTGTGGTAAATTCAACTGATTGGACATGATTTGGAAAGGCTCACACCTGTCTATATAAAGGTCTCACAGTTGACAGTGCACGTCAGAGCAAAATCCAAGCCACAAGGTCGAAGGAATCCGTAAAGCTAAGAGACAGGATTGTGTCGAGACACAGATCTGGGGAAGGGTACCAAAAAATGTCTTTTAGCATTGAAGATCCCCAAGAACTCTGTGGAGATGGGAGAACCTTCCAGAAGAACAACCATCTCTGCAGCACTCCATCAATCAGGCCTTTATGGTAGAGTGGCCAGATGGAAGCCACTCCTCAGTAAAAGGCACATGACAGCCCGCTTGGAGTTTTCCAAAAGGCACCTAAAGACTCTCAGACCATGAGAAACAAGATTCTCTGGTCTGATGAAACCAAGATTGAACTCTTTGGGCTGAATGCCAAGCGTCACGTCTGGAGGAAACCTGGCACCATCCCTACGGTGAAGCATGGTGGTGGCAGCATCATGCTGTGGGGATGTTCTTTAGCAGTAGAGACTGGGAGACTAGTCAGGATCGAGGGAAAGATGAACGGAGCAAAGTACAGAGAGATCCTTGATGAAAACCTGCTCCAGAGCACTCAGGACCTCAGACTGGGGGTGAAGGTTCACCCTCCAACAGGACAACGACCCTAAGCACACAGCCAAGACAATGTAGGAGTGGCTTCGGGACAAGTCTCTGAATGCCACAGCCCGGACTTGAACCCAATCTAATATCTCCGGAAAGACATGAAAATAGCTGTGCAGCGACGCTCCCCATCCAACCTGACAGAGCTGGAGAGGATCTGCAGAGAAGAACGGGAGAAATGGGAGCATTTTGAATGTCATATTATGTGCAAATAGAAAAAATAGAAAATAAATAAGCATAAATATGGGTTGTATTTACAATGGTGTTTGTTCTTCACTGGTTGCCCTTTTCTTGTGGCAACAGGTCACAAATATTGCTGCAGTGACGGCACACTGTCGTACTTCACCCAATAGATATGTGAGTTTATCGAGATTGAGTATGTTTTCAAATTTTTGGTGAGTTTGTGTAGTCTGAGGGAAATATGTGTCTCTAATATGGTCTTACACTTGGCAGGAGGTTAGGAAGTGCACCTCAGTTTCCACCTCATTATGTGGGCAGTTTGTTCACATAGCCTGTCTTCCCTTCGGTGGCCTTTCTCAATAGCAAGGATCACTGCTTTCCGTAAGTTTGGGTCAGTCACTCTCTGTTTAGGGACAAATAGCATTCTAGTTTGCTATGTTTTTTGGTAAATTCTTTCTAATGTGTCAGGTAATTATCTTTTTGTTTTCTCATATTTTGGTTGGGTCTAATTGTGTTGCTGTCCTGGGGCTCTGTGGGGTGTGTTTTGTGTTTGTGAACAGAGCCCCAGGACCAACTTGCTTAGTTATAGAAGGTTTGGGAATCGCTTACTTTTATGTGGTTGTAGAATTTAATGGCTCTTTTCTGGATTATGATAATTAGCGTGTATCAGCCTAATTCTGTTCTGCGTGCATTATTTGGTGTTTTACTCTGTACACGGAGGATGTTTTTGCAGAATTCTCTGTCTCTCTCTGTCTCTCTCTTTCCTCACCAGTCACTAAGCCCTAAGCTGTCGTCATTCAGACTTCTATTGGTCCAGACGTTGAGTTCTCTGTCAATAAGCAATTGTGTTTCTCTTTCTCTCCTTGCCTTTGTCTGGCATTGATCGTTTTTTTTTCAAACACAGATAGAAAGAAAAAAACACCTCTTAGAGCTGGAGTGGAGGTGTGGCATGTCCTCTACACTGTGGAACAACAGAGAAGAGATGAAAAGCTGTCCTCTACACTGTGGAATAACAGAGAAGGGTTGAAAAGCTGTCCTCTACACTGTGGAACAACAGAGAAGAGATGAAAAGCTGTCCTCTACACTGTGGAACAACAGAGAAGGGTTGAAACGCTGTCCTCTACACTGTGGAACAACAGAGAAGGGTTGAAAAGCTGTCCTCTACACTGTGGAACAACAGAGAAGGGTTGAAAAGCTGTCCTCTACACTGTGGAACAACAGAGAAGGGTTGAAACGCTGTCCTCTACACTGTGGAACAACAGAGAAGGGTTGAAAAGCTGTCCTCTACACTGTGGAACAACAGAGAAGGGTTGAAAAGCTGTCCTCTACACTGTGGAACAACAGAGAAGGGTTGAAAAGCTGTCCTCTACACTGTGGAACAACAGAGAAGGGTTGAAACGCTGTCCTCTACACTGTGGAACAACAGAGAAGGGTTGAAAAGCTGTCCTCTACACTGTGGAACAACAGAGAAGGGTTGAAAAGCTGTCCTCTACACTGTGGAACAACAGAGAAGAGATGAAAAGCTGTCCTCTACACTGTGGAACAACAGAGAAGGTTGAAACGCTGTCCTCTACACTGTGGAACAACAGAGAAGGGTTGAAAAGCTGTCCTCTACACTGTGGAATAACAGAGAAGGGTTTAAGAGTGGTTTTACAACCTGTGTTTTGGAGGCCGACCCCCACACACACACAAACATTCATCAGGCTTCAGCAGCCAGCAATTTGTGTGAAATGGAGGAGTCACATTGTTTAAAGAAAATAACAGAGCTGTGTTCCAAATTCCCTATAATGCACTTCTTTTGAGCAGAACCGTAGAGGCCATTTGGGAGGCAGCTTGTCTTCTGCTCTGTTACGCAGCACAGTTAGTCAATACTTTTCTGTTACTAATGATCGACAGCAGACAAGAACAGAACAGAGAACACTGATCACAGGGATTCTAAAACAGGGAAACAGTCACACAGCCACACGTATGACATAGGCTACAATAGTTTGAGGTAGGCACACAGACAGACATATACACAGGCAGATACATACGTGTCACTGGCAGTCACACACACACACACACACACACACACACACACACACACACACACACACACACACACACACACACACACACACACACACACACACACACCCCCTTTCACAACCAGCCAGACAGCCAGGCAGACACCCAGGCAGACAGGCAGCCAGACAGACAGAGAGAGACACAGACAGAAAGTCAGACAGACAGAAAGCCAGACAGACAGAAAGACAGACAGCAAACCAGACAGGTAGCCAGTCAGCCAGGCAGACAGACAGACAGACAGACAGCTATCCAGACAGACAGCTAGCCAGACAGACAGAAAGACAGACCTAAAGAAAGACAGACAGCCAACCAGACAGCCAACCAGACAGACAGAAAGCCAGACAGACAGACAGACAGCTAGCCAGCCAGCCAGAAAGCCAGACAGACAGAAAGCCAGACAGGCAGAAAGCCAGACAGGCAGAAAGCCAGCCAGACAGACAGACAGCTAGCCAGCCAGCCAGACAGAAAGCCAGACAGGCAGAAAGCCAGACAGACAGAAAGCCAGACAGGCAGAAAGCCAGACAGACAGACAGGAGAGAGATCCACATAGTCACTCATTCTGCCGTCTTCCTCCCTCTCTGTGTGATGGTAGGAGTGCATAATGACCTGTGTGGAACAGGGATGTGTGTCTGCGTGTGTCTGTGTCTTCAGTGGAATGTCATTTGAAGTTGACTGGAGCCGTTCTGAGTGCTTTGAGTCCAGCCCAGCAGTAGGTGGAAGGAAGAGAGCGAGAGAGAGAGAGAGAGAGAGAGAGAGAGAGAGAGACAGAGAGATAGAAGGAAAAGCGAGGGAGAGGGACTGCGAGAAGAAGAGGGACAGCGAGAAGGAGAGGGACAGCCAGAAGGAGAGGGTGTAAATGAGCATTTGTAACCAACCTTCACTGGCAATACTGCAACAAAGCATGGCAAAGAAAATGAGGTCAATGTCATCACACTCCTGGAGAGCAGAGGGCATGTTGTGGAGAACAGACCAGCCCAGATGGGATCCTTGGTTGGGACCCAGCCCAGATGGGATCCTTGAGATCAAGTGCCCCTTCAAGAGCCTGTGCCTGGACCTACGGAGCTGCAAGCTGGTCGTCTGGACACCAAGCGAGCACATAGAAGTGGACATTCCATTTTATGAAGACTACACAGATTCACATGTGCAACAGCTGCAGAAGTTCTACTTTTTGATCTGCCCACAGTACCTGGAGATCTTTAAGCAAACGGAGGTTGAGCAGTAGATTGAATATGCTGGGAATACACAATTCAATTAGTTTGAGAGTGCACTTACTTCATGAAGTATTGTTTTCATAAATATATATATTACAGTGAGGGAAAAAAGTATTTGATCCCCTGCTGATTTTGTACGTTTGCCCACTGACAAAGAAATTATCAGTCTATAATTTTAATGGTAGGTTTATTTGAACAGTGAGAGACAGACAAACAAGAAAAAAATCCAGAAAAACGCATGTGAAAAATGTTATAAATGGAATTGCATTTTAATGAGTGAAATAAGTATTTGACCCCCTCTCAATCAGATGGGATCCTTGGTTGGTCAGCCCAGGTGTCTTTTATACAGGTAACGAGCTGAGATTAGGAGCACACTCTTAAAGGGAGT
Organism: Brachymystax lenok tsinlingensis; assembly: GCA_030435695.1. NCBI lineage: Eukaryota > Metazoa > Chordata > Actinopteri > Salmoniformes > Salmonidae > Brachymystax > Brachymystax lenok. Next base: position 2,755,223 of record CM059804.1, on the reverse strand, counting down.
GCTCCTAATCTCAGCTTGTTACCTGTATAAACGACACCTGTCCACAGAAGCAATCAATCAGATTCCAAACTCTCCACCATGGCCAAGACCAAAGAACTCTCCAAGGATGTCAGGGACAAGATTGTAGACCTACACAAGGCTGGAATGGGCTACAAGACCATCGCCAAGCAGCTTGGTGAGAAGGTGACAACAGTTGGTGCGATTATTCGCAAATGAAAGAAACACAAAAGAACTGTCAATCTCCCTCGGCCTGGGGCTCCATGCAAGATCTCACCTCGTGGAGTTGCAATGATCATGAGAACGGTGAGAAATCAGCCCAGAACTACACGGGAGGATCTAGTCAATGATTTCAAGGCAGCTGGGACCATAGTCACCAAGAAAACAATTGGTAACACACTACGCCGTCAAGGACTGAAATCCTGCAGCGCCCGCAAAGTCCCCCTGCTCAAGAAAGCACATATACATGCCCGTCTGAAGTTGAACATCTGAATGATTCAGAGGACAACTGAGTGAAAGTGTTGTGGTCAGATGAGACCAAAATGGAGCTCTTTGGCATCAACTCAACTCGCCGTGTCTGAAGGAGGAGGAATGCTGCCTATGACCCCAAGAACTCCATCCCCACCGTCAAACATGGAGGTGGAAACATTATGCTTTGGGGGTGTTTTTCTGCTAATGGGACAGGACAACTTCAGCGCATCAAAGGGATGATGGACGGGGCCATGTACCGTCAAATCTTGGGTGAGAACCTCCTTCCCTCAGCCAGGGCATTGAAAATGGGTCATGGATGGGTATTCCAGCATGACAATGACCCAAAACACACGGTCAAGGCAACAAAGGAGTGGCTCAAGAAGAAGCACATTAAGGTCCTGTAGTGGCCTAGCCAGTCTCCAGACCTTAATCCCATAGAAAATCTGTGGAGGGAGCTGAAGGTTCGAGTTGCCAAACGTCAGCCTTGAAACCTTAATGACTTGGAGAAGATCTGCGAAGAGGAGTGGGACAAAATCCCTCCTGAGATGTGTGCAAACCTGGTGGCCAACTACAAGAAACGTCTGACCTCTGTGATTGCCAACAAGGGTTTTGCCACCAAGTACTAAGTCATGTTTGCAGAGGGGTCAAATACTTATTTCCCTCATTAAAATGCAATTCCATTCATAACATTTTTCACGTGTTTTTCTGGACTTTTTTGTTGTTATATTGTCTCTCACTGTTCAAATAAACCTACCATTAAAATTATAGACTGCTCATTTCTTTGTCAGTGGGCAAACGTACAAAATCAGCAGGGGATCAAATACTTTTTTTCCCCTGTGTGTAAATTATGCATAAGATAGTAATACATTAGATATATTATTAAGAGATATACAGTTGAAGTGGGAAGTTTACATACACCTTAGCCAAATACATTTAAACTCAGTTTTTCACAATTCCTGACATTTAATTCTGGTGCAAATTCCCTGTCTTAGGTCAGTTAGGATCACCACTTTATTTTAAGAACGTGAAATGTCAGAATAATAGTAGAGAGAATGATTTATTTCAGCTTTTATTTCTTTCATCACATTCCCAGTGGGTCAGAAGTTTACATACACTCAATTAGTATTTGGTAGCATTGCCTTTAAATTGTTTAACTTGGGTCAAACGTTTCGGGTGGCCTTCCACAAGCTTCCCACAATAAGTTGGTTGAATTTTGGCCCATTCCTCCTGACAGAGCTGGTGTAACCGAGTCAGGTTTGTAGGCCTCCTTGCTCACACACGCTTTTTTTCAGTTCTGCCCACAAATGTTCTATAGGATTGAGGTCAGGGCTTTGTGATGGACACTCCAATACCTTGACTTTGTTGTCCTTTGGACAACTTTGGACGTATGCTTGGGGTCATTGTCCATTTGTGACTAAGCTTTAACTTCCTGAGTGATGTCTTGAGATGTTGCTTCAATATATCCACATAATCTTCCCTCCTCATGATGCCATCTATTTTGTGAAGTGCACCAGTCCCTCCTGCAGCAAAGCACCCCCACAACATGATGCTGACACCCCCGTGCTTCACGGTTGGGATGGTGTTCTTCGGCTTGCAAGCCTCCCCCTTTTTCCTCCAAACATAACGATGGTCATTATGGGCAAACAGTTCTATTTCTGTTTCATCAGACCAGAGGACATTTCTCCAAAAAGTACGATCTTTGTCCCCATGTGCAGTTGCAAACCGTAGTCTGGCAATTTTTTATAGCAGTTTTGGAGCAGTGGCTTCTTCCTTGCTGAGCAGCCTTTCAGGTTATGTCAATATAGGACTTGCTTTACTGTGGATATAGATACTTTTGTACCTGTTTCCTCCAGCATCTTCACAAGGTCCTTTGCTGTTGTTCTGGGATTGATTTGCACTTTTCGCACCAAAGTACGTTCATCTCTAGGAGACAGAACGTGTCTCCTTCCTGAGCGGTATGATGGCTGCGTTGTCCCATGGTGTTTATACTTGCGTACTATTGTTTGTACAGATGAACGTGGTACCTTCAGGCGTTTGGAAATTGCTCCCAAAGATGAACCAGACTTGTGGAGGTCTACAATTGTTTTTCTGAGGTCTTGGCTGACTTCTTTAGATTTTTTTGCCAAAACTTTAGTTTGTTAACAATAAATTTGTGGAGTTGTTGAAAAACAAGTTTTAATGACACCAACCTAAGTGTAAGTAAACTTCCGACTTCAACTGTGGCTCAGCGTTCAACACCATAGTGCCCTCATATACCTACACAAAACACAGTGTATTGATCTCTCACCAGTTAATTTTTTCATAGGACAGAACCAGTTAAAATAGATATGTTGGTACAGGCAGTTGTGTGAGCTGGCAAAGCAATGACAAAACAATGACAGAACAATGACAGAACAATGACAAAACAATGACAAAACAATGACAGAACAATGACAGAACAATGACAAAACAATGACAAAACAATGACAAAACAATGACAAAACAATGACAGAACAATGACAAAACAATGACAGAACAATGACAAAACAATGACAAAACAATGACAAAACAATGACAAAACAATGGCAAAACAATGGCAAAACAATGACAAAACAATGACAGAACAATGACAAAACAATGACAAAACAATGACAGAACAATGACAAAACAATGACAGAACAATGACAGAACAATGACAAAACAATGACAGAACAATGACAAAACAATGACAAAACAATGACAGAACAATGACAAAACAATGACAGAACAATGACAAAACAATGACAAAACAATGACAGAACAATGACAAAACAATGACAGAACAATGACAAAACAATGACAGAACAATGACAGAACAATGACAAAACAATGACAAAACAATGACAGAACAATGACAAAACAATGACAGAACCGTCAGAACCGTCCAGAGTAGTGATGCTGGGCGGGCGGGTGTGGGCAGCAATCGGTTGAAGAGCATGCATTTAGTTTTACTAGCATTTAAAAGCAGTTGGAGGCCACGGAAGGAGTGCTGTGTAGCATTGAAGCTCGTTTGGAGGTTTGTTAACACAGTGTCCAAAGAAGGGCCAGATGTATACAGAATGATGTCGTCTGCGTAGAGGTGGATCAGAGAATCACCAGCAGCAAGAGCGACCTCATTGATGTATACAGAGAAAAGAGTCAGCCCGAGAATTGAACCCTGTGGCACTCCCATAGACACTGCCAGAGGTCCGGACAACAGCCCCTCCGATTTGACACACGGAACTCTATCTGAGAAGTAGTTGGTGAACCAGGCGAGGCAGTCATTTGAGAAACCAAAGCTGTTGAGTCTGCCGATAAGTATAACTGCAGTTGAACTGCACTCTAACTAGTCATATAAGAGAGAACACAGCTTCAAGAGGACGACGCTGTCCAGAAACTAAAATAAGAGATGAAACAATTCAGGGAGAAGAGCAGAGCATCTATTGCTAAATTGGAAAGCAGAATGGATGAACCGAGTCAGACAAATGATGACCTCAGAGACCATCTGAGCACAACAAGAGAGGAGCTAGAGCAGAGAGAGAGGTGTCTTCGGAAAGCATTCAGACCCCTTGATCTTTTCCAAATGTTGTTACGTTAAAGCCTTATTCTAAAATTGATCAAATTAGTTTTTTTTCCCTCATCAATCTATACACAATACCCCATAATGACATCACAATACCCCATAATGACATCACAATACCCCATAATGACATCACAATACCCCATAAAGACATAGAAAAAACGGGTTATTAGAAATTAATTAATTAATAAAAAAAGGAAAATCACATTAACATAAGTATTCAGACCCTTTACTCAGTACTTTGTTGAAGTACCTTTGGCAGCGATTACAGCCTTGAGTCTTCTTGGATATGACGCTTGGAACACCTGTATTTGGGGAGTTTATCCCATTCTTCTCTGCAGATCCTCTCAAGCTCTGTCAGGTTGGATGGAGAGCATTGCTGCACAGCTATTTTGGGGTCTCTTCAGAGATGTTTGATTGGGTTCAAGTCCGAGCTCTGGATGGATCACTCAAGGACATTCAGAGACTTGTCCCGAAGCCACTCCTGCGTTGTCTTGGCTGTGTGCTTAGGGTCGTTGTCCTGTTGGAAGGTGAACCTTCTCCCCAGTCTGAGGTCCTGAGCGCTCTGGAGCAGGTTTTAATCCCTGCCACTGGAAAACATCTGTCCACTCTACCATAAAGGCCTGATTGGTGGAGTGCTGCAGAGATGGTTGTCCTTCTGGAAGGTTCTCCCATCTCCACAGAGGAAATCTGGAGCTCTGTCAGAGTTACCATCAGGTTCTTGGTCACCTCCCTGACCAAGGCCCTTCTCCCCCGATTGCTCAGTTTGGCCGGTCAGCCAGCTCTAGGAAGAGTCTAAGTGGTTCCAAACCTCTTATAAAAGTCATGATTTTCCAGAAAAAAAACAGATGTCAGAAACACAAATATAAATTCACCCTGAACAACACCATAATTTAAAACACTAAATATTACACATACCTTGGTCTGACCATATCTGCATCGGGAAACTTTAATATGGCAGTGAATGCACTCAAAGACAAAGCCTGTAGAGCATTGTATGCAATAAAAATGAAATTATTCAAAATCAACATCCCAATTTGAATTTGGACCAAAATATTTGACAGTGCAATCCTACCAATAGCTCTTTACGGAAGTGAGGTTTGGGGGCCACTCAATAAACTGGACTTTAAAAGGTGGGACAAACATCCAATTGAAGCCCTACATGCAGAATTCTGTCTGAAAATTAAAAGAAATACACCAACTAATGCATGTAGGGAAAAATCTGGCCGCTTTCCAGTGGTAATGTAAATACAAAAAAAAGATAATTACAATTTTGGCTCATCTAAATTCAAGTCCAAATTCTAGTCTCCAATTTAAAAGCACTTCAAACCCAAGAGCTGAGCCCAGAAAATGAGCCCTCTCAGTCAGCTGGTGTTGGACCTAACCAACCAAGCTGACACCAGCACTGCTTCAAAAGAAAGATTTTAAAATAAACAAAATCATGAACCAATCAAAGGACTCATATTTACAACATTGGAGAAACTAAACAAAATCCCAAACCAGACTGAATATGACTTGGCTGGTTATCTCTACTCTGTCAGAGACAGATGCTCACCAAGTACAGGCTGAGTGACCACCAACTGGCAATAGAAACCGGCAGGACATAAAAAGACACGGCTACCCAAAAGAGGAGCGTGTACGCGGTCACTGCACAACAGCGGGAGGTAGAAACAGAGATGCACTTTCTCCTTTACTGGGATAAATATTCCTCACCAAGAGATTCATTGTTCACAGAAATAACTACATTTATTCCAAATTTTAACTTATTAAACCCGGAGGAAAAACTGAAAATACTCATGGGGGTCGAAGGAACAACGACTCCTCTCGCAGCCAAATATGTATTTGCCTGCCACAGCCCGAGGGACACTGAATAACAACATCTGCATAGTAAACATTAACTAATTTATTATTAGTATTTTTTGTTATTACTATTATTTTTATTATTGTTAGTGGTCTGGGTAGTAGGGGCAAATAGTAGTGATAGCAGTTTAGTGGTGGTGGTAGTACTGCTGATGGTAGTAGCAGAACTGGTGTAATGGTGACGACAACAGTTAGTTATAAGTTATAGTTAACATTTTCCATGTTTAACCTTTTATGTTTATTATATTTCTACTATTGACTGTTACTGTTTTATTGTTGTAAATATATATTTATTTATTTTATTTATTTATTATTATTTACTATATACATTATTATTCTTTATAATTGTATTACAATGTATATTGTATATATTGTTGCTTTGGCAATATTGACACAATGTTTTTCATGCCAATAAAGCAGCTTCAATTGGAATTTGAATTTGACAGAGAGGGAGACAGAGATAGAGAAGAGAGAGAGAGAGAGAGAGAGAGAGAGAGAGAGAGAGAGATGTAAACATATGTTTCCCATGCCAGTAAAGCCCTTTGAATTGAATTGAGAGAGAAGAGAGCAAGGGAAGAGAGAATGAGAGCGAGCGGATGGAGAGAGAGGAGAGAGAGAACGATAGGCCTTTCTAGGGAGTTTTTCCTAGCCATCGTGCTTTTACACCTGCATTGCTCGCTGCTTGGGGTTTTAGGCTGGGTTTCTGTACAGCACTTTGTGACATCAGCTGATGTAAGAAGGGCTTTATAAATAAATGTGATTGATAGGGAGAGAGAGAGAGAGAGAGAGAGAGAGAGACACACAGAGAGAGAGAGAGAGAGAGAGAGAGAGAGAGAGAGGGGGACTCAGATGGAGCCAGAGCCAGAGCTGTAGCCCTGAGTAATACAACAGAAGCCCAGTCTCCTGAAGAAAACAACCCCAATGCCAATATGAACAGCACTACGGCAATACCATGGTGATACAGCAAAACAATATCTTCAGCTTAGACACAAATCACTTCTCATTATATAGCATTATATAGTATATCTTCTTCACAAACGCACACAAACACAGACACACACAAACGCTGTGAAAGATGTTAGACAGAGATGGAGGGGAGATAGAGGAGGAGAGGAGGAGAAGAGATAGAGAAGGAGAGAGAGAAGGAGAGATAGAGAAGGAGAGATAGAGGATGAGAGATAGAGAAGGAGAGATAGAGGATGAGAGATAGAGAAGGAGAGATAGAGAAGGAGAGATAGAGGAGAAGAAACACACACACACACACACACACACACACACACACACAGACACACACACACACACACACACACACACACACACACACACACACACACACACCCCCCGTTCACTACACACACACACACATACACACACCCCGTTCATCACTGAACCTGGTAGGCCCCTCTCTCTCTCAATCTCTCTCTTTTCTCCACCTTTCTTTATTCCATCAGCTTTCTTCCTTCTATCGCTGTCTGTCGCTGTCCGTCGCTGTCCGTCGCTGTCTATCGCTGTCTGTCGCTGTCCGTCGCTGTCCGTCGCTGTCTGTCGCTGTCTGTCGCTGTCTGTCGCTGTCGCTGTCTGTCGCTGTCTGTCGCTGTCGCTGTCTGTCGCTGTCCGTCGCTGTCTATCGCTGTCTGTCGCTGTCCGTCGCTGTCTGTCGCTGTCTGTCGCTGTCTGTCGCTGTCTGTCGCTGTCGCTGTCTGTCGCTGTCTGTCGCTGTCGCTGTCTGTCGCTGTCCGTCGCTGTCTGTCGCTGTCTGTCGCTGTCTGTCGCTGTCGCTGTCCGTCGCTGTCTGTCGCTGTCTGTCGCTGTCCGTCGCTGTCTGTCGCTGTCTGTCGCTGTCGCTGTCTGTCGCTGTCTGTCGCTGTCGCTGTCCGTCGCTGTCCGTCGCTGTCCGTCGCTGTCGCTGTCTGTCGCTGTCTGTCGCTGTCTGTCGCTGTCCGTCGCTGTCCGTCGCTGTCCGTCGCTGTCCGTCGCTGTCGCTGTCTGTCGCTGTCTGTCGCTGTCTGTCGCTGTCGCTGTCTGTCGCTGTCTGTCGCTGTCCGTCGCTGTCTGTCGCTGTCTGTCGCTGTCTGTCGCTGTCGCTGTCCGTCGCTGTCCGTCGCTGTCCGTCGCTGTCCGTCGCTGTCTGTCGCTGTCGCTGTCTGTCGCTGTCGCTGTCTGTCGCTGTCCGTCGCTGTCCGCCGCTGTCATCGCTGTCCGTCGCTGTCCGTCGCTGTCTGTCGCTGTCTGTCGCTGTCTGTCGCTGTCTGTCGCTGTCCGTCGCTGTCCGCCGCTGTCCGCTGTCTGTCGCTGTCGCTGTCGCTGTCGCTGTCCGTCGCTGTCCGCTGTCGCTGCCGCTGTCTGTCGCTGTCTGTCGCTGTCCGTCGCTGTCCGTCGCTGTCCGTCGCTGTCCGTCGCTGTCCGCCGCTGTCCGCCGCTGTCCGCCGCTGTCTGTCGCTGTCCGTCGCTGTCTGTCGCCGCTGTCGCTGTCCGTCGCTGTCCGTCGCTGTCTGTCGCTGTCCGTCGCTGTCTGTCGCTGTCGCTGTCTGTCGCTGTCTGACGCTGTCGCTGTCTGTCGCTGTCTGTCGCTGTCCGTCGCTGTCTGTCGCTGTCTGTCGCTGTCTGTCGCTGTCGCTGTCTGTCGCTGTCTGTCGCTGTCGCTGTCCGTCGCTGTCGCTGTCCGTCGCTGTCTGTCGCTGTCCGTCGCTGTCCGTCGCTGTCCGTCGCTGTCTGTCGCTGTCGCTGTCTGTCGCTGTCTGTCGCTGTCGCTGTCCGTCGCTGTCCGTCGCTGTCCGTCGCTGTCCGTCGCTGTCCGTCGCTGTCGCTGTCTGTCGCTGTCTGTCGCTGTCCGTCGCTGTCCGTCGCTGTCCGTCGCTGTCGCTGTCCGTCGCTGTCCGTCGCTGTCCGTCGCTGTCCGTCGCTGTCCGTCGCTGTCCGTCGCTGTCCGTCGCTGTCCGTCGCTGTCTGTCGCTGTCGCTGTCCGTCGCTGTCTGTCGCTGTCTGTCGCTGTCCGTTGCTGTCTGTCGCTGTCTGTCGCTGTCCGTCGCTGTCGCTGTCTGTCGCTGTCTGTCGCTGTCCGTCGCTGTCGCTGTCCGTCGCTGTCTGTCGCTGTCCGTCGCTGTCTGTCGCTGTCTGTCGCTGTCCGTCGCTGTCGCTGTCCGTCGCTGTCCGTCGCTGTCGCTGTCTGGTAGGGTGGTAGGGTGGTAGGGGGATAGGGATGTAGGGTGGTAGGGAGGTAGGGTGGTAGGGAGGTAGGGTGGTAGGGTGGTAGGGAGGTATGGTGGTAGGGAGGTAGGGTGGTAGGGTGGTAGGGAGGTAGGGTGGTAGGGTGGTAGGGATAGGGATGTAGGGTGGTAGGGAGGTAGGGTGGTAGGGTGGTAGGGTGGTCTGTCGCTGTCGCTGTCTGTCGCTGTCCGTCGCTGTCCGTCGCTGTCCGTCGCTGTCGCTGTCTGTTGCTGTCCGTCGCTGTCCGTCGCTGTCTGTCGCTGTCCATCGCTGTCTGTTGCTGTCCGTCGCTGTCTGTCGCTGTCGCTGTCTGTCGCTGTCTGTTGCTGTCCTTCACCGTCTATATGCAGAAAGGTTCAAGAAGACACCTGCTTCGGTCTGGTGTGACTGAGACCCCTAGAGAAGGTGTGTGTGTGTTGGTAGTAGGGAGGTAGGGAGGTAGGGAGGTAGGGTGGTAGGGAGGTAGGGTGGTAGGGTGGTAGGGTGGTAGGGAGGTAGGGTGGTAGGGTGGTAGGGTGGTAGGGAGGTAGGGTGGTAGGGTGGTAGGGAGGTATGGTGGTAGGGTGGTAGGGTGGTAGGGAGGTAGGGTGGTAGGGAGGTATGGTGAGGTAGGGTGGTAGGGCAGTAGGGAGGTATGGTGGTAGGGTGGTAGGGAGGTATGGTAGGTAGGGTGGTAGGGAGGTAGGGTGGTAGGGAGGTAGGGAGGTATGGTGGTATGGTGGTAGGGTGGTAGGGTGGTAGGGAGGTAGGGTGGTAGGGTGGTAGGGTGGTAGGGAGGTAGGGTGGTATGGTGGTAGGGTGGTAGGGTGGTAGGGAGGCATAGTGAGAGTAGGGAGGGGGGGTGGCAGGGTGGTAGGGGTGGTAGAGAGGTAGGAGGGAGGGTGGCAGGAGGGTGGTAGGGAGAGGGGTAGAGGAGAGAGGGTGGTAGGGGCAGGTAGGGAGGTAGGGAGGTAGGTGGCAGGTATGGTGGCAGGGTGGTAGGGAGGTAGTAGGGATAGGGTGGGGATAGGCAGTAGGGTGGTAGGGTGGTAGGGTGGTAGGGAGTATGGTGGTAGGGTGGTGTGAGGAGTATGGTGGTAGGGTGGTAGGCAGAGTATGGTGGTAGGGTGGTAGGGATAGGGATGTAGGGTGTAGGGTGGTAGGGTGGTAGGGAGGTAGGGTGGTAGGGTGGTAGGGAGTATGGTGGCAGGTAGGGTGGTAGGATAGGGATGGTAGGGTGGTAGGGAGGTAGTGGTAGGGTGGTAGAGATGGTAGGGTGGTAGGGTGAGTATAGTGGTAGGGTGGTAGGAGAGTATGGTGGTAGGGTGGTAGGAGAGTAGGGTGGTAGGGTGGTAGGGTGGTAGGGAGGTAGAGGGTAGGTAGGGTGGTAGGGAGGTAGGGGTAGGTGGTAGTGGTAGAGTAGGGTGAGTAGGTGGAGCAGTGGTAGGGATTATAGGGTGGTAGGAGGTGGTAGGGAGAGGGTGCAGTGTGAGTAGGGTGGTAGGGAGGCAGGGTGGTAGGGCAGGCAGGGTAGTAGGGTGGTAGGAGGTATGGTGGTAGGGTGGTAGGGAGGTATGGGTGGTAGGGAGGTATGGTGCAGGGCAGGTAGGGATGAGGAGGGTGGTAGGGTGGTAGGGAGGTAGGATGGTAGGGAGAGTAGGTAGGGTGAGTAGGGTGGTAGGGTAGGGTGGTAGAGTAGGGTAGGGTGGAGTAGGGTGTGGTAGGGAGGTAGGGTGAGTAGGGTGGTAGGGTGGTAGGTATGAGGTATACAGGGTGGTAGGGAGGGTAGGGTGGTATGGTAGGGAGTGGTATGGTGAGTAGGGTGGTAGGGAGGTAGAGTGGTAGTGAGTAGGTATAGGGAGGTATGGTGGTGGGTGGTATAATGGTAGGTAGTAGGTGAGTGGGAGTAGGGTGGTATGGTGCAGGGTGTGGTAGGGTGGAGGTAGGGTGGTAGGTGAGTAGGGTGAGTAGAGGTATAGTGTGGTAGGGTGGTAGGGTAGAGGTGGTAGGGTGGTAGGGATAGGGATGTAGGGTGGTAGAGGGTGGGAGGTAGGTGGTAGGGCAGAGGTAGGGTGGTAGGGGGATAGGGGGTACAGGTGGTAGGGTGGTAGGGAGGTAGGTGCAGAGGGTGGTAGTAGGTGGTAGAGAGGTAGGGTGGCAGGGGATAGGGAGGTAGGGTGGTAGGGTGGTAGGGTGGTATGGTGGTAGGGAGGTAGGGTGGTATGGTGGTAGGGAGGTAGGGTGGTATGGTGGTATGGTGGTAGGGTGGTAGGGAGGTAGGGTGGTAGGGTGGTAGGGAGGTATGGTGGTATGGTGGTAGGGTGGTAGGGAGGTAGGGTGGTAGGGAGGTAGGGTGGTATGGTGGTAGGGTGGTAGGGAGGTATGGTGGTAGGGTGGTAGGGAGGTATGGTGGTAGGGTGGTAGGGTGGTAGGGTGGTAGGGGATAGGGATGTAGGGTGGTAGGGTGGTAGGGAGGTATGGTGGTAGGGTGGTATGGTGGTAGGGTGGTAGGGAGGTATGGTGGTAGGGTGGTAGGGGGATGGTAGGGGATAGGGATGTAGGGTGGTAGGGAGGTAGGGTGGTAGGGTGGTAGGGAGGTATGGTGGTAGGGTGGTATGGTGGTTACAACAACAGCCTGGAGGGACACACTTCGCATTTTGAACACACACAAACCTCTTTTGTCCTTAAGTGGTCCAGTAACACCTTAATTGTAAATGAGGCATGCCGAACCCCACTGGTACACAACATCTCTCTTCTGGAGAAGCCAGACACACCCCAGTCTGTCCGCTAATCTAACTGGACAGTTCCAGACTGAATGTGTAACTAACACATAGAGACATTCTGCATCTCTGCATAACTGTTATTATGTTAATGTGGAGGGGAGTGTGATGATAAATGTGTGTGTGTGTGTGTGTGTGTGTGTGTGTGTGTGTGTGTGTGTGTGTGTGTGTGTGTGTGTGTGTGGAGAATGAGCGTGTTGACAGACATATTATGATAATGAAATCAAATCAAATGAGAGACAAGGTAAGAAGGGCCATCTACGCCGTCAAAAGTGACATAAAGTTCGACGTACCAATTAGGATCTGCCCAAAAAATACTAGAATCAGTTACAGAACCCATTGCCCTTCATGGCTGTGAGGTCTGGGGTCCGCTCACCAACCAAGAATTCACTAAATGGGACAAACACCAAATTGAGACTCTGCATGCAGAATTCTGTGAAAATATCCTCCGTGTACAACTTAAATCCCAAATAATACACGCAGAGCAGAATTACGCCGATACCCGCTTATTACCAAAGTTCCTACTCTACTCTAGAGGTCAATGGCATCACATAACTTAGAGGTCAAGTTCAGACATGTAGAAAATGACCGTGCCAGTCCTGCGTGTGTGTGTGTGTGTTTTGAGCCTGTGTATGTGTGTATCTGTGTGTCTGTGTTTGGTGTGAAATGCACAACTGTTCGGCTATCTATTCTGCGGCTATCCTTGATAGGAGAGTTACGCAAATCTGCCCTGTGTTGCTCACTGGCTGGCTGACTGGCTGACTGTTCGGTTGCCATGACATGTTACATGGACTCCAAGCCAGACTAACCTAGACAGACAGCAACCAGACCCCTCTCTCTCACCCTAATACCCTACCACCATGAAGGGCAATGGGATCTCTCTCTCTCCTTCTGCTGCCACCTCACTTTCTCTTGTAGATGTCTCTGTCTCTCCAACTCTGTCCCCATAGGCCTCTACAGTCAATGTGTGTGAGTGTCTACGGTGGGGACAGGCAGGTAGAAGGGCAGGCAGGAGGACAGGCAGGCAGGAGGACAGGCAGGAGGACGGGCAGGCAGGAGGACGGGCAGGCAGGAGGACAGGCAGGCAGGAGGGCAGGCAGGAGGGCAGGCAGGCAGGCGGGAGGGCAGGCAGGCAGGAGGGCAGGCAGGAGGGCAGGCAGGCAGGCAGGCAGGAGGACAGGCAGGCGGGAGGGCAGGCAGGCCGGCAGGCAGGCAGGAGGACAGGCAGGCGGGAGGGCAGGCAGGCAGGAGGACAGGCAGGCGGGAGGGCAGGCAGGCAGGAGGGCAGGCAGGAGGGAGGGAGGGCAGGAGGACAGGCAGGCAGGAGGGGGGCCAGGCAAGAGGGCAGGCAGGAGGGAAGGCAGGCAGGAGGGGGCCAGGCAAGAGGGCAGGCAGGAGGGAAGGCAGGCAGGAGAGCAGGGCTGATTTAAATTTGTGTAATTACATAAGAAGATGAACAGCATTCCTTCATGAGGACAGAATGATTACAGAGATCAACTGAGGCCCTGGGCTCTACCACTGTAATAACACACTCCTACCCCCTCCTCTACTCTCTACTGGGCTCTACCCCCTCCTCTACTCTCTACTGGGCTCTACCCTCTGTAATAACACACTCCTACCCCCTCCTCTACTCTCTACTGGGCTCTACCCTCTGTAATAACACACTCCTACCCCCTCCTCTACTCTCTACTGGGCTCTACCCTCTGTAATAACACACTCCTACCCCCTCCTCTACTCTCTACTGGGCTCTACCCCCTCCTCTACTCTCTACTGGGCTCTACCCTCTGTAATAACACACTCCTACCCCCTCCTCTACTCTCTACTGGGCTCTACCCCTGTAATAACACACTCCTACCCCCTCCTCTACTCTCTACTGGGCTCTACCCTCTGTAATAACACACTCCTACCCCCTCCTCTACTCTCTACTGGGCCTCTACCCCCTCCTCTACTCTCTACTGGGCTCTACCCTCTGTAATAACACACTCCTACCCCCTCCTCTACTCTCTACTGGGCTCTACCCCCTGTAATAACACACTCCTACCCCCTCTACTAAACTGCCCTCCTCCTCTTCATACTACAGTCAGCTCTAGTCTGTCCCCTGGTCTCTCTCCACTTCTCTTCCCTACTTATCTCTTCCTCTCCTCTCATCCAGTCCTCTCCACTTCCTCTCTGCTAGTCCTCTCCACCTCCTCTCATCCAGTCCTCTCCACCTCTCCACCTCCTCTCATCCAGTCCTCTCCACCTCCTCTCTGCTAGTCCTCTCCACCTCCTCTCATCCAGTCCTCTCCACCTCTCCACCTCCTCTCATCCAGTCCTCTCCACCTCCTCTCTGCTAGTCCTCTCCACCTCCTCTCTGCTAGTCCTCTCCACCTCCTCTCTGCTAGTCCTCTCCACCTCCTCTCATCCAGTCCTCTCCACCTCCTCTCTGCTAGTCCTCTCCACCTCCTCTCTGCTAGTCCACTCCACCTCCTCTCTGCTAGTCCTCTCCACCTCCTCTCATCCAGTCCTCTCCACCTCCTCTCTGCTAGTCCTCTCCACCTCCTCTCATCCAGTCCTCTCCACCTCCTCTCATCCAGTCCTCTCCACCTCCTCTCAGCTAGTCTGCCCGATTCAACCAGATGATCTAACAGAGAACACACTGACTCATACAAATATGCATTGACATACTAAAATACAGTGACTGACTGACAGACAGATTTGACACATCTGAATGACAACAGACAGAATAAAAACCACCAGGCATCAGCACAGCAGCACACACACACACACACACACACACACACACACACACACACACACCGGCCTGTGAAGCACCCTGTGTGTCTGTGTGCTGTCCTGCTGGTGCCCCATCAGTCCATCAGGCTGCACCTACAGACATGGCAACCTGACAGGTCCTGCCTCACAGGTAATTCCGATGCCCTCCCTCTTTTCTCCCCCTCTCCCCCTCTCTCCCCTGTCCTCCCCCTCTCCCTCTCTCCCCCTCTCCCTCTCTCCCCTGTCCTCCCCCTCTCCCTCTCTCCCTCTCTCCCCTGTCCTCCCTCTCTCCCTCTCTCCCCTGTCCTCCCCCTCTCCTCTCTCTCCCCTGTCCTCCCTCTCTCCCCTGTCCTCCCTCTCCCTGTCCTCCCTCTCTCCCTCTCTCCCCTGTCCTCCCCTCTCTCCTCTCTCCCCTGTCCTCCCCTCTCCCTCTCTCCCCTGTCCTCCCCTCTCTCCCCTCTATCCCCTGTCCTCCCCTCTCCCCTGTCCTCCCCTCTCTCCCCTCTCCTCCCCTCTCCCCTGTCCTCCCTCTCTCCCCCTCCCCTCTCCTCTCTCCCCTCTCTCCCCTGTCCTCCCCTCTCCCTCTCCCCTCTCTCCCCCTCTCTCCCTCTCTCTCTCCCCTCTCCCTCTCTCTGTCCTCCCTCTCTCTCCCCTGTCCTCTCCCCTCTCTCCCCTCTCCCCTCTCTCCCCTCTCTCTCCCCCTGTCCTCCCTCTCCCTGTCTTCCCTCTCCCTCTCTCCCTGTCCTCCCCCTCTCCCTGTCCTCCCTCTCTCCTCCCTCTCCCCTGTCCTCCCCTCTCCCCTGTCCTCCCCTCTCTCCCCTCTCCCCTGTCCTCCCCCTCTCCCTCTCTCCCCTCTCTCTCTCTCCCTCTCCCCTGTCCTCCCCCTCTCCCTCTCTCCCCTCTCCCCTGTCCTCCCCTCTCTCCCCTGTCCTCCCCTCTCCCTCTCTCTCCCTCTCCCTCTCTCCCTCTCCCTCTCTCCCCTCTCCCTCTCTCCCTGTCTTCCCCCTCTCCCTCTCTCCCTCTCTCCCCTGTCCTCCCCCTTTCTCCCCTGTCCTCCCTCTCTCCCCTGTCCTCCCCTCTCCCTCTCTCCCCTGTCCTCCCCCTCTCCCTCTCCTCTGTCAGATAATTCCCAGCCGCCTCACTGTCCTCTCTTCCACCTCTCCTCTCTCTCTCTCTCTCGTCTCTCTCCTTCCTCACTGTCCTCTCTTCCCCCTCTCCTCTCTCTCCAGTCTCCCTCCTTCCTTCCTTCCTCTTCCTCTCCTCCCCCACTCTCCTTCCTCCCTGTCCTCTCCTCCCCCTCCCCCTTTCCTGTCTCTCTCCTTCCTCCCTGTCCTCTCCTCCCCCTCTCCTCTCTCTCTCGTCTCTCTCCTTCCTCCCTGTCCTCTCCTCCAAAACCAGTCTGTCCACACTAACCAGAGAGACTGGGGACAGACAGACAGACAGAGAGTCACTCTGCTTCTTAAACCCTGACCCCAACCAAAAACATGAAACCCTGACCCCAACCAAAAACATGAAAACCTGGCCCCAACCAATGCCATGAAACCCTGACCCCAACCAATGCCATGAAACCCTGGCCCCAACCAATGCCATGAAACCCTGGCCCCAACCAAAAACATGAAACCCTGACCCCAACCAATGCCATGAAACCCTGGCCCCAACCAATGCCATGAAACCCTGACCCCAACCAAAAACATGAAACCCTGACCCCAACCAAAACATGAACACCTGGCCCCAACCAAAACATGAAACCCTGGCCCCAACCAATGCCATGAAACCCTGGCCCCAACCAAAAACTGAAACCAATGACATGAAACCCTGACCAACCATTATGAAACCCTGACCCCAACCAAAAACATGAAACCCTGACCCCAACCAAAAACATGAACACCTGGCCCCAACCAAAAACATGAAACCCTGGCCCCAACCAATGCCATGAAACCCTGACCCCAACCAATGCCATGAAACCCTGGCCCCAACCAATGCCATGAAACCCTGGCCCCAACCAAAAACATGAAACCCTGACCCCAACCAATGCCATGAAACCCTGACCCCAACCAAAAACATGAAACCCTGACCCCAACCAAAACCATGAAACCCTGGCCCCAACCAAAAACATGAAACCCTGACCCCAACCAAAAACATGAAACCCTGGCCCCAACCAATGCCATGAAACCCTGACCCCAACCAAAACCATGAAACCCTGGCCCCAACCAATGCCATGAAACCCTGGCCCCAACCAAAAACATGAAACCCTGACCCCAACCAAAAACATGAAACCCTGGCCCCAACCAATGCCATGAAACCCTGACCCCAACCAAAACCATGAAACCCTGACCCCAACCAAAAACATGAAACCTTGACCCCAACCAAAAACATGAAACCCTGGCCCCAACCAATGCCATGAAACCCTGACCCCAACCAATGCCATGAAACCCTGGCCCCAACCAATGCCATGAAACCCTGACCCCAACCAATGCCATGAAACCCTGACCCCAACCAAAAACATGAAACCCTGACCCCAACCAAAACCATGAAACCCTGACCCCAACCAAAAACATGAAACCCTGACCCCAACCAAAACCATGAAACCCTGACCCCAACCAAAACCATGAAACCCTGACCCCAACCAAAACCATGAAACCCTGGCCCCAACCAATGCCATGAAACCCTGACCCCAACAAATGCCATGAAACCCTGGCCCCAACCAAAAACATGAAACCCTGACCCCAACTGTAGGATTCACTGGACTGTTAGGCTGTAGCATTCACTGGACTGTTTTTTTGTTTGGTTGTGAGTGAGTAGAGAGGGACACGTTTGAGTTTGTAACAGACAGAGGATTGTTTAATCAATTCATAACCCACGACATTGTTTCAGGGCATGTGTGAAACCCAACTGTTGACCTCAGGTCATTATGCTAACGCTAAGTTAGCAATGACTCCAGAAACTACCTTCAACTTTCCTTTTAAACTGCACGCAGACATGACAATGGTATCCACGAGTTCACCTGACACCTGATAATAGTTATACAGTTACGCATCAGTATCAGTTAGAGAGATACGGAAGTTGTTCCAGAACAGTACAGGTGGTTAAATAAAGGTTTAAATATAAGAATGTCCCTAACGTCGCATCAAAACAACGACTCCTCGTATGTATCTATGACAACCACACTCCACACGCAAAAATACATACGGGCTTGTCTGGCCTGCCGACTCCTTGTGGTTTAGTCAATATGTGATTGAGTTTGGCAACCCTGCTCTACAGAGACAGGAGAGTGTGTGTGAATCAAGTTCCCTGTGATAATTACATTATCTGAGAGCAGGTAGATAATGAAGAGAGAGAGAGAGAGACAGGGGTGAAACCAGGTGTCTGAAAAAGGCATTTCAAAGGTAACTAAGGAAGGAGGGAGGGAGGGAGGGAGGGAGAGTGGGAGAGGGTGGATGGAAGGGAGGGAGAGTGGGAGGGAGGGAGGGAGAGTGGGAGAGGGTGGATGGAAGGGGGAGAGTGGGAGGGAGGGAGGGAGGAGAGTGGGAGAGGGTGGATGGAAGGAGGGAGAGTGGGAGGGAGGGAGGAGAGTGGGAGAGGGTGGATGGAAGGGAGGGAGAGTGGGAGGGAGGAGGAGAGTGGGAGAGGGTGGATGGAAGGGAGGGAGGGTGGAAGGGAGGAAGGGTGGACGGAAATAGAGAGAGAGAGAAGAAAGGAGCGCATGGGGAGAGAGGGAGGGTGGGGAAGAAAGGAGAGGCAACGAGACTGCTCCTAGGGTGCTGTTAGGACGCACCTTGTGGTGCGCGCATGTGTGTTTGTTAGCGAGCCCCGCTGCCTAGCGTAATGTGTTGTGACAGGGCAGTGTTCTTGTGACTAACTGCTTTGACAAGACAGACCGTCTGTCATCTTAATGAGGACATGATGAGACGCATTGACAGCAGATCACACACACACACACACACACACACACACACACACACACACACACACACACACACACACACACACACACACACACACACACACACACACACACACACACACACACACACACACCTTGGGCAGCATTACTGACAGACATATAAATACAACATCTATTATATAGAAACACACAACCCTCCAACAAAACCACCCACCAGAAACACACAACCCTCCAACAAAACCACCCACCAGAAACACACAACCCTCCAACAAAATCACCCACCAGAAACACACAACCCTCCAACAAAACCGCCCACCAGAGACACACAACCCTCCAACAAAACCACCCACCAGAAACACACAACCCTCCAACAAAACCACCCACCAGAAACACACAACCCTCCAACAAAACCACCCACCAGAATCACACAACCCACCAACAAAACCACCCACCAGAAACACACAACCCTCCAACAAAACCACCCACCAGAAACACACAACCCTCCAACAAAACCACCCACCAGAAACACACAACCCTCCAACAAAACCGCCCACCAGAGACACACAACCCTCCAACAAAACCACCCACCAGAAACACACAACCCTCCAACAAAACCACCCACCAGAAACACACAACCCTCCAACAAAACCACCCACCAGAAACACACAACCCTCCAACAAAACCACCCACCAGAAACACACAACCCTCCAACAAAACCACTCACCAGAAACACACAACCCTCCAACAAAACCACCCAACCAGAAACACACAACCCTCCAACAAAACCACCCACCAGAAACACACAACCCTCCAACAAAACCGCCCACCAGAGACACACAACCCTCCAACAAAACCACCCACCAGAAACACACAACCCTCCAACAAAACCACCCACCAGAAACACACAACCCTCCAACAAAACCACCCACCAGAAACACACAACCCTCCAACAAAACCACCCACCAGAAACACACAACCCTCCAACAAAACCACCCACCAGAAACACACAACCCTAAAAAAACACCCACCAGAAACACACAACCCTCAAACAAAACCACCCACCAGAAACACACAACCCTCCAACAAAACCGCCCACCAGAGACACACAACCCTCCAACAAAACCACCCACCAGAAACACACAACCCTCCAACAAAACCACCCACCAGAAACACACAACCCTCCAACAAAACCACCCACCAGAAACACACAACCCTCCAACAAAACCGCCCACCAGAGACACACAACCCTCCAACAAAACCACCCACCAGAAACACACAACCCTCCAACAAAACCGCCCACCAGAAACACACAACCCACCAACAAAACCACCCACCAGAAACACACAACCCTAAAAAAACACCCACCAGAAACACACAACCCTCCAACAAAACCACCCACCAGAAACACACAACCCTCCAACAAAACCACCCAACAGAAACACACAACCCTTCAACAAAACCACCCACCAGAAACACACAACCCTCCAACAAAACCACCCACCAGAAACACACAACCCACCAACAAAACCACCCACCAGAAACACACAACCCTCCAACAAAACCACCCACCAGAAACACACAACCCTCCAACAAAACCACCCACCAGAAACACACAACCCACCAACAAAACCACCCACCAGAAACACACAACCCTCCAACAAAGCACCCCACCAGAAACAGATGCAATGAGACAGAGATGTGTAAACTCATGTGCAAAGACAATGATCAGGCATGGAATAATGTATGCACACACACACACATAAAAAGGGATTAGCGTCACTCTGTTCTTTCATTGCGTCCCCTTGCATCAGATAGATCCCTAGGTAAACCAGAGTATGAACAACAAACCAACGTGGCAGAGGAGTTGTGTGGAAGACCGAAAGAGAGAGACACAGAGAGAGACAGGGTGAAAATAGATAGAGGATAATAGATAGAGGCTAATATATTGAGGATAATAGATAGAGGATAATACATAGAGGATAATAGATAGAGGATAATAGATAGAGGATAATAGATAGAGGATAATATATAGAGGATAATAGACAGAGGATAATATATAGAGGACAATAGATAGAGAATAATATATAGAGGGTAATAGATAGAGGACAATAGATAGAGGATAATAGATAGAGGACAATAGATAGAGGATAGTAGATAGAGGATAGTAGATAGAGGATAATAGATAGAGGACAATAGATAGAGGACAATAGATAGAGGATAATAGATAGAGGACAATAGATAGAGGATAGTAGATAGAGGATAGTAGATAGAGGATAATAGATAGAGGACAATAGATAGAGGATAGTAGATAGAGGATAGTAGATAGAGGACAATAGATAGAGGATAATATATAGAGGATAATAGATAGAGGGTAATAGATAGAGGATAATATATAGAGGATAATAGATAGAGGGTAATAGATAGAGGATAATAGATAGAGGATAATAGATAGAGGATAATAGATAGAGGATAATAGATAGAGGATTGTAGATAGAGGATAATATATAGAGGGTAATAGACAGAGGATAATAGATAGAGGACAATAGATAGAGGATAATAGATAGAGGATAATAGATAGAGGACAATAGATAGAGGATAATAGATAGAGGATAATAGATAGAGGACAATAGATAGAGGGTAATAGATAGAGGATAATAGATAGAGGACAATAGATAGAGGATAATAGATAGAGGACAATAGATAGAGGATAATATATAGAGGATAATAGATAGAGGGTAATAGATAGAGGATAATATATAGAGGATAATAGATAGAGGGTAATAGATAGAGGATAATAGATAGAGGATAATATATAGAGGGTAATAGATAGAGGATAATAGATAGAGGATAATATATAGAGGATAATAGATAGAGGGTAATAGATAGAGGATAATATATAGAGGATAATAGATAGAGGGTAATAGATAGAGGATAATAGATAGAGGATAATATATAGAGGATAATAGACAGAGGATAATATATAGAGGACAATAGATAGAGAATAATATATAGAGGGTAATAGATAGAGGACAATAGATAGAGAACAATAGATAGAGGACAATAGATAGAGGATAATAGATAGAGGACAATAGATAGAGGATAGTAGATAGAGGATAGTAGATAGAGGATAATAGATAGATGATAATAGATAGAGGACAATAGATAGAGGACAATAGATAGAGGATAATAGATAGAGGATAATAGATAGAGGACAATAGATAGAGGATAATAGATAGAGGATAATAGATAGAGGACAATAGATAGAGGATAATAGATAGAGGATAATAGATAGAGGATAATAGATAGAGGATAATAGATAGATGATAGTAGATAGAGGATAATAGATAGAGGGTAATAGATAGAGGATAATAGATAGAGGACAATAGATAGAGGATAATAGATAGAGGACAATAGATAGAGGATAATATATAGAGGATAATAGATAGAGGGTAATAGATAGAGGATAATATATAGAGGATAATAGATAGAGGGTAATAGATAGAGGATAATAGATAGAGGATAATATATAGAGGGTAATAGATAGAGGATAATAGATAGAGGATAATATATAGAGGATAATAGATAGAGGGTAATAGATAGAGGATAATATATAGAGGATAATAGATAGAGGGTAATAGATAGAGGATAATAGATAGAGGATAATATATAGAGGATAATAGACAGAGGATAATATATAGAGGACAATAGATAGAGAATAATATATAGAGGGTAATAGATAGAGGACAATAGATAGAGAACAATAGATAGAGGACAATAGATAGAGGATAATAGATAGAGGACAATAGATAGAGGATAGTAGATAGAGGGATAGTAGATAGAGGATAGATAGAGGATAATAGATAGATGATAATAGATAGAGGACAATAGATAGAGGACAATAGATAGAGGATAATAGATAGAGGATAATAGATAATAGATAGAGGACAATAGATAGAGGATAGATAGAGGGATAATAGATAGAGGACAATAGATAGAGGATAATAGATAGAGGATAATAGATAGAGGATAATAGATAGAGGATAATAGATAGATGATAGTAGATAGAGGATAATAGATAGAGGATAATAGATAGAGGATAGTAGATAGAGGATAATAGATAGAGGATAATAGATAGAGGATAATATATAGAGGGTAATAGATAGAGGATAATAGATAGAGGATAATAGATAGAGGACAATAGATAGAGGATAATAGATAGAGGACAATAGATAGAGGACAATAGATAGAGGATAACAGATAGAGGATAATAGATAGAGGATAATAGATAGAGGACAATAGATAGAGGATAATAGATAGAGGATAACAGATAGAGGATAACAGGGAGACAGAAAGGACTGAGGAGAGCGGGATGAAGTGGAGAGATAGGGGGTAGTTGAAGAGGTGTGGGGGGAGGGATCTATCTCTTCACCCTGTCGGTTGGAATGGGAAGGAGTTCTGTGCTTCGGTTAACTAGAGCTAATCCCTCTCATTCCCTCGCTCCCTCCCTCCTTCTGTCCCTCTCTCTGTCTCTCCATCTCCCTTTCACAAACATACAGACTGCACATCATATTCACCACCTAGAACAAACATCCCCATCCAGATAAAAACCAAAAAAAAACAACAACAATAGCATCTAGCTAGAACAACCAAGAATAAAAATATATCTAGCAAACCTAACAGGACACAAGCGCTGTTATGATGTGGCACTGGGCTGGTGAATGAGTCAGTGTTAGTTCACACAGAAATTATTGATGAATAGATTGCTGTGAGTGGTGGGAGTCAGCGGCGGGCGGTGATGATGATGTCAGCGTTAGTTCACACAGACGTCATTGGTGAATAGCTTGCTGTGAGGAGGTGGAGGGGTGATGATGATGTCATCACGGTTATAAGCAGCTGTCAGGAGGGAGGGAGGAGGGAAGGAAGAGGGTTAGGGAGGGAGGGAGGAGGGAGGGGAAGTAGAGGTGTGGATGGATGGATGGATGGATGGAGGGAGGGAGGGAGGGAGGGAGGGAGGGAGGAGGGAGGGAGGAGGGAGGGAGGGAAGAGGGTTAGGGAGGGAGGGAGGGAGGGGAAGTAGGAGGTGTGGATGGATGGATGGATGGATGGATGGAGGGAGGGAGGGAGGGAGGGAGGGAGGGAGAGGGAGGGGAAGTAGAGGTGTGGATGGATGGATGGAGGGAGGGAGGGAGGGAGGGGAGGGAGGGAGGGAGGGAGGGAGGGAGGGAGGAGGGAGGGAGGGAGGGAGGGAGGGAGGGAGGGGAAGTAGAGGTGTGGATGGATGGATGGAGGAGGGAGGGAGGAGGGAGGGAGGGAGAGGAAGTAGAGGTGTGGATGGATGGAGGGAGGGAGGGAGGGAGGGAGGAGAAGTAGAGGTGTGGATGGATGGAGGAAGGGAGAGAACGAGAACTTGAAGGAGGAAAGGATGAAAAGAGATTGGGAGGACAGAGGGAGGGAGGAGTAGAGGGAAAAACGGAGGAAGGAGAGGAGGAACTGGTTCTTAGTGAGTAAATGGGACCAGGTCAGGACACTCATTGTACTGGGAGGAGAGAGGTGGAGGGACGCAGAGAGTTTGTTAAGGAAGATATGGGGTCATATGTCTGGGAGGTACAGTCAGAGCTGTACTGAGAGGAGAGAGGTGGAGGGACGCAGAGAGTTTGTTAAAGAAAGAGTGTCTTGGGAGGGAAATGGGGGGAAATTGGGAACTGGTTGACAGTCAGCACAGAGAACAGAGAGAGAGAGTTGGATGGAATAATGCGGAGTAGGGGAGGTTTGGATGGAGAGAAGTGTTTAAAGATGAGTATTTGTAGCTCAGGGAAATATAACTGGGAGAGAGAATCAGAGCTGAACTGGGAGAGAGGGATGAGGGAGAGAGGGGATGGAGGGAGACAGGGGATGGAGGGAGACAGGGGATGGAGGGAGACAGGGGATGGAGGGAGACAGGGGATGGAGGGAGAGAGGGGATGGAGGGAGACAGGGGATGGAGGGAGACAGGGGATGGAGGGAGACAGGGGATGGAGGGAGACAGGGGATGGAGGGAGAGAGGGATGAGGGAGACAGGGGATGGAGGGAGACAGGGGATGGAGGGAGACAGGGGATGGAGGGAGACAGGGGATGGAGGGAGACAGGGGATGGAGGAGAGAGAGGGGATGGAGGGAGAGAGAGGATGAGGGAGAGAGGGATGGAGGGAGACAGGGGATGGAGGGAGACAGGGGATGGAGGGAGACAGGGGATGGAGGGAGAGAGGGATGAGGGAGAGAGGGGTGGAGGGAGACAGGGGATGGAGGGAGACAGGGGATGGAGGGAGACAGGGGATGGAGGGAGACAGGGGATGGAGGGAGATAAAGAGATGTAGGGGCAGAAAGAGAGAGCAGAACGCCACCGTAATGGACTGACTGTCAACAACAGTGACAGGCAAGAGTTAAAAAAGTTCCACTCTCTCTCTCTCTCTTTCACTCTCTCTGCTTCAGTTCTTAATCTCCTCTTCTTCTCTCCTCTCATCAGCCTCTCCTTCTCTACTCTATTATTTGGGATTGAAGTTGTACACAGAGGATATTTTCGCAGAATTCGGCATGCATAGTCTCAATTTGGTGTTTGTCCCATTTTGTGAATTCTTGGTTGGTGAGCGGACCCAAGACCTCACAAGCATGAAGTGCAATGGGATCTATAACTGATATCTTTAGTTCTATGGTTACTGGTCTCTCTCTCTCTAGTTGTATCAGTTCTATGGTTACTGGTCTCTCTCTTTCTCTCTCTCTCTCTAGTTATATCAGTTCTATGGTTACTGGTCTCTCTCTCTCTAGTTATATCAGTTCTATGGTTACTGGTCTCTCTCTCTCTCTAGTTATATCAGTTCTATGGTTACTGGTCTCTCTCTCTCTCTCTCTCTCTCTCTAGTGATATCAGTTCTATGGTTACTGGTCTCTCTCTCTCTCTAGTTATATCAGTTCTATGGTTACTGGTCTCTCTCTCTCTCTCTCTCTCTAGTTATATCAGTTATATGGTTACTGGTCTCTCTCTCTCTCTAGTTAGGTTACTGGTCTCTCTCTCTCTCTAGTTATATCAGTTATATGGTTACTGGTCTCTCTCTCTCTCTAGTTATATCAGTTCTATGGTTACTGGTCTCTCTCTCTCTCTCTCTCTCTAGTTATATCAGTTCTATGGTTACTGGTCTCTCTCTCTCTCTCTAGTGATATCAGTTATATGGTTACTGGTCTCTCTCTCTCTCTCTCTAGTTATATCAGTTCTATGGTTACTGGTCTCTCTCTCTCTCTAGTGATATCAGTTATATGGTTACTGGTCTCTCTCTCTCTCTCTCTCTCTCTCTAGTTACATCAGTTCTATGGTTACTGGTCTCTCTCTCTCTCTCTCTAGTTATATCAGTTCTATGGTTACTGGTCTCTCTCTCTCTCTCTCTAGTGATATCAGTTCTATGGTTACTGGTCTCTCTCTCTCTAGTTATATCAGTTCTATGGTTACTGGTCTCTCTCTTTCTCTCTCTCTCTCTAGTTATATCAGTTCTATGGTTACTGGTCTCTCTCTCTCTCTAGTTATATCAGTTCTATGGTTACTGGTCTCTCTCTTTCTCTCTCTCTCTCTAGTTATATCAGTTCTATGGTTACTGGTCTCTCTCTCTCTAGTTATATCAGTTCTATGGTTACTGGTCTCTCTCTCTCTCTCTCTCTAGTTATATCAGTTATATGGTTACTGGTCTCTCTCTCTCTCTAGTTATATCAGTTCTATGGTTACTGGTCTCTCTCTCTCTCTCTCTCTCTCTCTCTCTCTCTCTCTCTCTCTCTAGTGATATCAGTTCTATGGTTACTGGTCTCTCTCTCTCCAGTTATATCAGTTCTATGGTTACTGGTCTCTCTCTCTCTCTCTCTCTCTCTCTAGTTATATCAGTTCTATGGTTACTGGTCTCTCTCTCTCTCTCTAGTTATATCAGTTCTATGGTTACTGGTCTCTCTCTTTCTCTCTCTCTCTCTAGTTATATCAGTTCTATGGTTACTGGTCTCTCTCTCTCTCTAGTTATATCAGTTCTATGGTTACTGGTCTCTCTCTCTCTCTCTCTAGTTATATCAGTTATATGGTTACTGGTCTCTCTCTCTCTCTAGTTATATCAGTTCTATGGTTACTGGTCTCTCTCTCTCTCTAGTGATATCAGTTCTATGGTTACTGGTCTCTCTCTCTCTAGTTATATCAGTGCTATGGTCACTGTTCTCTCTCTGTCCTCCCTGACATCCTGTAGGCCTCCTTCTCCATCAGCAGTATTTCCTTCACCCCTCTGTCAAACCTGCTATAGGACCTCTTCTATCCTGGGTTCTAATGGATAGAGAGCAGAGTATTAGGTTTTATCATTTTTTATTTATTTATTATTTAACCTTTATTTAACTAGGCAAGTCAGTTAAGAACAAATTCTTATTTACTGCCTTTTTCAGGGGCAAAACGACAGAGTTTTTACCTCGTCAGCTCAGGGATTCGATGTAGCAACCTTTAAGGTTACTGGGCCAACGCTCTAACCACTAGGCTACCTGCCGCCCCTCATCTACACACCCTAAACCCCTAAGAGATCATGGATGGTCAGAGATTCAGTCTGGACTGGAGTGGACCACTGTTTCCACATAAACTGTCAGTGGCTAGTCTGGCTAGTCCACTGTTTGTGGATAAATGCATTGGCTACGCCATGGCCTGTCCACTCTACCCACATCAGATCAGAGTAGGTTAGTGTGTGTTTTTTGGGGTTTGGATTGTAGCAGTTCTGAGGTCCAAGGGCGATGTACTCTGCTGTGCTGTGCTGTGTTCTGGTTAAGCGGTTTGTGTTTCCCATCATGATGATGAAGAGCTCATTCCTCAGGATTCTCCCTCAGGGTAGATACTGACAGGTGTGTTACCTTCACAACCACCTTCACAACCACCCACAAAGAAAGAGAGAGAGAGAGAGAGAGAGAGAGAGAGAGAGAGAGAGAGAGAGAGAGAGAGAGAGAGAGAGAGAGAGAGAGAGAGAGAGAGAGAGAGAGAGAGAGAGAGAGAGAGAGAGAGAGAGAGAGAGAAAACCCTCAGAGTTGTCGTTCAAAATGGAGTGGAGTGAAAATGGCAGCCATATTGGTCAGGGAGAAATCCAGAATCTAATTGGATGGCAGTGGAGGCATGACCTGCTTTTACTGATTAGAGTCCACCTAAAATATTGTAATATAATTATAAGTACAGTTTATACAGGTTTTATACACATTTTTGTATAAAGAGCCTCAAAAATATATGTAAACAGACCATACATACAAAAAGCCGTGAGTGCTATTATACACTTAACAAAAATAAACTCAGCAAAAAAAACGAAACATCCCTTTTTCAAGACCCTGTCATTCAAAGATTATTCGTAAAAATCAAAATAATTTCACAGATCTTCACTGTAAAGGGTTTAACTTGTTAGGGAGTGGCAGCTGAGGGGTCGGTTTTGGAGAGCCTGGCGTGCCCAAAGTAAAATGCCTCCCATTCAGGCCCAGAAAATAGGATATGCACATATTTAGTACCATTGGATAGGAAACACTCTGATTTTTCCAAAAGTGTTAACCATTTGTCTGTGAGTGAAATAGAACGCATATGGCAGGCGAAACCCCGAGGAATGTCTGTCCTGGAAAAAGTGATTTTGACACATTGCTCATTTGGAACACCTCCCTCATGAAAATGACCATATAAGGGCATATGAATGCAGTACCCATCGCTTCCTTTAGATGTCAACAGTCTCGAGAAAAAATTTCATTTTTTGGTTGAATTAGACCAGAGAATAAGAGCAAACCAGGAAGTGACCTTTTTTTGTAAACAGTACCCAGCGCGCGCTCCTGACAAGGCACGCTGTGTCTTTTTTACCGTCTTTATCGATCAGTTTATATTCCGGTTGATTTATAATAGTAAATATACGTAAAAGTCTTCCTAAGGATATATTTAAAACTATGTTTGATTGTTCTTGGACAAGTTTATAGGTATAAGATGAACGAGTTCTCGTCACGTTTCAATGGAGGAGTGGAGGCTGTCGTTTCTGATTATAACGCGCGACCCAAATGGAGATTTATGGATAAAAGACGTTACTTTTTCTAACAAAAGAACCATGGATTGTCTTCGTTGGACACTTAGGATGACCTCAGCAGAAGTTCTTCAACAGGTAATTGATGTGTTTTCGCTGTGAAATGTGTTATGTGTGTGCCATGATGGCTAATCGATTCATGGCTATGGGAAAAATATGTGAGGTGCTACCCTCAAACAATCAAATGTGCTGCTTTCGCCGTAAAGCCTTTTTGAAATCTGACAACGCTGTGATATTGCCAAGAAACAGAGCTTTTGATGAGTATGGAACACTTGTATATTGGTGGATGTTTAATAATTCAACTTTTGGATTTTGAATTTGGCGCCTTACATTTCACCTGGTAGTGTCGGGATTGGGGCGCTAGCGCACCAGCAATCCCTGAGAGGTTAAACACTGTTTCCCATGCTTGTTCAATGAACCATAAACAATTAATGAACATGCACCTGTGGAACGGTAGTTAAGACCGTTTCCACCTGGCTACCCCTACCCCGGTCAACAGCCATGCACTCCCCACAGCATCTCGCCCAAGCCTCCCACATTTCTCATTCACCCAAATGCAGATAGCTGAAAGAGCTGCAAAATCTGGACCACTACAAATCAGCCCGGGCTAGACAATCTTGACCCTCTCTTTCTAAAATGATCTGTCGAAATTGTTGCAACCCCTATTACTAGCCTGTTCAACCTCTCTTCGTGACGTCTGAGATTCCCAAAGACTGGAAAGCAGCTGCGGTCATCCCCCTCTTCAAAGGGGGGAGACACTCTAGACCCAAACTGCCTCAGACCCATATCTATAACACCCCGTAGCACTCACTTCCGTCAACATGAAGTGCTTTGAGAGACTAGTCAAGGATCATATCACCTCCATCCTGCCAGACACCCTAGACCCACTCCAATTTGCTTACCGTCCCAATAGGTCCACAGACTACGCAATCGCAATCACAGTGCACACTGCCCTAACCCATCTGGACAAGATGAATACCTATGTAAAAATGCTGTTCATCAAATACAGCTCTCACTGTTCAAATAAACCTTCCATTAATATTATAGACTGATAATTTTTTGTCAGTGGGCAAACGTACAAAATCAGCAGGGGATCAAATACTTTTTTCCCTCACTGTATGTATGTATGTATGTATGTATGTATGTATGTATGTATGTATGTATGTGTGTGTGTGTGTGTGTGTGTGTGTGTGTGTGTGTGTGTGTGTGTGTGTGTGTGTGTGTGTGTGTGTGTGTCTGTGTGTGTGTGTGTGTGTGGGCGTCTCTGAGTTTGTTTGTGTGTGTGTGTGTGTGTGTGTGTGTGTGTGTGTGTGTGTGTGTGAGTGTGTGTGTGGGCGTCTCTGAGTGTGTGTGTGTGTGTGTGTGTGAGTACGCCGTATGAGAACATCATCATCAGAATTGAAACCGCTTGACCTCTATATCACAGTGGTCAATTGGGTCAGTTATAGAGCACAATGGCAGCTTGTGAACACACACAAACACACACACACACTTGGGGAGTGAGCACAATGACAGCCAGCAAGCACAAGAGTCTATTAGATCGTTTCCCATAATCCTCCATCAATTCATCATGACTGACTTCCAACAAAGAGTGTGTGTGTGTGTGTGTGTGTGTGTAGCAGTCACACTGTGAGTCAAGATGTCAAGGCTAAATCTCTACAGCTGCTGTAGACCACTAGTCAAATCAAATAAAATGTTATTCATTGGTCGCATTAAAAATATTTAGTGGATGTTATTGCTGGTGTAGCAGTAGTACCTAATAATTCATAACAATACACACAAATCTAAACGTAAAAGAATAGAATTAAGAAATATATCAATATTAGGACGAATAACAAAACAAAAAAACATCCAGAGCTGCCATGTCTGTTGGAGATAGAAGCAGAGCTGCCATGTCTGTTGGAGATAGAAGCAGAGCTGCCATGTCTGTTGGAACTAGAAGCAGAGCTGCCATGTCTGTTGGAGATAGAAGCAGAGCTGCCATGTCTGTTGGAGATAGAAGCAGAGCTGCCATGTCTGTTGGAGATAGAAGCAGAGCTGCCATGTCTGTTGGAGATAGAAGCAGAGCTGCCATGTCTGTTGGAGATAGAAGCAGAGCTGCCATGTCTGTTGGAGCTAGAAGCAGAGCTGCCATGTCTGTTGGAACTAGAAGCAGAGCTGCCATGTCTGTTGGAGATAGAAGCAGAGCTGCCATGTCTGTTGGAGATAGAAGCAGAGCTGCCATGTCTGTTGGAACTAGAAGCAGAGCTGCCATGTCTGTTGGAGATAGAAGCAGAGCTGCCATGTCTGTTGGAGCTAGAAGCAGAGCTGCCATGTCTGTTGGAACTAGAAGCAGAGCTGCCATGTCTGTTGGAGCTAGAAGCAGAGCTGCCATGTCTGTTGGAACTAGAAGCAGAGCTGAGATGTTCGACAAGTAGGTGTCTACAAACTTTTGGTCATGCAGTGTATATAATCTGTACAGGGCTCATCAAACAGATGTCAGACATATAGCCAAACAATACAGTTGAAATTTGAAGTTTACATACACTGGAGTGGAGTCATTGAAACTCGTTTTTCAACCACTCGACAAATGTCTTGTTAACAAACTATAGCTTTGGCAAGTTGGTTAGGACATTTACTTTGTGCATTTCCAACAATTGTTTACAGACAGATTATTTCACTTATAATTCACTGAATCACAATTCCAGTGGGTCAGAAGTTTACATACACTAACTTGACTGTGCCTTTAAACAGCTTGGAAAATTCCAGAAAATTATGTCATGGCTTTAGAAGCTTCTGATAGGCTAACTGACATCATTTGAGTCAATTGGAGGTGTACCTGTGGATGTATTTCAAGGCCTACCTTCAAACTCAGTGCCTCTTTGCTTGACATCATGGGAAAATCAAAAGAAATCAGCTAAGACCTCAGAAAAAAAATTGTAGACCTCCACAAGTCTAGTTTATCCTTGGGAGCAATTTCCAAACACCTGAAGGTACCACGTTCATCTGTACAAACAATAGTACGCAAGTATAAATACCATGGGACCACGCAGCCGTCATACCGCTCAGGAAGGAGACGCGTTCTGTCTCCTAGAGATGAACGTACTTTGGTGCGAAAAGTGCAAATCAATCACAGAACAACATCAAAGGACCTTGTGAAGATGCTGGATGAAACAGAAACAAAAGTATCTATATCCACAGTAAAACGAGTCCTATATTGACATAACTTGAAGGCCGCCCAGCAAGGAAGAAGCCACTGCTCCAAAACCGCCATAAAAAAGCCAGACTACGGTTTGCAACTGCACATGGGGACAAAGATCGTACTTTTTTGAAAAATGTCCTCTGGTCTGATGAAACAAAAACAGAACTGCTTGGCCATAATGACCATCGTTACGTTTGGAGGAAAAAGGGGGAGGCTTGCAAGTCGAAGAACACCATCCCAACCGTGAAGCACGGGGGTTGCAGCATCATATTGAAGCAACATCTCAAGACATCAGTCAGGAAGTTAAAGCTTAGTCGCAAATGTGTCTTCCAAATGGACAATGACCCCAAGCATACTTCCAAAGTTGTGGCCAAATGGCTTAAGGACAACAAAGTCAAGGTATTGGAGTGTCCATCACAAAGCCCTGACCTCAATCCTATAGAACATTTGCGGGCAGAACTGAAAAGGCGTGTGCGAGCAAGGAGGCCTACAAACCTGACTCAGTTACACCAGCTCTGTCAGGAGGAATGGGCCAAAATTCACCCAACTTATTGTGAGAGGCTTGTGGAAGGCTACCCAAAACATTTGACCCAAGTTAAACAATTTAAAGGCAACGCTACCAAATACTAATTGAGAGTATGTAAACTTCTGACCCACTGGGAATGTGATGAAAGAAATAAAAGCTGAAATAAATCATTCTCTCTACTATTATTCTGACATTTCACATTCTGAAAATAAAAGCGGTGATCCGGCAGTTACCATCCCAGCGCTCAGGACCTCAGACTGGGACGAAAGTTCACCTTCCAACAGAACAACGACACAAAGCACACAGCAAAGAAAACAAACGAGTGGCTTCGGGACAAGTCTTTGAATGTCTTTGAGTGGCTAAGCCAGAGTCCGGACTTGAACCAGATCGAACGTCTAGCTGTGCTATTGACGCTCCCCATCCAACCTGACAGAGCTTGAGAGGATCTGCAGAGAAGAAGAATGGGAGAAACTCTCCAAATACAGGTGTGTAATCACCGCCAAATGTGCTTCAACAAAGTACTGAGTAAAGGGTCTGAATACTGATGTAAATGTGATATTTCAGTTTTTTTTTTATTATACATTTGCAAACATTCCTAAAAAAACAGTTTTTGTTTTGCCTTTATGGGATATTGTGTGTAGATTGATGAGGAGAAAAAACAATTTAATCAATTTTAGAATAAGGCTGTAAAGTAAAAATAAAAGTTGAAAGGTCAAGGGAGAGAAGAGAGGGTGAGAGAGAGGGAGAGAGAGAGAGAGAGAGAGAGAGAGAGAGAGAGAGAGAGAGAGAATACTCCTCCGGTCCTCAGAGAGGAGATGAGAGTAATGAAATGTACACTGACTGGGCCAGTCCCAGATCCACTCCAATGCAAACATGCCTCCTTCTCCTCATATGAGCAATAACACAACGCCTGGCCTGGCCTCCTCCTATGATGCATACGTTTTCCTTTGTTTGGCTAAGCAGCATGTTATGTGGCCCATTAGGAAACAGAAGGGTAAGGGGCACAGAGACCAAAATATCCCCAGGTCACTATCACTCGTTACCCTGCTCTCTCCTTCCATCTCCCGCTCTATCCCCCCCTCTCTCGCCTCTTTCCTACCTCTCTCCCCCACCCCACATCTCTCTCTCCCCCCTCCCCTCTCTATCACTGCCTCAAGGTGACATCACAGTGCTGTGTTCCGTGGTCTCTGCTCCTGATATCACTTCAATATTCACACACAGCCCCCCACCCTATTCTAGGGGTTATTCTGACCTAATCTCTTCAGGCCATAATTCAGATTAGATTTGGTGTTATTATTGCTCTGTCCATTCCCCACTGTCCTGCCTGCCGGTTGGATGTGTGTGTGTGCAGGATAAACCTACAGACAGACGTCCATGGACCACTCTGTTTGAGAGAATTGATTAAAATGAATGACCACTGACCCAGATTTGAAGGCTGAGCAAAATAGATACTGTGAAATACAATTTTATATTATACCGTAGTACACATACACTGGAATAGAGAAAAAGACATAGAGAGATAGAGAAAAACAGAGAGTGAGAGAGAAACAGAGAGTGAGAGAGATAGAGAGAGAAACAGAGAGTGAGAGAGAAACAGAGAGTGAGAGAGATAGAGAGAGAAACAGAGAGTGAGAGAGAAACAGAGAGAGAGATAGAGAGAAACAGAGTGAGAGAGAAACAGAGAGTGAGAGAGATAGAGAGAGAAACAGAGAGTGAGAGAGAAACAGAGAGAGAGATAGAGAGAGAGAAACAGAGAGTGAGAGAGAAACAGAGAGGAGAGAGAGAGAGAGAGAGAAACAGAGAGTGAGAGAGTTAGAGAGAAACAGAGAGTGAGAGAGAAACAGAGAGTGAGAGAGATAGAGAGAGGGAAACAGAGAGTGAGAGAAACAGAGAGCGAGAGAGATTATATGACAGGTGTTGGGTGAAAGAATGGTGTTTTAAGAAAGAGGCTTATGCTCAAGGTGATCCCTAATGCTATTATCAGCTCATCTCATCCCAGCCCATCCCATCCAATCTCATCTCATCCCATCTCATCTCATCCCAGCCCATCTCATCCATTCTCATCCCAGTCCATTTCATCCCAGCCCATCTCATCCCAGCCCATCCCATCTCCTCCCAGCCCTCCTCATCCCATCCCATCTCATCCATTCTCATCCCAGCCCATCCCATCTCATCCCATCTCATCCATTTTCATCCCAGTCCATTTCAAAACCATCCCATCTCATCCCAGCCCAGCTCGTCTCATCCCATCTCTTCCCAGCCCATCTCATCCCAGCCCATCTCATCCCAGTCCATCTCATCCCAGCCAATCTCATCCCTGCCCATCTCATCTCAGCCCATCTCCTCCCAGCCCCTCTGATCCCAGCGAATCCCATACCAGCCCATCTCCTCCCAGCCCATCTCCTCCCAGCCCATCTCATCTCATCCCAGCCGATCGAATCACAGCCTATCACATCTCATCCCAGCCCATCTCATCTCATCCCAGCCGATCGAATCACAGCCTATCACATCTCATCCCAGCCCATCTCATCTCATCTCATCCCAG
Source organism: Brachymystax lenok tsinlingensis (assembly GCA_030435695.1). NCBI lineage: Eukaryota > Metazoa > Chordata > Actinopteri > Salmoniformes > Salmonidae > Brachymystax > Brachymystax lenok. The sequence continues at coordinate 2,720,367 of CM059804.1, read as the reverse complement.
CCCATCTCTTCCCAGCCCATCTCATCCCAGCCCATCTCCTCCCAGCCCATCTCCTCCCAGCCCATCTCATCTCATCCCAGCCGATCGAATCGCAGTCTATCACATCTCATCTCATCCCATCTCATTCCATCCCAGCCCGTCTTTTCCACAAATGCAGTTGCTGCCCTGGTTTCAATTTTATTTCTGAAGGAACTCTATTTTGGTGGCCTCTAGTACAATATAATGCATTGATTAAATCGTAAATACACAGCAAATTTATTTAAAACTTTATTGAGTTTTCCTCTCAAATTAGAAAATTACCTCTTTTCCATTTTTTTATTAAATATATCTTCCGGGAACCCGCCTCACCCAATGTGATACGAATCCGCTATTTTTAGACCTTATAGCTAGAACCTCCATCAGCTAATTAGCTACTAGCTATTTAGTCATTGTCTGCTAGCGGCCTTTACCTTCTGCACAGATACCAGCCACTTTTAGCCTGGATAACACTTGCCAGCCTGCCAGTATCGGACTGTTTTCTCCACTACAACGCCGGATTTCTGCCGTAAGCCCTGGACCATTACTCCTGATCATCACAGCTAGCTAGCTGCCACCGAGTGGCCCAGCCCCGAAGCTAGCTTTGAGCCAGGCCCACCTCCCGGCCTGCTCAGTGATCACTCGGCTACACAGCTGATTCCTTCCGGACTCTTCCCCAACATGGCTAGAATCCACTACTCCACCGGATTCTTGCCATACGCTCTGGACCTTTGCATCGGATTATCGCTGCTAGCAAGCTGCTACCGAGTGGCTATAGTGGCTAACGCCCCTGTCCCGAAGCTAGCACCAGTTAGCCGCGAGCCAGGCGCATCTTCTGGCAAACGAAATTACTACAACTACAATACCACCTAGCCACCGTGCTTTTACACCTGCATTGCTTGCTTTTTGGGGTTTTAGGCTGGGTTTCTGTACAGCACTCTGTGACATCAGCTGATGTAAGGGGGGCTTTATAAATACATTTGATTTTGATTTGAATACCTCTTTCACCAACTGGTTTGTCGACACGAAGCCCCGCCGTTCCACCACGACTGGACTGCCGATGTAACTCCATCCGCTGTGCCCTCAACCGGCCTTTGCCGGACGTCGGAGCAGGCGCTTCTACTAGCCCCGGCCTGCTAACTTTAAACGCTGTGTCTCCCGCTTGCTAGGTAGTAACGACTACCCAGCGGCTTCACTGCTTGATCTATTGCTGTTCACTGGACCCTATGATCACTTGGTTACATAGCTGATGCCTGCTGGACTGTTCATTAATCACGGTACTGCACTTTGTTTATTTTTTGTTTATCTGTCGGCCCCAGCCGCTACTCAGGCCCTGGGTGTAGTTAACTGACCCTCTCTGCCCATTCATCGCCATTTTACCTGTTGTTGTTGTCTTAGTTGATTAGCTGTTGTCTTACCTGTTGTTGTTGTCTTAGCTGATTAGCTGTTGTCTTACCTGTTGTTGTCTTAGCTAGCTCTCCCAATTAACACCTGTGATTGCTTTATGCCTCGCTTTATGTCTCTCTCAAATGTCAATATGCCTGGGTTTACCTCCACTGTACCCGCACCCTACCAAACCGCTGTCTGTACATTATGCCCTGAAGCTATTCTACCACACCCAGAAATCTGCTCCTTTTATTCTCTGTCCCCAACGCACTAGACGACCAGTTTTGATAACCTTTAGCCATACCCTCATCCTACTTCTCCTCTGTTCCTCGGGTGATGTGGAGGTCAACCGAGGCCCTGCGTGTCCCCAGGCACTCTCATTTGTTGTCTTCTGTAACTGAAAAATGCTTTGGTTTCATGCATGTTAAAAACTTCTTAGGGAGCGGCTCCCGAGGTGACGGTTTTGGAGAGTCTAGCGTGCCCAAAATAAAATGCCTCCCACTCAGGCCCAGAAAATAGGATATGCACATAATTAGTACTATTGGATAGGAAACACTCTGAAGTTTCTAAAAGTGTTAACATAATGTCTGTGAGTGTAACAGAACGGATATAGCAGGCGAAAACCCGAGAAAAATCCATCCGGAATTAGTGTTTTTTGTGACCTTTGCTCTGTTTGACACTCTCCCTATTCATTTCAAAGGCAAGCAGCTCCGAGATTTCAGTACCTATGGCTTCCACTAGATGTCAACAGTCTCTATACAAAACCAGGAAACGGTGGCCCTGACCAGAACGGATAGGGAGAGGATATGGCCAAGGGAGCTCAGATGTCAACAAGCTTTTTCGGGCGCGCAACCGAGTGCGCGCTCCACAGTTTTTTCCTTTCTTATCGTTCAGGCTACAATCCGGTTTAAATATTATAGTAAATATACATAAAAGAATACCTAAGGAAACATTAAAAATTATGTTTGATTTGTTTGTAGAAATATGATCGGTATAATCTCAACGCGTTCTTTTCACGGTTCTATGGGCCACTCGACGGTGGATTTTATGAACATAACGCGCCAACCAAACTGAGATTTATGGATATAATAAATTACTTTTTCTAACAAAAGAAGCATGGATTGTCTTCGTTGGACACTTGGGAAGCCCTCAGCAGAAGTTCATCAAAAGTAATCGATTTTATATTAGCGATGTTATGCGTTTTGTGAGACCCGCTTTGGTTTATGGATTTATGCTAATGCGTAAATATTAGAGGTGCTACCCTCAAACAATCAAATGTTGTGCTTTCGCCGTAAAGCCTTTTTTGAAATCTGACAACGCTGTGATATTGCCAAGAGTCAGAGCTTTTGATGGCTATGAAATACTTGTATATTGATTAATTTTTTATAATTTAACTTTTTGATTTGGAATTTGGCACTTTACATTTCACCGGGTAGTGTCGGGAGTGGGGCGCTAGCGCTAGCTCCCCACTGCTCCTTAAGAGGTTAACATCAGAAGCCTCCTCCCTAAGTTTGTTTTACTCACTGCTTTAGCACACTCTGCCAACCCTGATGTCCTTGCCGTGTCTGAACCCTAGCTTAGGAAGGCCACCAAATATTCTGAGATTTCCATCCCCAACTATAACATTTTCCGTCAAGATAGAACTGCCAAAGGGGGAGGAGTTGCAATCTACTGCAGAGATAGCCTGCATAGTTCTGTCATACTTTCCAGGTCTATGCCTAAACAGTTCGAGCTTCTAATTTTAAAAATTAATCTCTCCAGAAATAAGTCTCTCACTGTTGCCGCCTGTTATAGACCCCCCCTCAGCTCCCAGCTGTGCCCTGGACACCATATGTGAATCTTCAGAGTTCGTTCTGTTAGGTGACCTAAACTGGCATATGCTTAAAACCTCTTAGGGATCAGCAGCAGGGGTGTTGGTTTTGGAGAGTCTGGCGTGCACGAAGTAAAATGCCTGCCACTCAGGCCCAGAAACTAGGATATGCACATAATTATTACTATTGGATAGAAAACATTCTGACGTTTCTAAAACTGTTAAAATAATGTCTGTGAGTATAACAGAACTGATATAGCAGGTGAAAACGCGAGCAAAAACCATCCAGAAAAAGCTTTTTTTTTACATGCCTTATATCACCATAGGCTGGTATAGAGCCTGGTGGTTTCTAGGACCCAGGTTGCAGTATCTATGGCTTCCACTAGATGTCATGTCACGAACAGCTAGAAGTGGTGGGTGTGGAGTCAGACGCAGAGAGCACGGTGTAGGGAAAAACGCTCCTTTTTAATCCGGCGTGTTAATACAACGCCCAACACACAGTAGGCGCACAAACAAACAAGGCGCTCAAAACAGGACACGGGCATAAATGACGACATGAACTAACGTCCACCAAAAACAGATACACAAGCCCGCACAAAAGGAGGCGGGCTTGACCGGCTTAAATAGCCCTAGAATAAAACACAAAACAGGTGCAAACAATATAACAATCAACAGAATGGAAAAGAGTATCGGTGGCAGCTAATAGGCCGGTGACGACGACCGCGGAACGCCGCCCGAACAGGCAGAGGAGCCACCGTCGGTGGAAGTCGTGACATGTCAACCGTCTTTAGACAAGATTTCAAGAGTTTGTCATGAACAAAAGCCTCATACAGGATGTTGATATCAGAGGAGTGACAAAGTGATTTCTAAGTAGTTAACAAACCTCCAAACGAGCTTCAATGCCATACAACTCTCCTTCAGTGGCCTCCAACTGCTCTTAAACGCTAGTAAAACTAAATGCATGCTTTTCAACCGTTCGCTGCCCGCACCCGCCTACCCGACTAGCATCGCTACTCTGGACGGTTCTGACTTAGAATATGTGGACTACAAATACCTAGGTGTCTGGCTAGACTGTAAACTCTCCTTCCAGAATCATATTAAACATCTCCAATCCAAAATTAAATCTAGAATCGGCTTCCTATTTCGCAACAAAGCCTCCTTCACTCACGCCGCCAAACATACCCTCGTAAACCTGACTATCCTACCAATCCTCGACTTCAGCGATGTCATTTACAAAATAGCCTGCAACACTCTACTCAGCAAACTGGATGCAGTCTATCACAGTGCCATCCATTTTGTCAACAAAGCCCCATTTACCACCCACCACTGCGACCTGTATGCTCTAGTTGGCTGGCCCTCGCTACATTTCCGTCGCCAGACCCACTGGCTCCAGGAAAACTATAAGTCTTTGCTAGGTAAAGCTCCGCCTTATCTCAGCTCACTGGTCACAATAACAACAGCCACCCGTAGCACGCGCTCCAGCAGGTATATCTCACGGGTCATCCCCAAAGCCAACACCACCTTTGGCCGCCTATCCTTCCAGTTCTCTGCTGCCAATGACTACTTAGGGAGCAGTGGGGCGCTAGCAGTGGGGCACTAGGTATATTTAATAAAACAATGGAAAAGAGGTAATATTCCAATTTGAGAGAAACTCAATAAAGTTTTAAACATCAGCTATCTGAGCAGCTAACCGATCGCTGCAGCTGTACATAGCCCATCTGTAAATAGCCCATCCAATCTACCTACCTCATCCCCATATTGTTTTCATTTACTTTTCTGCTCTTTTGCACACCAGTATTTGTACTTGCACATCATCATCTGCTCATCTATCACTCCAGTGTTAATTTGCTAAATTGTAATTACTTCGCTACTATGGCCTATATATTGCCTTACCTCCTCACGCCATTTGCACACACTGTATATAGACTTTCTTTTTTTTCTCTTGTGTTATTGACTGTACACTTGTTTTATTCAATGTGTAACTCTGTGTTGTTGTTTGTGTCGCACTGCTTTGCTTTATCTTGGCCAGGTCGCAGTTGTAAATGAGAACTTATTCTCAACTAGCCTACCTGGTTAAATGAAGGTGAAATAAAAAAATAAATGTACATATTACCTCAATTATCTCAACTAACCTGTACCCCCTCACATTGACTCTGTACCAGTACCCCCTGTATATAGTCTCCACATTGACTCTGTACCAGTACCCCTGTATATAGTCTCCACATTGACTCTGTACCGGTACCCCCTGTATATAGTCTCCACATTGACTCTGTACCGGTACCCCTGTATATAGCCTCCACATTGACTCTGTGCAGTACCCCCTGTATATAGTCTCCACATTGACTCTGTACCGGTACCCCCTGTATATAGCCTCCACATTGACTCTGTACCGTAACACCCTGTATATAGCCTCCACATTGACTCTGTACCGTAACACCCTGTATATAGCCTCCACATTGACTCTGTACCGGTACCCCCTGTATATAGCCTCACTATTGTTATTTTACTGTTACTCTTTTATTAGTTCGGTTGAATTAGTTGTATCACTGAAAACCGGATACATCCGATTGTTGGCAACTCCACTAAGACTAAAGACCCCCAAAGAAAAATCCCGATTGGATCTTTTTTCTCTTCAGTGTTAACCCTTTTCAACAAAAACTGAAGGGATTAAAACAGAAGATCATTTATAAATCCTTAGCTCTTCTCTGAAGGCGTAGAATTCCCTCATTGTTCCCCACTGTGTTTGGGTTAGTAATCAGCCCTCCTCTGAAGGTGTAGAATGCCCTCATTGTTCCCCATGGTGTTTGGGTTAGTAATCAGCCCTTCTCTGAAGGCGTAGAATGCCCTCATTGTTCCTCACTGTGTTTGGGTTAGTAATCAGTCCTCCTTTGAAGGTGTAGAATGCCCCCATTGTTCCCCATGGTGTTTGGGTCAGTAATCAGCCCTCCTCTGAAGGCGTAGAATGCCCTCATTGTTCCCCACTGTGTTTGGGTTAGTAATCCGCCCTTCTCTGAAGGCGTAGAATGCCCTCATTGTTCCCCACTGTGTTTGGGTTAGTAATCCGCCCTTCTCTGAAGGCGTAGAATGCCCTCATTGTTCCCCACTGTGTTTGGGTTAGTAATAAGCCCTCCTCTGAAGGTGTAGAATGCCCTCATTGTTCCCCACTGTGTTTGGGTTAGTAATCAGCCCTCCTCTGAAGGTGTAGAATGACCTCATTGTTCCCCACTGTGTTTGGGTTAGTAATCAGCCCTCCTCTGAAGGTGTAGAATGACCTCATTGTTCTCCACTGTGTTTGGGTTAGTAATCAGCTCTCCTCTGAAGGTGTAGAATGCCCTCATTGTTCCCCATGGTGTTTGGGTTAGTAATCAGCCCTCCTCAGAAGGCGTGGAATGACCTCATTGTTCCTCACTGTGTTTGGGTTAGTAATCAGCCCTCCTCTGAAGGCGTAGAATGACCTCATTGTTCCTCACTGTGTTTGGGTTAGTAATCAGCCCTCCTCTGAAGGTGTAGAATGACCTCATTATTCCCCATGGTGTTTGGGTTAGTAATAATTTGTAGAGTGTCTCTATTTGGCCTCAGCGTGCATTTTTTCACCATTCTGAATGTCTTAAAAAAAAATCCACACGTTCTCCTGAAATAGGAACACAGAAACACTGGAGATTTTTAATTATTTTGCCGATTTGCCAAAACTACATTCACGGTGTCCGGTCTTGGTCTCGAACACAACACGTCCGCACACACAGACAAGGACATTCTCCTTGTCTCTTCAGAAAGTTGCTGGGAATATGAATTACTTCGCATTCTGTTAATTTTTTTATGATAGACTTGGGCAAATTAATACATTTTCAATACAGTTGATTCCCTACTAAGGTCAATAATTTTTTTTAAAATTGTTGAATTCTGTTTTAATGCCTGAGTTCCGTGAGGGCCCTAATGGTTCATATTTGCACGAGAACGAGGTTCTCCACTACCTATTGTTCAACATCTTCATCTAAATGTTTTCATAATTTATCTGCAGGTAATCGCCAAAATGGCTAGACCTATCAGCAGCCTATGCAAATTATGGTGCCAAATGAATGGCTCTCTACCGGATGACGAGTCACTCATTTTAGCGTCACTGTCTGGCATAAACAGTAAAAAAAAAGAAAAAAGAAACCCCCCCCGAAAAAGGAAAGGAAATCTAGGGAATCCTTTGGTTTAATTGTCCTGATGTGATACCATGGACATATAACCAAGTTGCATGATTTATGAATGGCAAAGGGATATATACATAGGTGATCGACTTTATTCAGTCAGTTCGACATCTCTCTATAAAATAGTCAACACTTGCTGTTCAGTGGTCAATCAACGCACAGTAAAGAGCCCACTACTATGTGCCACGACTCCGCGTGGCTGGCTATGTGAAACACGCCAAAGAAATGTCCCAGAAAACAACAAATTAGGCTAAGAGGATTGCCTCATCGTTACCACTTACGGTACATGGGATGTGCAAATTCACGAGCATCATGCAATCTCACTCTGTGTAAAAAAAATGGACAACCGGAGATCTGTATATAATGAGGAGATGCTCATGTCTCAGACCTAACAATGGGAGTCGTTGTCCCAAAGGCGGGAAGACAGACGACAAGTTTAGGTCCAAAATAAGTCCATAGAAATTCATTGGGTTTATTTTGGACAGATTTTGCTAAGAGTGAAACCTCTCGCTTCGCCTGTTCCTCTCTGCTGCTCTGTTTCATGTCCTTGCTCTTTTTGTGACTGATAGGCGCTTATCCTATCAATAGATCGCAAGAAGATGCATATCTTTTCATTCTAGCGGGAGAGAGCTGCCCAGAATAGCGAATTGAAGCTTTTAAATGAAAAGTAGCCTAGTTAATATGAAGTGGAAAATGTAGGCAGGTGAAAATTAGTCTGTAACCGGCTGATTAGCCGATAGGCTGCACTAATGGAAAAACACTGCCTAGCACAGCCCAGCACCATCCTTTTATTATGGAACCTGTTGTATACAAATCATCCCAGAGTTTGTGCCAGCTTTACCCCACCCCTGTCCAATCCCAATACGCCAGAGAGGGATCAACGCCCATTGTGCCACTGATCTGTGATATAAAGGAAGATTGGAAAACCAACTAACAATATACCAACGGCCATCTTTCCAACTTGACAAATTCACAGTTCTGTCAACATCGATTTAGCTTCTTAACCAACCAATCTGAATACATTACTTACATATACCTGCTATTGATAATGTCAGGGCAGTGAGGTGAGTGTCCGTTAACTAAAATACAGTGGTGGAAAATGTACTCAACTGTCAAACTTGAGTAAAAGTAAAGATACCTTGATATAAAATGACTCAAGTAAAAGTTACCCAGTAAAACACTACTTGAGTAAAAGTATAAAGGTATTTGGGTTTTAAATGTACTTAAGAATTAAATGGAATTGCTAAAATATACTTAAGTATCAAAAGTAAAAGTATAAACCATTTAAAATTCCTTATATTAAGCAAACCAGACGGCACAGTTATCTTATTTTTTTAATTTACGGATAGCCGGGGGCCACACTCCAACACTCTGACATCATTTACAAACGAAGCATTTGTGTTTAGTGAGTCCGCCAGATCAGAGGCAGTTAGGGATGACCAGAGATGTTCTCTTGATAAGTGTGTGAATTGGACTAATTTCCTGTCAAAATGTAAGGAGTACTTTTGGGTGTCAGGGAAAATGTATTTATGTACATTATTTTCTTTAAGAATGTAGTGCAGTAAAAGTAAAAGTTGGCAAAAAATATCAACAGTAAAGTACAGATACCCCTAAAAAATACTTAAGTAGTACTTTAAAGTATTTTTACTGAAGTACTTTACACCACTGAAAAAAGGGCAACCAGTGAAGAACAAACACCATTGTAAATACAACCCCATATCTGTTTATTAATTTTCCGTTTTGTTACAACACTGTACATATCCATAATATGACATTTGAAATATCTATATTATTTTGGAACTATTTTGGGAGTAATGTTTACTGTTCATATTTGATTGTTTATTACACCTTTGTTTATGATATATTTCACAGCTCAGCATTTAACACCATAGTACCCTCCAAGCTCGTCATTAAGCTCGAGACCCTAGGTCTCGACCCAGCCCTGTGCAAATGGGTCCTGGACATCCTGACAGGCCGGCCCCAGGTGGTGAGGGTAGGAAACAACATCTCCACCCTGCTGATCCTCAACACTGGGGCCCCACAAGGGTGCGTTCTCAGCCCTCTCCTGTACTCCCTGTTTACCCATGACTGCGTGGCCAAGCACGCATCCAACTCAATCATCAAGTTTGCTGACGACACTACAGTGGTAGGCTTGATTACCAACAACGACGAGACGGCCTACAGGGAGGAGGTGAGGGCCCTCGGAGTGTGGTGTCAGGAAAATAACCTCTCACTCAACGTCAACAAAACAAAGGAGATGATTGTGGACTTCAGGAAACAGGAGAGGGAGCACCCCCCTATCCACATCGACGGGACAGTAGTGGAGAAGGTGGAAAGTTTTAAGTTCCTCGGTGTACACATCACGGACAAACTGAAATGGTCCACCCACACAGACAGCGTGGTGAAGAAGGCGCAACAGCGCCTCTTCAACCTCAGGAGGCTGAAGAAATTCGGCTTGTCACCAAAATCACTCACAAACTTCTACAGATGCACAAATGAGAGCATCCTGTCTGGCTGTATCACCGCCTGGTATGGCAACTGCTCCGCCCACAACCGTAAGGCTCTCCAAAGGAAACCTACACCACCCGATGTCACAGGAAGGCCAAAAAGATCATCAAGGACAACAACCACCCGAGCCACTGCCTGTTCACCCCGCTATCATCCAGAAGGCGAGGTCAGTACAGGTGCATCAAAGCTGGGACCGAGAGCCTGAAAAACAGCTTCTATCTCAAGGCCATCAGACTCTTAAACAGCCATCACTAACATTGAGTGGCTGCTGCCAACATACTGACTTAAATCTCTAGCCACTTTAAATAATAGGAATTGGATGTAACAAATGTATCACTAGCCACTTTAAACGATGCCATTTATATAATGTTTACATATCCTACATTACTCATCTCATATGTATACACTGTACTCCATACCATCTACTGCATCTTGCCTACGCCGGTCAGCCATGAGAGTAGAGTAACTGTGGGAGAGCTCAGTGAGGGTAGAGTAACTGTGGGAGAGCTCAGTGAGAGTAGAGTAACTGTGGGAGAGCTCAGTGAGGGTAGAGTAACTGTGGGAGAGCTCAGTGAGGGTAGAGTAACTGTGGGAGAGCTCAGTGAGGGTAGAGTAACTGTGGGAGAGCTCAGTGAGGTAGAGTAACTGAGAGCTCAGTGAGGGTAGAGTAACTGTGGGAGAGTTCAGTGAGGGTAGAGTAACTGTGGGAGAGCTCAGTGAGAGTAGAAGAATGAAGAAGAACAGAAAGACAGAATGTTTTGGGAGAGGGGGAGGGATGGAAGGAATAACAGAGCAAGGGAGGAAGGGAAAAAGAGGACAGATGGAGAGAGGAAATTAGTGGTGAGGTACAGAGAAGGAAAGTTTTGGAATGGAGGGAAGTAAGGGAAACAAAATGAAGATGCCTGGAGAGAGATGAGGAGAGAGAGGAGGGTGGATGGATAGGCCAGGAGAGAGATGAGGAGAGAGAGGAGGGTGGATGGATAGGCCAGGAGGAGATGAGGAGAGAGAGGAGGGTGGATGGATAGGCCAGAAGGAGATGAGAAGGGAGAGGAGGGTGGATGGATAGGCCTGGAGGAGATGAGGAGAGAGAGGGGTGGATGGATAGGCCTGGAGAGAGATGAGGAGAGAGAGGAGGGTGGATGGATAGGCCAGGAGGAGATGAGGAGAGAGAGGAGGGTGGATGGATAGGCCAGGAGGAGATGAGGAGAGAGAGGAGGGTGGATGGATAGGCCTGGAGGAGATGAGGAGAGAGAGGGGGGTGGATGGATAGGCCAGGAGGAGATGAGGAGGGAGAGTTGACTTGGTGCCGGAAGGCAGATGGGAGTTTCTGCTGCAGCCTGCCGGGCGGGCTTGTTGCACCCCTGCTACACACACGCGCACTTTCCCACCCCCAGGGAAACGGGAAGGAGGCTGACAGGGGAACAGGAATAAAGACACTGTGGGGATCCATTGTGAGGAGACTGAATAGAGGAGCAGAGGAGTTCTGTCTGGCCCTCTGTGTGTGGGGGACAACAGAACACACACACACACACACACACACTACTTCAACATGAGCCACTGCGTGTGTGTGTGAGTGTGTGTCTGCGGTCTACTGCTGAATGTCAAACACACACACACCAGAAAAACCTGTTGTGGAGAAATGCTTACCGACATTTGAAGCCAAAAAGGTCAGCATTAAAGGTCAGCAGCAGCCTTCATACCAAAAAACATCACCATATATCTCCCTCAGGAGTTACACGGATTCAGGTGAGTTACTAACAGTGGAGGACTATAGTCCTTAGTGGTTTATTCAGGTGAGTTACTAACAGTGGAGGACTATAGTCCTTAGTGGTTTATTCAGGTTAGTTACTAACAGTGGAGGACTATAGTCCTTAGTGGTTTATTCAGGTGAGTTACTAACAGTGGAGGACTATAGTCCTTAGTGGTTTATTCAGGTGAGTTACTAACAGTGGAGGACTATAGTCCTTAGTGGTTTATTCAGGTTAGTTACTAACAGTGGAGGACTATAGTCCTTAGTGGTTTATTCAGGTTAGTTACTAACAGTGGAGGACTATAGTCCTTTGTGGTTTATTGAGTCAGATTTCCCTTTCTTCAACAGATGTGCAACAGTTTACATTATCCTGTAGACTGGGTTTCATAACCTTATCCTGTAGACTGGGTTTCATAACATTATCCTGTAGACTGGGTTTCATAACATTATCCTGTAGACTGGGTTTCATAACATTATCCTGTAGACTGGGTTTCATAACATTATCCTGTAGACTGGGTTTCATAACATCCTGTAGACTGGGTTTCATAACCTTATCCTGTAGACTGGGTTTCATAACATTATCCTGTAGACTGGGTTTCATAACATTATCCTGTAGACTGGGTTTCATAACATTATCCTGTAGACTGGGTTTCATAACATTATCCTGTAGACTGGGTTCCATAACATTATCCTGTAGACTGGGTTTCATAACATTATCCTGTAGACTGGGTTTCATAACATCCTGTAGACTGGGTTTAGACTGTATGTTGTTGGAATCTCAATTCAATAAAAATAATGTTATTTATTAATACACCCACACCACACCCACAACTACACCACAACCACACCCACATCACACCCACACCACACCACAACCACACCACACAACAACCACAACTACACCACATCCACACCCACAACCACACCACAACCACACCCACACAACAACCACACCCAGAACTACACCACAACCACACCCACACTCACACCCACATCACACCTACACCACAACCACACCACACCCACAACTACACCCAAACCACACCCACACCACACCCACACCCACAACCAGAACCACATCACACCCACACCACACAACAACCACACCACACCCACAACTACACCCAAACCACACCCACACCACACCCACAACCAGAACCACAACCACACCCACACTCACACCCACATCACACCCACACCACACAACAACTACACCACACCACACAGTTTATAAATATACTGTGTATATATATATATATATATATAACATAATATAGTTTATTAGGTACACCCATCTAGTACCGGTTTGGACCCCCCTTTCAAACGTTGCTCAATTGTTATCAAGGGACCTGATGTGCGTCAGGAAAACACTCCCCACACCATTACACCACCTGACCACAGCCACCAGCCTGTACTGTTGACACCAGCCAGGAAAACATTGTATACTTGAGGCGCTTGCCGAAGATTGTGTGTGTGTGTGTGTGTGTTTGTGTAATGACTATATTTTGGTTTTATGAATTCAAGTCAAGTATTCACCTCTCCATGCATCCTCATGTGCTTCCCTCATATGCACCCTCTCTTCCTCCTCTTCTTCCTCCTCCTCTTCATCTCTACATCATCCCATCTATCTAGTGTGTTTTTTGTAAATATTTCTCCAATAGAGCAATAGGCTACCACCCTCTACCACCCTCTACCACCCTCTGTCATCCACTCAAAGCACTGCAGTACCTCTCTACACCATCCAGCTCTACACCATCCTCTCCCTCATTCCATCAATCTCTCTATCTCCCTCTCCCTCCATCCATCGAACAGAGATAGACTTCATTCTGGCGTGTCTTCATGAGGCTTTTCCTGTCAATCTCCCAGCAGCAGAGTTGAAACACACATAGTGTTAGATCGCTCTATGCCTTGGCTACAAGTCTTAATCTGGGGCTGACACATTTTCTTCAGCAGGCTGCGTGTGTGTGTGTGCGTGTGTGTGTGTGTGATTGACGGCTGATGTGGAGCTTCCAAGTATAGGTCACGGCAGGGTCACACTCTGATGTACCAATCAGCCAATCAACAAGCTGTTGCTTCTCAATCCCCTGTCTGTCTGTCTGTCTGTCTGATTGGACAGGAATACACCAAGGTCATGCGAGCGTTCGGACGGTGTGTGTGTCTATGTGCATTAGTCGGTGTGTTGATGTCGGTCTCTGGCGCTCGTCAAGCCTCTTACCTGCTGCCGGACAGATGGGCTGCATAGTGGACCTCTCCACCCCATCTCCCTCTACACCTCTCCTCTCCCATCTCCCTCTACACCTCTCCACCCATCTCCCTCTACACCTCTCCTCTCCCATCTCCCTCTACACCTCTCCTCTCCCATCTCCCTCTCCTCTCTCCCTCCACAACTCAATACTCATATTAGCAGGTAACACACACTGAATCCCTTCCTATGGTGGTGTGTTTGTGGCTGGGCAGTGCCCCAGGGCCGTAGTGTTTATGGGGATTATGAAAGCAGATGGACTGACATGCTGACTGGTAAGGCTTCATTAACTATTACTCTGCCACACACACACACACACACACGGCGAGGGCTCATTAACTCTGTGTGTCACAAATGTGCCGCACTTTCCCGCACTCCGATCCACCTTACGCTGGGACTGAGGCCCACTGGAGGAGGGTGTCTGTGTGTGTGTGTGTGTGTGTGTGTGTGTGTGTGTGTGTGTGTGTGTGTGTGTGTGTTAGATGGTACTCCGTGAAAGGAGTAAGGATGTTAATTGATCACGAGAGTCTTATTTGGGGTTGGAGTTTCTGCTTGGGGTTGGAGTTCCTGCTTGGGGTTGGAGTTCCGCTCGTGTGAGAATTGCGTGTGTCTGTGCTTATAGTGTGCGTCCCTGTGTGTGTATATTAGAGAGTTTATAGTAAATGTCCTCCCTATTGACTTGCACATGCAGTGTGTCAGGCTTGGTGCCACAGCAACGATGGAGTGTGTGTGAGCAGGGTTGTCGTGTGTGTGTACGTAGGGTTGGTGTATGTGTGTGTGTGTGTGTGTGTAGGGTTGGTGTGTGTGAGCAGGGTTGGTGTGTGTGTGTGTGTGTGTGTGTGAGCAGGGTTGGTGTGTGTGTGTGTGTGTGTGTGTGTGTGTGTGTGTGTGTGTGTGCAGGGTTGGTGTGTGTGTGTGTGTGTAGGGTTGGTGTGTGTGAGCAGGGTTGGTGTGTGTGTGTGTGTATGTGTGTGTGTGTATGTGTGTGTGGTTAGATGGATAGATGGATTTACAGTATAGAGGACCATTATACACTGTAGGAACAGCAGTGTCTGTGTCAAGCTTTAACCTTCAGGTCTGCTACTCTGTCTGTCTTTCCTGCTCTATATTAGACACTGGGTACTCACTGTAAGCCTAGACCCCAGACTCATGCCCAGTCACAAATCAACCCCTAGCCTCTACCTCTTTGGCATTTCTGGCACAGATCTGAGAGGATTGGGTAGGTGTGAGAAATATGACCAGGAACGGATTGGGACCAGAAATCGGCCCTGGCATTTTTAACACACCGGCACATTCCTTACCCCGTTCCCACATTATCTTCTTAGGGAGCGGCAGCTGAGGTGTCGGTTTTGGAGAGTCTGGCTAGCGCCCCCACTGCTCCCTAAGAAGTTTTAATAACCAAATAATGATACTTGTGCTCAAAACCCCCCAACTTAGACATCAACTAAGACCAGAAAATGGACCTCATGGCCCCTGAATATTTACACCTTGACTTCCCTCTGAGATTGGTTCATGGTTCACAGAGACAGAGGCCTGCGGGGAGACAAACTGACACCCAGACAAGCAGATGGGGTATTGGAGGGTATTTCAGACTGACAGACCAGATGGGGTATTGGAGGATATTTCAGACTGACAGACCAGATGGGGTATTGGAGGATATTTCAGACTGACAGACCAGATGGGGTATTGGAGGATATTTCAGACTGACAGACCAGATGGGGTATTGGAGGGTATTTCAGAGTGACAGACCAGATGGGGTATTGGAGGGTATTTCAGACTGACAGACCAGATGGGGTATTGGAGGGTATTTCAGACTGACAGACCAGATGGGGTATTGGAGGATATGTCAGACTGACAGACCAGATGGGGTATTGGAGGATATTTCAGACTGACAGACCAGATGGGGTATTGGAGGGTATTTCAGACTGACAGACCAGATGGGTTTTGGAGGATATTTCAGACTGACAGACAGATCAGACAGGGTATTGGAGGGTATTTCAGACTTACAGACCAGATGGGGTATTGGAGGGTATTTCAGACTGACAGACCAGATGGGGTATTGGAGGATATTTCAGACTGACAGACCAGATGGGGTATTGGAGGATATTTCAGACTGACAGACAGATCAGACGGGGTATTGGAGGGTATTTCAGACTGACAGACCAGATGGGGTATTGGAGGGTATTTCAGAGTGACAGACAGATCAGACGGGGTATTGGAGGATATTTCAGACAGACTGACAGACCAGATGGGTATTGGAGGACATTTCAGACTGACAGACAGACCAAATCAAATGCGTCGAATACAACAAGTGTAGACTTTACCATGAAATGCTGACTTACAAGCCTTTAACCAACAGTGCAGTTCAAGAAGAATACAATATTTACCAAGTAGGCTAAAATAAAAAGTAATAATTAAAAGTAACACAATAAGAATAACAATAACGAGGCTATATACAGGGGGCACCGGTACAGAGTCAGTGTGCGGGGGTACCGGCTAGTTGAGGTAATCTGTACATGTAGGTGGGGGCGAAGTGACTATGAATAGGTAACAAACAACCAGCGAGTAGCAGCAGTGTACAAGAGGGGGCAATTTAAATTGTTCATTTTATGAATTGTTCAGCAGTCTAATGGCTTGGGGGTAGAAGCTGTTGAGGAGCCTTTTGGTCCTAGACTTGGCGCTACGGTACCACTTGTCACGCGGTAGCAGAGCACCAGGCGGTGATGTAGCCAGTCAGGATGCTCTCGATGGTGCAGCTGTAGAACCTTTTGAGGATCTGGGGACCCATGCCAAATCTTTTCAGTCTCCTGAGGAGGAATAGGCATTGTTGTGCCCTCTTCACGACTGTCTTGGTATGTTTGGACCATGATAGTTCGTTGGTGATGTGGACACCAAGGAACTTGAAACTCTCGACCCGCTCCACTACAGCCCCGTCGATGTTAATGGGGGCCTGTTCGGCCCGCCTTTTCCTGTAGTCCACGATGAGCTCCTTTGTCTTGCTCACATTGAGGGAGAGGTTGTTGTCCTGGCACCACACTGCCAGGTCTCTGACCTCCTCCCTATAGTCTGTCTCATCGTTGTCGGTGTCAGGCCTACCACTGTTGTGTCATCAGCAAACATAATGATGGTGTTGGAGTCATGTTTGGCCACACAATCATGGGTGAACAGGGAGTACAGGAGGGGACTGAGCACGCACCCCTGAGGGGCCCCCGTGTTAAGGATCAGCGTGGCAGACGTATTGTTGCCTACCCTTTCCACCTGTGGGCGGCCCGTCAGGAAGTCCAGGATCCAGTTGCAGAGGGAGGTGTTTAGTCCCAGAGTCCTTAGCTTAGTGATGATCTTCATGGGCACTATGGTGTTGAACGCTGAGCTGTAGGTCGATGAACAGCATTCTCACATAGGTGTTCCTTTTGTCCATGTGAGAAAGGGCAGTGTGGAGTGTGACTGAGATTGCGTCATCTGTGGATCTGTTGGGTCGGTATGCGAATTGGAGTGGGTCTAGGGATTCCGGGATGATGCTGTTTATGTGAGCCACGACCAGCCATTCAAAGCACTTCATGGCTACCGACGTGAGTGCCATGGGCGGTGATCATTTAGGCAGGTTACCTTCGCTTCCTTGGGCACAGGGACTATGGTGGTCTGCTTGAAACTTGTAGGTATTACAGACTCGGTCAGGGAGAGGTTGAAAATGTCAGTGAAGACACTTGACAGTTGGTCCGCGCATGCTTTGAGTACACGTCCTGGTAATCCGTCTATCCCAGCGGCTTTGTGAATGTTGGCCTGTTTAAAAAAAAAAAAAATCACATCGGCTACCGAGAGCGTTATCACACAGTCAACCAGAACAGCTGGTGCCCTCGTGCATGCTTCAGCGTTGCTTGCCTCGAAGCGAGCATAAAAGGCATTTAGCTCGTCTGGTAGGCTCATGTCACTGGGCAGCTCGCGACTGGGTTTCTCTTTGTAGTCCGTAATCGTTTTCAAGCCCTGCCACATCCGACGAACATCAGAGCCGGTGTAGTAGGATTCAATCTTAATCCTGCATTGACGCTTTGCTTGTTTTATGGTTCGTCTGAGGGCATAGCGGGTCTCCCGCTCCTTGAAAGCGGCAGCTCTAGCCTTTAGCTCGATGCGGATGTTGCCTGTAATCCATGGCTTCTGGCTGGGATGTGCACGTACAGTAACTGTGGGGATGACGTCGTCGATGCACTTATTGATGAAACCGGGGACTGAGGTGGTATACTCCTCAATGCCATTGGATGAATCCCGGAACATATTCCAGTCTGTGCTAGCAAAACAGTCCTGTAGTGTAGCATCCACGTCATCTGACCAGTTCCGTATTGAGCGAGTCACTGGTACTTTCTGGTTTAGTTTTTTCTTGTAAGCAGGAATCAGGAGGATAGAATTATGGTCAGATTTTCCAAATGGAGGGCGAGGGAGAGCTTTGTACACGTCTCTGTGTGTGGAGTAAAGGTGGTCTAGGATTAAAAAAAATTGGTACAACTGATTTAAGTTTGCCTGCATTAAAGTCCCCGGCCACTAGGAGCGCCGCCTCTGGGTGAGCGGATGGGTATTGGAGGATATTTCAGACTGACAGACAGACCAGATGGGTATTAAAGGATATTTCAGACTGACAGACAGACCAGATGGGTTATTGGAGGATATTTCAGATTGACAGACAGACCAGATGGGTATTAAAGGATATTTCAGACTGACAGACAGACCAGATGGGTTATTGGAGGATATTTCAGGGCCCTGAGGGGTAGGTACAGCAGTTTCCCAGCATTTGTTGTTGAGAAGTGATCCAGGAGACCCTTCTCCAGGAGAAGAGGAGGATATGAGAAGAGGAGAAGAGGAGCAGAAGAGGAGGATAGGAGAAGAGGAGAGGAGGAGAGGAGGAGGAGAAGAGGAGAAGAGGAGCAGAAGAGGAGGATAGGAGAAGAGGAGAGGAGGAGACCAGTCATGTAGTGGAGCGTGAACTCAAGTCAACTCAGTTCCTTTTAAATAACACACACACACACACACTGTAACAATGTGTGTACAGTACCTGCTCACAAACACACAAAAAAAAATGTACACTCATCATGTACTATGCATCGTCAGTAAAAAAGAAAAAAAAAATGCTTCTGGTAAGCTACCATTACATCAGCATTTCCAAGGGTACAGGGAAAGACAGTAAAGTCACTACGGCAACCATTTTGCTCAGATCACTTATTGGAGTTAGAGTCCCCTAACTTGTCTATATACACGGGGTACCAGTACCGAGTCCATGTGCTGGGGTACTAGGTAATAACTTGTCTATATACACGGGGTACCAGTACCGAGTCCATGTGCTGGGGTACTAGGTAATAACTTGTCTATATACACGGGGTACCAGTACCGAGTCCATGTGCAGGGGTACTAGGTAATAACTTGTCTATATACACGGGGTACCAGTACCGAGTCCATGTGCAGGGGTACTAGGTAATAACTTGTCTATATACACAGGTTGTATCCTCCAAGGATGGTGCGTGGAGTATTCCTCCAAGGATGATGCGTGGAGTATCCTCCAAGGATGATGCGTGGAGTATTCCTCCAAGGATGATGCGTGGAGTATTCCTCCAAGGATGGTGCGTGGAGTATCCTCCAAGGATGGTGCGTGGAGTATCCTCCAAGGATGGTTCGGCATACTCTC
The DNA here is from genome assembly GCA_030435695.1 of Brachymystax lenok tsinlingensis. NCBI lineage: Eukaryota > Metazoa > Chordata > Actinopteri > Salmoniformes > Salmonidae > Brachymystax > Brachymystax lenok. The sequence goes on along the minus strand of CM059804.1, from coordinate 2,700,795 downwards.
TTCTGAAAGCGCTCCAGATCTTTAGACAGGAGCAGCAGATTCCAGGGTGGGGCCAATGTAGCCTGTTGTAAAATGCTCACCAGGTCTTCCTGTGGCACACTGAATATTTTTGAGGCAGCAAAAGAGAAAAAGTTCTCTGTTGCTCTTGGTTACCATATTAACAACATGCTCAATCCTTCTGTATCGTTACCATTAGAATTTGACACTGTCAGCATGAATGGAGGAACTGTACCTGTACCTACTCATGTCATTCCTGTAGCATTGGCTCAGTGGTAGTTGAGTAAAGTACTTAAGCATTTATTAGTTGAACCTTTATTTAACTAGGCAAGTCAGTTAAGAACAAATTCTTATTTACAACGACGGCCTACACCCGGCCAAACCCGGACGACGCTGCGCCGCCCTATGAGACTCGCAATCACAGCCGGTGGTGATACAGACTGGATTCGAACCAGGGTGTCTGTAGTGGTGCTTCTAGCACTGAGATGCAGTGCCTTAGTCCGCTGTGCCACTCAGTAAAAATACTTTAAAGTACTACTTAAGTCGTTTTTTTTGGTGTATCTGTACTTTACTATTTATTATTTTTCAACTTTTACCAAAGAAAAGTATATATTTTTACTCCGTACATTTTCTCTGACTCCCAAAAGTACTCGTTACATTTTGACAGGAAAATGGTCCAATTCACACACTTATCAAGAGAACATCCCTGGTCATCCCTACAGCCTCTGATCTGGAGGACTCACTAAACAGAGAACATCCCTGGTCATCCCTACTGCCTCTGATCTGGAGGACTCACTAAACAGAGAACTTCCCTGGTCATCCCTACTGCCTCTGACACAAATGTTTCATTTGTAAATTATGTTTGAGCGTTGGAGTGTGGCCCCTGGCTATCCATCAATTAAAATAAAACAATACAATTGTGCTATCTGATTTGCTTAAATATAAGGAATTTTAAATGGTTTATACTTTTACTTTTAATACTTAAGTTTCTTTTAAACCAAAACACTTTTAGACTTTTACTCAAGCAGTATTTTACTGGATGACTTTCACTTTTACTTTAGTAATTTTCTATTAAGGTATCTTTACTTTTAGAGAGAGAGAGAGAGAGAGAGAGAGAGAGAGAGAGAGAGAGAGAGAGGGAGGAAGAGGATGGGGGGCTCTGATAATAAAGTTACACAAGTCGTTTCTACCTTCATTGTAGTCCCCTCTCCCCCCCCTCTCCGAGTCTCCAGCAGTCTAGTCAGTGTTCATTATTCTGTGTTGCTCTCTGCACTCTTACTCTGCATCACTGTATAACTGTCACTCACACACTCACACACTCACACACTCACACACTCACGCGTGCACAGGCAGAAAGAGAAGGGCTATGAGTGACAGGATTCACACACACCAGATGTGTTAACAAGGTGGTTCTGCTGAGTACGGCGTGAATAATATCACACCCACCAAAAAATGCTAACCTCCCCTGTTATTGTAATGGTGAGAGGTTAGCATGTCTTGGAGGTATGATATAAAATGCTAACCTCCCCTGTTATTGTAATGGTGAGAGGTTAGCATGTCTTGGAGGTATGATATAAAATGCTAACCTCCCCTGTTATTGTAATGGTGAGAGGCTAGCATGTCTTGGGGGTCTGATATAAAATGCTAACCTCCCCTGTTATTGTAATGGTGAGAGGCTAGCATGTCTTGGGAGTCTGATATAAAATGCTAACCTCCTGTTATTGTAATGGTGAGAGGTTAGCATGTCTTGGGGGTATGATATAAAATGCTAACCTCCCTGTTATTGTAATGGTGAGAGGTTAGCATGTCTTGGAGGTATGATATAAAATGCTAACCTCCCCTGTTATTGTAATGGTGAGAGGTTAGCATGTCTTGGGGGTATGATATAAAATGCTAACCTCCCCTGTTATTGTAATGCTGAGAGGTTAGCATGTCTTGGGGGTCTGATATAAAATGCTAACCTCCCCTGTTATTGTAATGGTGAGAGGTTAGCATGTCTTGGAGGTATGATATGTGTGTCTGTAACTTTCTCACTCATCATTATTCACGATTTATTCAGGATTATCCATAATCATGGTAACGTCCACATTAATTTAGAAGTGTTTAGAAACATGTTCTATTCGTATTTACAATAAATGTGATTTCAAAATGACACAAATTATTTAACATTAATTTCTATTGGGCACAAAATAATCTGAAACAAAACCAAAACAAACAGCAAATGCATCCAACAAATTTGTAGAGTCACAAGCTTGATGTAATCATTGCGTGATAGGAATATGGCACCAAATACTTTTTTGTGTTTAACACATCCAGCAATCGCATATCTGTGTGCATGATATTCAGTTATACTGGCATTTAGCACGGTCTATAGATGGTCTTAACCTGCAGTAGTTTATGTCTGAGATGATATGAACATGACCGGGCATTCTAACATATCTGTAAACATCCTCATCATCATCATCCTCAATAGCGTCTCCCAGGTCTTCCTCACATTTTTGTTTTTTTATGTTTTGTGTCGTCAGGAAAAGCCTCTAGCAACCCTTGATACAGTTTGTAAATCAACTTGAGGTTTGTCAGACTGCTTTTAAATAGTTTCAATCTTTGAAGCTTCTTGCAGAGAAAATAAAGTGTTGTATCTGCAGAAGTTCACCTCAGCGCAGTCACAGACTGGTCTTCCCTGACTGCTTGACCTCAGCACCGTCACAGACTGGTCTTCCCTGACTGCTTGACCTCAGCACCGTCACAGACTGGTCTTCCCTGGCTGCTTGACCTCAGCACCGTCACAGACTGGTCTTCCCTGGCTGCTTGACCTCAGCACCGTCACAGACTGGTCTTCCCTGACTGCTTGACCTCAGCACCGTCACAGACTGGTCTTCCCTGACTGCTTGACCTCAGCACCATCAGAGACTGGTCTTCCCTGACTACTTGACCTCAGCACCGTCACAGACTGGTCTTCCCTGGCTGCTTGACCTTGATGAGACCCCTGTTACCATCTGATCCTGCTCAGATGAGGCGTGACAAAGAATTACCATGGTGTACATTTATACATTATATTATCCAAGAATAGAGATTATTCAATACTTGAAATGACCATTATTCCCAGATCCCAGACTGTAGCCTACCCATCAACTCGAGATTAAACTTTGTATCCATTCACTGATTGTTATAATATAGTATAAAATTCACCTGTATACTGGTCTTCCCTGGCTGTCTGACCCTGCTGGGACACCTGTCACCATCTGACCCTGCTGGGACACCTGTCACCATCTGACCATCCAAGAGCTGGCAACACACACACACACACCTCCAAGAGCTGGCAACACACACACACACACACACCTCCAAGAGCTGGCAAAACACACCTCCAGGAGCTGGCAACACACACCTCCAAGAGCTGGCAACACACACCTCCAAGAGCTGGCAACACACACACACGCCTCCAAAAGCAGGCAACATACACACCTCCAAGAGCTGGCAACACACACACCTCCAAGAGCTGGCAACACACACACACAAACACACACACCTCCAAGAGCTGGAAACACACACACACACACCTCCAAAAGCTGGCAACACACGCACCTCCAAGAGCAGGCAACACACGCACCTCCAAGAGCAGGCAACACACGCACCTCCAAGAGCAGGCAACACACGCACCTCCAAGAGCAGGCAACACACGCACCTCCAAGAGCAGGCAACACACACACCTCCAAGAGCAGGCAACACACACACCTCCAAGAGCAGGCAACACACACACCTCCAAGAGCAGGCAACACACACACCTCCAAGAGCTGGCAACACACACACCTCCAAGAGCTGGCAACACACACACACACACACCTCCAAGAGCAGGCAACACACACCTCCAAGAGCAGGCAACACACACACCTCCAAGAGCAGGCAACACACACACCTCCAAGAGCTGGCAACACACACACACACACCTCCAAGAGCAGGCAACACACACCTCCAAGAGCAGGCAACACGCACAGCTCCAAGAGCTGGCAACACACACACCTCCAAGAGCTGGCAACACACACACACACACACACACCTCCAAAAGCTGGCAACACACACACATCCAAGAGCTGGCAACACACACACCTCCAAGAGCTGGCAACACACGCACCTCCAAGAGCAGGCAACACATGCACCTCCAAGAGCAGGCAACACACACACACACACACACCTCCAAGAGCAGGCAACACACACCTCCAAGAGCAGGCAACACGCACAGCTCCAAGAGCTGGCAACACACACACCTCCAAGAGCTGGCAACACACACACACACCTCCAAGAGCAGGCAACACACACCTCCAAGAGCAGGCAACACACACACCTCCAAGAGCAGGCAACACACACACCTCCAAGAGCTGGCAACACACACACACACACACACACACCTCCAAGAGCAGGCAACACACACCTCCAAGAGCAGGCAACACGCACAGCTCCAAGAGCTGGCAACACACACACCTCCAAGAGCTGGCAACACACACACACACACACCTCCAAAAGCTGGCAACACACACACCTCCAAGAGCTGGCAACACACACACCTCCAAGAGCTGGCAACACAGGCACCTCCAAGAGCAGGCAACACACGCACCTCCAAGAGCAGGCAACACACGCACCTCCAAGAGCAGGCAACACACGCACCTCCAAGAGCAGGCAACACACGCACCTCCAAGAGCAGGCAACACACGCACCTCCAAGAGCAGGCAACACACGCACCTCCAAGAGCAGGCAACACACGCACCTCCAAGAGCAGGCAACACACGCACCTCCAAGAGCAGGAAACACAAGCACCTCCAAGAGCAGGCAACACACGCACCTCCAAGAGCAGGCAACACACACACCTCCAAGAGCAGGCAACACAAACACCTCCAAGAGCAGGCAACACACACACCTCCAAGAGCAGGCAACACACACCTCCAAGAGCAGGCAACACACACACCTCCAAGAGCAGGCAACACACACACCTCCAAGAGCTGGCAACACATACACCTCCAAGAGCTGGCAACACACACACCTCCAAGAGCAGGCAACACACACACCTCCAAGAGCAGGCAACACACACCTCCAAGAGCAGGCAACACACACCTCCAAGAGCAGGCAACACACACCTCCAAGAGCAGGCAACACACATCTCCAAGAGCTGGCAACACATGCCTTTATTAGGTTGGTTACTTCTTTGCAGCTGTCTAACCCCTGACCTCTAGGTCACACAGGAAGTCCTGGGGAAAGTGAGGAGAGAGCCTCTCTCTCTCCTCCCTCCCTCCCCTAACTAGGGTTGAATAGCGGAAACGAGGTTACTGAGATTTACTGAAATTTTCCACACAAAACCATTCCCTTTTCTGTGAGATAACTGTGAGAAACCAGTGAATTATTATAAATTATTTCTATGAACAGCACGACGTGAAATGGAACTGTTAAATTATATGTGATGTCTAAATCTGGCTTCTCTGCGTCCTTCTTTCTGCTCTCTGCATGATCAATCATGAACGCTCAGGGTTGGGACAGACATCTCAGTATGGAGCGTAGTTCATAATGCATGTATCATCTTTTGATTTCCTTTGAACTGCTGAAAAGGCTTTACTAACACAGGTCTTAGAGAGAGGAAGACCACAGGTCTTAGAGAGAGGAAGACCACAGGTCTTAGAGAGAGGAAGACCACTGGTCTTAGAGAGAGGAAGACCACAGGTCTTAGAGAGAGGAAGACCACAGGTACACAGGTCTTAGAGAGAGGAAGACCACAGGTACACAGGTCTTAGAGAGAGGAAGACCACAGGTCTTAGAGAGAGGAAGACCACAGGTCTCAGAGAGAGGAAGACCACAGGTCTCAGAGAGAGGAAGACCACAGGTCTCAGAGAGAGGAAGACCACAGGTCTTAGAGAGAGGAAGACCACAGGTACACAGGTCTTAGAGAGAGGAAGACCACAGGTACACAGGTCTTAGAGAGCACCGAGAACAGAGTAGTTGTTCTCTCTCCATCAATTCCATCCATTCCATGTCATCCACAATATATCATCTTAAGATTAATATACGTACAGTACCAGTCAAAAGTTTGGACACAACTACTCATTCAAGTTTTTTTTTTTACATTGTACATTGTAGAATAATAGTGAAGACACCAAAACAAGTAAATAACACATATGGAATCATGTAGTAACCAAAAAAGTGTTAAAACAAATTATATATTTTAGATTCTTCAAAGTAGCCACCCTTTGCCTTGATGACAGCTTTGCACACTCTTGGAATTCTCTCAACCAGCTTCACCTGGAATGCTTTTCCAACAGTATTGAAGGAGTTCACACATATGCTGAGCACTTGTTGGCTGTTTGTCCTTCACTCTGCAGTCCAACTCATCCCAAACCATCTCAATTGGGTTGAGGTTGGGTGATTGTGGAGGCCAGGTCATCTGATGCTGCACTCCATTACTCTCCGTCCTGGTCAAATAGCCCTTACACAGCCTGGAGGTCTGTTGGGTCATTGTCCTGTTGAAAAACAAATGATGTATTGCTGCAGAATGCTGTGGTAGCCATGTTGGTTAAGTGTCTTTAAATTCTAAAATCACTGACAGTGTCACCAGCAAAGCACCCCTACACCATCACACCTCCTCCTCCATGCTTCACGGTGGGAACTACTCATGCGGAGATCATCCGTTCACCTACTCGGCATCTCACAAAGACACGGCAGTTGGAACCAAAAATCTCAAATTTGGACTCATCAGATCAAAGGACAGATTTCCACCGGTCTAATGTCCATTGCTCGTGTTTCTTGGCCCAAGCAAGTCTCTTCTTCTTATTGGTGTCCTTTAGTAGTGGTTTCTTTGCAGCAATTCGACCATGAAGGCCTGATTCACGCAGTCTCCTCTGAACAGTTGATGTTGAGATGTGTCTGTTACTTGAACTCTGTGAAGCATTTATTTAGGCTGCAATTTCTGAGGCTGGTAACTCTAATGAACTTATTCTCTGCAGCAGAGGTAACTCTGGGTCTTCCTTTCCTGTGGTGGTCCTCAGGAGAGCCAGCTTCATCATAGAGCTTGATAGTTTTTGCGACTGCACTTGAAGAAACTTTCAAAGTTCTTGAAATTTTCTGCACTGACTGACCTTCATGTCTTAAAAAGTAATGATGGACTGTCGTTTCTCATTGCTTATTTGACCTATTCTTGCTATAATATGGACTTGGTCTTTTACCAAATAGGGATATCTTCTGTATACCCCCCTACCTTGTCACAACACAACTGATTGGAATTTCCTTCCTTAATGCGTTTGAGCCACAAATTTAATTTTAACAAGTCACACCTGTTAATTGAAATGCATTCATGCCAAGAGTGTGCAAAGCTGTCATCAAGGCAAAGGGTGGCTAATTTGAAGAATCTCAAAATATAAAATATATTTTGATTTGTTTAACACTTTTTTGGTTACTACATGATTCCAAATGTGTTATTTCAAAGTTTTGATGTCTTCACTATTATTCTATAATGTAAAAATGAGTAGGTGTATCCAAACTTTTGACTGGTACTGTAGGGGTTTGTTCCTTTTTGGGCTGGGAGTGTCAGGTTCTTGTCCAGTCGCAACAGACTAGTACATGCCCCTGGGCCTGGAAATGGTTGATTTTCCCCTGCAGGATGAAGAAGCTGTCTTCAATAAAGTATGGGGATTCTATTTGGGGGATATAGACAGCACACAGAAGGACATGTTTCTCTGTTGAGATCATTTCCTTATTAATTTCTAGACAGATGTAAAATGCTCCTGTTTTGACTAATTTAAAGTGGGTTAGGTCTGCTTTATACCAAATTAGCATACCCCACGAGTCTCTTCCCTGTTTCACTTCAGGTAGTTTAGTGGATGGGACAACCAGCTCTCTGTAACCGAGAGGGCAACCAGTGGATCCGTCTTCTCTATACCATGTTTCTTGTAGGATGACAATGTCTGTATTTCCAATTTCTTTTATTAATTCTGGGTTCATAATCTTTAGGCCAAAGGCAGATGACCTCAGACCTTGTGTAAATCCCTCCCCCCAAAAAATGTACAATTCTAGTTAGCTGCTAATGTGGCTATTATAAAATAACTACATATGCCATGATTATCTGGACGAGACTGTCGAATCGAGGCAAAAGGTAAGAATCTCTGGAGAAACGATCTAATGTCAGCAACATTTCGTAATTCATAAATTGGCTACATTTCTTTAAAATGGACAATTCTGTGAAATGACTTGTGCAAGTTTTAAGTTGACACAATACCTGTTAGCAAGGTTGTCAGCTAAAGATGACATGCAGGAGCTAGCAGGGATTTGTAGTCTTGCATGATGTCTACTTTGATTCTAATGACAATTCTTTTTTGAACCTGAGAGTAAATAGAGCCGAATATAAATAAATAGATAAAAGTAACCTTACATTGTCCAAGAGATTTACATGGTTATCAAAATGTCACGCCAGAAACACGAAACGTTTTCGTACACGAAAGACTGGAACCATTTCCCTGTTTGACTGCTAAGTTTTATGGGTATTATGACATCTCCACTGTGGAGCTCTATACTGTTATGGAGGAGCAGTGCAGTTGTGGGGCTTGGGTCTGTTCAGTGCTGGGTGGAGGGGGGCTCTCCTCTTGGGGCTGCTCGTCTGCAGGGCAGTTTGTGGAAGAGGTGTGATCAGTCTCGCTCAGGATGGGGGAGTCGTCACCAAGAGAATAATTTTCCTGCTGTGTGCGGTCTTTGATTCTGTAAAAGTCCTGCTGAAACTGCACCATAACAGTCCCAGATGTGTACACGTTTCAGTATCATGGTCCTCAATGTCTAGTATTCTGAGTTTCCACTCTGGGCCAATACCCTCTCTCTTGACATACAGGGGAAGTGTGCTCTTACAGCACTGTGTCATGCCAGGGGATGGTCTGGTTAATATAGCACTGTGCCATGCCAGGGGATGGTCTGGTTAATATAGCACTGTGCCATGCCAGGGGATGGTCTGGTTAATATCGCACTGTGCCATGCCAGGGGATGGTCTGGTTAATATAGCACTGTGTCATGCCAGGGGATGGTCTGGTTAATATAGCACTGTGCCATGCTAGGGGATGGTCTGGTTAATATAGCACTGTGCCATGCCAGGGGATGGTCTGGTTAATATAGCACTGTGCCATGCCAGGGGATGGTCTGGTTAATATAGCACTGTGCCATGCCAGGGATGGTCTGGTTAATATCGCACTGTGCCATGCCAGGGGATGGTCTGGTTAATATAGCACTGTGTCATGCCAGGGGATGGTCTGGTTAATATAGCACTGTGCCATGCTAGGGGATGGTCTGGTTAATATAGCACTGTGCCATGCCAGGGGATGGTCTGGTTAATATAGCACTGTGCCATGCCAGGATGGTCTGGTTAATATAGCACTGTGCCATGCCAGGGATGGTCTGGTTAATATAGCACTGTGCCATGCCAGGGGATGGTCTGGTTAATATAGCACTGTGTCATGCCAGGGGATGGTCTGGTTAATATAGCACTGTGCCATGCTAGGGGATGGTCTGGTTAATATAGGACTTTGTCATGCCAGGGGATGGTCTGGTTAATATAGCACTGTGCCATGCCAGGGGATGGTCTGGTTAATATAGCACTGTGCCATGCCAGGGGATGGTCTGGTTAATATAGCACTGTGTCATGCCAGGGGATGGTCTGGTTAATATAGCACTATGCCAGGGGATGGTCTGGTTAATATAGCACTGTGTCATGCCAGGGGATGGTCTGGTTAATATAGCACTGTGTCAGGGGATGGTCTGTGTGGAAAATGAAGTTGCTTACGTTCCCCTCTTTGTAGCAGTCACCAAATAATGTCTCTGGATTGTCCCTGAGGAGCTTTTTTTTGTACTTATTCCTTGCAGTGTTATTTTTAATATCCATGGGGTACTGTATTGTAATGACCTCTGCACAGGGATAAGCCATTGGGGCTTCAAAAGTCTCCGCATTTGGGTGGGAGGGACTGTGAAACTCTCCTGCCATTGTTAGGCTCAAGAGTTTCCACACATCTGACTTCACACTGTTAACTTCTTAGGGAGCGGCTCCCGAGGTGACGGTTTTGGAGAGTCTGGCATGCCCAAAGTAAAATGCATGCCCAGAAAATAGGATATGCACATAATTAGTACTATTGGATAAGAAACACAATGAAGTTTCTAAGAGTGTTAAAATCATGTATGTGAGTATAACAGAAGTGATATAGCAGGCAAAAACCAGAGGAAAATCCATCCGGATTTGCAGTTTTCTTTGTAAATGAGCATCTTCTCCATTGTGCCTATTGCATACAATGTTATGAAGGACTGAGACATAATTTCACAAATAGTTTCATCTTTACTCATTCATTTTATACAACAATTAGATGCAAGTCTCACAACTGAGACTCTTGTATAAACAGAGTTATGGTAATGTGGCTGTATTGTCTCTCCTGAGTTTCACAAACATTAAACAAAATGGACCGGTCGTAGCTGGATTCTCCCCTGACCGTGTACACATTCTCCAAAACACGGACATTGTTCAGTTCTCAAGTTCTATGATGGAGAAGAGGTTCCTTTGTTCTCCTGTGAAACTCTCTATGCTTGGCCATGAGGGACAGAGTCTCCCCCAGGAATTTATGACCTGAGATAACAGAACCTGGGTGTAAGAGGGAGAGAGAGGGGGATGGTGCTTGCTATCCCCAAAGAGGGCCACGTCATCTCCCTCTATACAGCTTGTCAGTGCAATTGGCACACACCTTCAATAAGTCCCATCTGATCCATATCTAAAGGCTTTTTGGGATCCCTAACAATTCCCAACAGCCCTTAGCTAGCCCAGTAGCTCAGACCCCAGCTCTAGCAGCTGTACCCCTCACAATCTCTCATCTCCTTCATCCTCCCTTTCTCCCTCCCTTCCTCTAATTTACTCTCTGTCTACTCTTCTCCATCCTTGTAAATCACACTCCCTCCCTCCTCTCCTCCTCCTCCTCTCATCTTCATCCCCGTTAGCCATGTCAGGGCTCTGGGGCAGAGTAGCGTCATAAACTCATTTAAAATATTAACATCAACCACTTTGTTGCTATGAATAATACAGTAGAGGGCCAGTGGCTGGCCAGCGATCTGCTCTACCCTGCTCCCCTGCCGCCCGGCCCAACAGCCATAAAACTGATGCACTGAACCTGAATAGTATGGATGAACCTGAAGCTCTGTCTATCTGACAGTCTGTCTGTCTTTCTGTCTCTCTCCCTGTCTGCCTGCCTGTCTCTCTCCCTGTCTGTCTGTCTGTCTGTCTGTCTGCCAACAGCCTTTGTGACAGCAGCAGCACCTTATCAGTACATATGTACATATCCACTTCCCTAAAGGTATCATCATTTCACACAACAGCTATGGCAATGTCTTTCCCAAAGATAACTAAAGATCTTTTTTGTTACCACCCCGCTACAGGTCCACGTCGATGTTCCCACCCCACCCCAGGTCCATGTCGATGTTCCCACCCCACCCCAGGTCCACGTCGATGTTCCCACCCCACCCCAGGTCCACGTCGATGTTCCCACCCCACCCCAGGTCCATGTCGATGTTCCCACCCTACTACAGGTCCATGTTGATGTTCCCACCCTACTACAGGTCCATGTTGATGTTCCCACCCCACCCCAGGTCCATGTTGACGTCACCGCCTGTGGATCATAAACATACCAGAGGATGAGATAAGCAGGCCACCGTCATCCTTTAGACTTTATAGACCTATTTCCCCATCATGGAAAAAAAAGAGTCAAAAGAAAAAGTTTACATGGAAGTGGATACGAATCACATGCAACTTAAAATGAAGCTTGTGCAAGTTAACAAACATGTTGTCCGATGGTCTACAACGTCCCAGATGTCGTCAAGAGGATCGATGACCTGAACGGTCAAATATCACAAAATAGAGCTAACTAAAGCCAGGAGAATAATACCCTTGTTTGACATATCTACAGCCACCAGTCTGGTGTGTTTTCAAGATCTTCACTTCACTCACTGAAAAGTCTGTCCCGAGTGTTTTAGCTATCAGGGGCAGGGTAGCCTAGTGGTTAGAGCGTTGAACTAGTAACCCGAAAAAGGTTGCAAGTTCAATTCCCTGAGCTGACAAGGTACAAATCTGTTGTTCTGCCCCCTGAACAAGGCAGTTAACCTACTGTTCCTAGGCCGTCATTGAAAATAAGAATTTGTTCTTAACTGACTTGCCTAGTTAAATAAAAGGTAAAAAAAATCCTGCGAATGATCTTTTTTGATGTCAGGATACATGCGCATCACTCCAACGTCATGTTTGATGATAAACAGAAAACGTGTCTATTCTGTTTCTATCTCCTGCAGTCTGATTGTACCCTCTTTGTCCTCGTTCTTGACTCAACAACGTCATAACAGAGTGTGTGTGTTTCTGTAGAGAGTGGGGATTCTACACTAAACACCATTTTAGCCCACCACCAGTCTTAAGACTCTATGGACTCTTCAGCATTAAGATCAATTATATTTTGCTTTTCTATCTACTGCAGTCTGACTGTACTCTCCTGGTCTGAAGAGAGTCTGACTGTACTCCCCTGGTCTGAAGAGAGTCTGACTGTACTCCCCTGGTCTGAAGAGAGTCTGACTGTACTCTCCTGGTCTGAAGAGAGTCTGACTGTACTCTCCTGGTCTGAAGAGAGTCTGACTGTTCTCTACTGGTCTGAAGAGAGTCTGACTGTTCTCTACTGGTCTGAAGAGAGTCTGACTGTTCTCTACTGGTCTGAAGAGAGTCTGACTGTACTCTCCTGGTCTGAAGAGAGTCTGTTCCTATCCACAATGAGACTGGCCGTCTAACCTCACTGAGTGTCACTTCTCAGCTATTCCTCTCTGTCTGACAAGTTACTCTCTAATCTTCAACACTACCCCTCCCTGCCCCCCTTCCTTCCCTCCCCCCACCTACCGTCCCTCCCCCCTTCCCTCCCCTCCTTACTGTCCCTCCATCCCCTCGTCCCTCCCCCTTCCATTACCTCCCCTTCACCGTCCCTCCCCCCTTCCATTCCCTCCCCTCCACCGTCCCTCCCTCCCTCCCCCTTCCATTCCCTCCCTCCCTCCACCGTCCCTCCCCCTCCACTCGTCCCTCCCCTTCCATTCCCTCCCTCCACCGTCCCTCCCCCTTCCATTCCCTCCCTCCACCGTCCCTCCCCCTTCCATTCCCTCCCCTCCCTCCCGTGCTGCCGGACCTATTAGTCTTTTACCTCTCCCACTATCTCCGTCCTAAAAGGTCATTAATGTTTATGTCAACACAGAGAGAGAGGAACGCCATCATAATGGAAACATGAGCACAGGAAATACACAACACAGAGAGGAGAAAGAAGGAGAGAGAGAGAGAGAGAGAGAGAGCGAGAGCGAGAGAAAGAGGGAGAGTGAAAGAGAGGAAGAGAAAACGAGAGAGAAAGAGAGTGACGGAGGGAAGGAGGGTGAAGAAAAATGAAAGAATGCCAGCCAAGACATAATGAGACAGAAGATAAATGCTATCTGTCTGTACCATCCTGCCGAGCCCCTAAATATACCTCTCCAGCCTATCGTATCCCTATTTTTTCTCTCAGACAAACTTTTTACTGGGACATTGTCTGCTCTCCTCTCTTCATCACCTCACCTCTCCTCGTCCTCTACCTCCTTTCCTCTTCCCCCTCCTTTCCTCCCCATCTCTCCTCTCCCTCCTCTTCCTCTCCTCTTCCTCCCATCAACTCTTCCTCCTCTCAACTCCTCTTCCCCACCTCTCCTCTCTTCCTCCTCACTTCCCCCTATCCCTCATCTCCTCTCTCTCCCTCACCTCCTCTCTTCCTTCTCCCCTCTCTCATGTTCTTCCTCCTCCTCTCTTCCCCCTCCCCTCTCCTCTCCTCTCTAGCCAAGACTTCAGTACAAATCCCTCCACTATGTATTTAAATATTTCTCAGGACCCTGAACAGCTTCTACCCCCAAACCATAAGACTTCAAAATAGTTAGTTAAAAAGTTCACTAATAGTTACGTTGAATATTCTATTGTTCAGCTATTAGACTATTATTTAGTAAAGGTTGAATAGTCCATTGTTCAGCTATTAGCCTTCCTCCCCAACCTGCAACAAATTGTTGTTGTTCCAATCTCATTCCTTGCCCTCGTCCACGCGTCATCATTCTGTGCCTGAGTGGCTCGCTTATGGGCGTGCTGGCAGGATATGGCAGCATCTTCGGTTGTGCGTCAAGAATTCTGCACATTTGTATGAAGGTGCAAATTACTCACAGGCAAATTGTTATATGCTTTGGAGGTACATTTGTGTCTTTTTTGTCGAGAGCAAAACTTAATACATTTTTCTGAACGTTTTTCCCGACACATAGGAAGTCATAGCGGACACCTACATAGAAGGACTGTGTGATGACGACATCTCAGGTAAGCAGCAGTGGGCGTTCTTCCGCCCAACTTTTACATAGTTAGTAGTTAGCTCCTACGATTCAGTGTCGGTACATAACATTCTACTATATTACATATTGTACATACATACCGCACAATGATAAATCATGCAGTTATTATTCCCAAGCTAACCTAAAGCATTTAGCTATGAACGCCTGTTCTCGCCATTTTCAGTTGAATTAATCTAGCTTTCTTTCATGGCAACTCATAAGCAGGCCATGTCCTATTTGTTTCATAGTCGATATATAATCATATTTCATGAGTGTAACGGCTAGCTTTTTTTTAACAGAAGGATGAAAGAATATGTCTTTCAGGGAATGCTATTCTGATATGTCAGATGAAGAGTTAGACCAGAAAGTCAGCACCATTAAAACTACTTAAGGAGAATCGGCACGCTAGCGGGCCGCTACCGACACTACCCGGTGAAATGTAAGGCGCCAAATTCAAAATCCAAAAGTTGAATTATTAAACATTAATCAATATACAAGTGTTGCATAGTCATCAAAAGCTCAGATTTTTGGCAATATCACAGCGTTGTCAGATTTCATAAAAGGCTTTATGGCGAATGCACAACATTTGATTGTTTGAGGACAGCACCTCCAATAATTATGCATTAGCATAAATTCATATCCAGCGTGGGTCACACAAAACCCATATAAGAGCTCAAATAAATCACTCACCTTTCGAAGAACTTCTGCTGAGGGCTTCCCAAGTGTCCAACGAAGACATCCAATGGTTCTTTTGTTAGAATAAATCTATGTTCTGATAATCCACCGTCGAGTCACCCGTTGTACAGTGAAGAGAACGCGTTCAAATATACCTGTCAACTTTGCAAAAACAAAGTTGACAGGTATATCAGTTCTGTTATACTCACAGACATTATCTTAACGGTTTTGGAATCTTCAGAGTGTTTCCTATCCAATAGTATCAATTATGTGCATATCCTAGTTTCTGGGACTGAGTGGCAGGTATTTTACTTTGGGCACGCCAGACTCTCCAAAACCGACACCTCGGCTGCCGCTCCCTAAGAAGTTAAGGCAAGGACGCCCCCATGTGGGCTGTAGAATGGTGTGAGGTTTGATAATATGTTTCGTTTGCTACACATGAATGTGTTTGAGCTAAGGCTGACAAGTTGTGAAACAATACAGTGGGTTGTGCAACATATGGTGTGACTAGCTGAAAGGCTGTGATTAACCTTGAGCGAGAACAGTATGTTGAAGCTATTGACACATGAATGGAAACAATGTTGCAGACAGCAGACAGTCAGTTTTAGGTTGAGACACAAAAACAGGGACTGAGCCTCTGGCCTCAGTAACCCCGGACAGCTGAAGCGCCAAGGGGCTGGGACCAGCCCGTGCGCCTACGATAGGCTGAGTAAGTTTAAACCACACCTGGCCTCTACTCTGACAGGCCAGCTCAGAAGCGGGAACTAATTCTGTCAGAGTATTTAAAGAAGAAATTGTAAGGCAATGTCAGTTCTCTGTTCTGCCCTGCGTGGTGTTACAGTGAACCCGTGTACCATTTATTGCTTGAGTGAATGCAATGATACCTGCACCATCACCTAACGAACAACCACAATACCAGTCTGGTGTTAAGCTTTCTGGGCTGTGTCCTGAAAATGACATCTGCTGCTTTAGATTGAACGGTCATATCTCAGTTATTGTGTTCATATATACAAAAAATAAGCTGTTTTCTTTACTTTCAGAGAGCGAGCTGACCAAGGGGTCGACAATATGTACATTTTTCCAGGTGTTCACTGTCCGAGGAACAGGCCGTAGAAGTTGTATTGCTGGCAAAAGTGTCCGTAACCAGAGGGAATTAAACTGTTCTGTGTTCTTTCTCTCTCTTCATTTCTACCTGTCTTGTTGTACATGGAACCTGTCTCACATGCATTAATTAAAAAACCCTTAAGATGTCAGCTGCTAATTTTACATCACATCAACACAGCCATTTTCACTGGACTATCTGTTGCTATCTGTTGCTGCCAAGTCATGATTTCCCTGGGGGTTAGCCTTGCAATAACCAAGTGGTGAGACACATAGCCCTCTATATTTAAATGTTTCAGGTACACTCAGATAGGTGTCTGCTTCACGTACAGTATCTTCTATTGTTTGTCCTCATGTGTCTGTTTTTCAGCATAAAGTACTCTGTAGCCACTTAGTGTGGAAACCAGGTGAGACCACACATACACAGTCTCTCTCCTTCACTTCATCCCTCTCCCCCTTCTCCCTAAAGTCTCTAGGTTATATCAGCTGTGTTGGTGAACCCCTCCTGCATCTGAACTGGCTGACACAGAGGGCACAGCATGATCATAGGTGAGATGTCAGGTCAACAGGAAGTATTATTAAAGAGATGCTTTACATTGAAATACAGATAGAGATGTAATAGTCCCAGAGTTAATGATCCCAGGTCAGTTTATATTATACAGGGAGTATTATTAAAGAGATGCTTTACATTGAAATACAGATAGAGATGTAGTAGTCCCAGAGTTAATGATCCCAGGTCAGTTTATATTATACAGGGAGTATTATTAAAAGAGATGCTTTACATTGAAATACAGATAGAGATGTAGTAGTCCCAGAGTTAACTTCTTTGGGAGTAGCGCACGAGGTGACCGTTTTGGAGAGCCTGGTGTGCCCAAAGTAAAATGCCTCCCATTCAGGCCCAGAAAACAGGATATGCACATATTTAGTACCATTGGATAGGAAACACCCATTTTGTCTGTGAGTATAACAGAACGGATATGGCAGGCGATTTCTGTCCTGGAAAAAGTGGTTGACACATTGCTCATTTGGAACATCTCCCTTATGAAAATGCCCATATAAGGGCATATGAATGCAGTACCTATCGCTTCCTCTGGATGTCAACAGTCTCGAGAAAGTGTTCTGATTCTTTTTAGCTGCTTTTAGAGCAGAGAAGAAGACGAATAAGGAAGTGTCCCCACAGATGTCCTTACAAGAAAATGCGCGCTCCCGGCTGGCGCACTCTGTGGTTTTTTCCTTTCTTATCGCCCAGTTTATATTCCGGTTGAAATATTATACAACATATACATTAAAGTGTTCCTAAGGATACATTAGCAATTATGTTTGATTGTTCTTGGACAAGTTTATAGGTATAAGTTGAACGAGTTCTCCTCACGTTTCAATGGACTCTATTTACTCATTCTAACGCGCCAACCAAACGGCAATTTATGGATATAATACATGACTTTTTCTAACAAAAGAACCATGGATTGTCTTCGTTGGACACTTGGGAAGCCCTCAGCAGAAGTTCTTCAACAGGTAATTGATTTGTTTTCGCTGTGAAATGTGTTATGTGTGAACCGTGATGGCTTATGAATTCATGGCAATGGAAAAATATTGAAGGTGCTACCCTCAAACAATCAAATGTGGTGCTTTCGCCATAAAGAAATCTGACAATGCTGTGATATTGCCAAGAAACAGAGCTTTTGATGACTATGAAACACTTGTATATTTATGCATGTTTAATAATTCAACTTTTGGATTTTGAATTTGGCGCCTTGCATTTCACCTGGTAGTGTCGGGAGTGGGGCGCTAGCGCACCAGCGCACCTTGCTGCTCCTTAAGAAGTTAATGATCCCAGGTCAGTTTTGCATTTCACCTCCTGATGATTATGATGACTTACAGTGTTAGAATAAAAAAAAAAACAAGGCTTGATCATGCTCTCTCTCTCTGTCACTCGTCTGCAGGTATGTTTTGATGTGAGAGAGGAAGCCAGTCCCGTCATCGCCACCTCACACACTCTTAAGACATCCTTCGGGCCAACTGGGGACCCAAGGCTGGTTAGGAGACACCGCAATTGTGATGAACTGAGAGAATATTAGGGTTAGCACTGTAATTTATTAATCATATGCTGTCTGCTGCTGTTCTTACCTCTTTCCCTTTCTGTCTTCTACACCTCTCCACACCTCATCTTTATTCCCCGTTTTATAATGCACACCACATGTGCATTGAAGTACAGATTGAACTTGTATTTATAATATTACAATGATCATAATTATAATGCATTTATGTATTTATACACCAGGATAATTAACTTCTTCCGATAAAGCGTTTCACATTCTCCACTGGTTGAAATTAAGTATCTGATTGAAATACTATCCTGTGTTCTCAGATTAATGCAGATGAAGTGAGTAACATATGCATCGGGTTTTTTCTCTGTATATATGAATTACAAATCAATCATGTTTCTAGTCTATTGCATAGTTACAATGTGTAATCATTGATGTCCCAGGAGCAAGATTGGTAAACAATGTTGAAGTGTATAATTGTATTACATACATGCAGACACAGCATCATTCAAATAAAGTTTGATACACCTGGTACTGGATATGACTGAAAAAGAATGTCTCAGAGATTCATACCTGAACTACACCTTTATTTGCCAAGGAAGAGAACATGATCAGTGAATATATTCAATGTTCAGGCTACAATGTGGGGATCTCATGCCTGGTAATACCTACAGTACATGATCAGTGAATATATTCAATGTACAGGCTACAATGTGGGGATCTCATGCCTGGTAATAACTACAGTACATGATCAGTGAATATATTCAATGTTTAGGCTACTATGTGGGGATCTCATGCCTGGTAATAACTACAGTACATGTGTATAGAGAACTTGCATCCTTGGCACAATAAAGTTATTATATTCTACTCTATCCATAGGCTTCATTAATGCCATTCAGACTTGAAGTTGATACAACTACTATGACAGCTGAGGTTCATAGATGGTATGAATACTAGTTCAGAACCTAACGTTTTAGGGTCCATACACAGATCGGCTACATACTGTAGCTAGCTACACATCCATAGGCATGCAGTTATTTTTATCCTCCACTACCCAATAAGCTAGTTAGTAAGATAGTTAGCTAGCTATGTTACTTCAGCTGCTTTGCAAGGCAAGCTTACACAATTGTACATTCAATTTGCAATAAATGCTTTAGCTAGTTAGATTCTTTACATCCACTGTTTCACAAGATGACAGCCTGGTTTGCTGGTTTTCTCAGGAGTCGCTAAAACAATAAACAACACGAATTATAAATTCATAACACCAGCTAGCTAATGTTAGCTAGTCAGCTAACTTGCTAAATAGCGATTTTCGTAAATTAACTTTATGACAAAATAATATGCACAAACGTTTGTCTCAACATTAACTAACATATTCCTCTCAATTGTACATGTTTTGCTTGACTCGTTATGACGTTATAACTACTTACATTTGGTTCCACCGTAATGTTTTGTAATTCATCTTCACCCAGGGACGGGTGGCTCGCGTCACATTCGTCATTGGAACTCGATATGATTGGTCATAAAAACCTTGGGACCCAAATGCAGAATGAGTGTTCTAACTCCCCCTTGTGGTGGTCTGGAGCAATGAAGCAGTGACGCTGGGTACCTCGGAGTCCCGCGGTGCAAGCTCGCAACTTTTAAAAGGAGGAACCACCAAACTCTTTATTATCTATCCTGTTGCCTAGTCACTTTATCCCTACCTATATGTAAATATCTACCTCAATGACCTCGTACCCCTGCAAATCGACTCGGTACTGGTACGCCGTGTATATAGCCAAGTTATCATTACTCATTGTGTATTTATTCCTCGTGTTATTATTCTTCTATTATTTCTCTTTTGTTCTCTCTACATTGTTGGGAAAGGTCAGTAAGCATTTCACCTGTTAGTCCACACCTGTTTACGAAGCATGTGACAAATAACATTTGATTTGATTTCTCGTGCAAGGATTTCTGAATCAAATCAAATCAATGTTTATTTGTCACGTGCGCCGTATTCAACAGGTTTAGCTCTTACAGTGAAATGCTTACTTACAGGCTCTAACCAATAGTGCAAAAAAAGGTATTAGGTGAACAATAGGTAAGTAAAGAAATAAAAGCAACAGTAAAAAGACAGTGAAAAAATTAAAAAAAATAAATAACAGTTGCGAGGCTCTAATAGTTGTGAGGCTGCATACAGGCACCGGTTAGTCAGGCTGATTGAGGTAGTATGTAGATGTGGATATGGTTAAAATGACTATGCATATATGATGAACAGAGAGTAGCAGTAGCGTAAAAGAGGGGTTGGCGGGTGGTGGGTGGCGGGACACAATGCAGATAGCCCGGTTAGCCAATGTGCGGGGGCACTGGTTGGTCGGCCCAATTGAGGTAGTATGTACATGAATGTATAGTTAAAGTGACTATGCATATATGATAAACAGAGAGTAGGAGCAGCGTAAAAGAGGGGTTGGTGAGGGGGCACACAATGCAAATAGTCCGAGTAGCCATTTGATTACCTGTTCAGGAGTCGTATGGCTTGGGGGTAAAAACTGTTGAGAAGCCTTTTTGTCCTAGACTTGGCACTCCGGTACCGCTTGCCATGCGGTAGTAAAGAGTTTTTAGGGCTTTCCTCTGACACCGCCTGGTGTAGAGGTCCTGGATGGCAGGCAGCTTAGCCCCAGTGATGTACTGGGCCGTACGCACTATCCTCTGTAGTGCCTTGCGGTCGGAGGCTGAGCAATTGCCGTACCAGGCAGTGATGCAACCAGTCAGGATGCTCTCGATGTTGCAGCTATAGAACCATTTGAGGATCTGAGGACCCATGCAAAATCTTTTTAGTTTCCTGAGGGGGAATAGGCTTTGTCGTGCCCTCTTCACGACTGTCTTGGTGTGTTTGGACCATTCTAGTTTGTTGGTGATGTGGACACCAAGGAACATGAAGCTCTCAACCTGCTCCACTACAGCCCCGTCAATGAGAATGGGGGCGTGCTCGGTCCTCCTTTTCCTGTAGTCCACAATCATCTCCTTAGTCTTGGTTACGTTGAGGGATAGGTTGTTATTCTGGCACCACCAGGCCAGGTCTCTGACCTGCTCCCTATAGGCTGTCTCGTCGTTGTCTGTGATCAGGCCTACCACTGTTGTGTCGTCTGCAAACTTAATGATTGTGTTGGAGTCGTGCCTAGCCATGCAGTCGTGGGTGAACAGGGAGTACAGGAGGGAACTGAGCACGCACCCTTGGGGGACTCCAGTGTTGAGGATCAGCGTGGCAGATGTGTTGCTACCTACACTCACCACCTGGGGCCGGCCCGTCAGGAAGTCCAGGATCCAGTTGCAGAGGGAGGTGTTTAGTCCCAGGATCCTTAGCTTAGTGATGAGCTTTGAGGGTACTATGAGCATTCTGAGCTGTCCTCTATTTTTAATACACATAAGCAGCTTTTCTGGTCTCTCGGTCTGTCCAGAGAAAACATCCTGACACACAGACACACAAATACACACACATAGTTTGTGGGTGGGGTAGGGTCAAGGCTTTGCGTTATTTCAAGAACCAACCTAAGAGTCTGACAATATAATGTTAAAGATGCCCTGTTATGTATCGGTAAAGTGGGGTCCATGAGCACTATCTGCAATATTGTAACAGCCCATCCGTCTACTGACTAAATCTTCAGCCCACCTTCTACTGACTAAACCTTCACCACAACCTCTGACTAAACCTTCAACACACCTTCTACTGACTAAACCTTCACCACAACCTCTGACTAAACCTTCAGCACACCTTCTACTGACTAAACCTTCACCACAACCTCTGACTAAACCTTCAGCACACCTTCTACTGACTAAACCTTCACCACAACCTCTGACTAAACCTTCAGCACACCATCGACTGACTAAACCTTCACCACAACCTCTGACTAAACCTTCAGCACACCTTCTACTGACTAAACCTTCACCACAACCTCTGACTAAACCTTCAGCCCACCTTCTACTGACTAAACCTTCACCACAACCTCTGACTAAACCTTCAGCACACCTTCTACTGACTAAACCTTCACCACAACCTCTGACTAAACCTTCAGCACACCTTCTACTGACTAAACCTTCAGAACCTTGCCTGCCTTCTGTCATAATCTGATTAGCAGGCAGGCAGGCAGAGAGCGAGAGCAAGAGATATGAATCGATTAGAAAAAGCTATAAAGGACAATCAAAACTACTGACCAGGAGCTCTATTAGAAACTTCAGGCCCTCAAATTTAAAAAAGCATGCGGACCTGATGGCATCCTAAATGAGATGCTCAAACTCACTAGTGCAAAATTTCAATTGGCTATATTAAAACTGTTTAATTTGATCCTGAGTGTAGGTTATTTCCCTGACATCTGGAATCAAGGACTCATAACACATCTTTAAGAATGGAGACAAATTTGGCCCTAACAATTCCAGAGGCATTTGTGTGAACAGTAACCTGAGGAAGGTTTTCTGTAGTATTATAAATGTAAGAGTTCTAAACTTCCTTAATAAGCACAATGTCTTGAGTAAAAGCCAAATTGGATTTATACCAAAACATCGCACGACTGATCATATTTACACCTTACACACCCTGATAGATAAACATGTCCACCGAAATAATACCAAAATATACGCTTGCTTTATCGACTTCCAAAAATCATTGGATTCTATTTGGCATACAGGACTGTTCTACAAAGTTATTGAAAGTGCTGTAGGGGGTAAAACATATGACATAATTAAATCATTGTATACTGGCAATACGTGCAGCATTAAAATTGGCAAGAAAATCACCAGGGTTGCAATCTGAGCCCTGCACTCTTCAATATTTACATCAACGAATTGGCCACTATTCTAGAAAAATCCCCAGCCCCTGGTGTTAGTCTCCACAATTCAGAGGTTAAATGCCTACTCTTCGCAGGTGACCTATGCCTGCTGTCACCCACAGCACATGGCCTACAGCATTGCCTGGACCTGCTAGAGCAGTACTGCCAGACCTGGGCCCTGGAAGTAAACCCCCAAAATACTAAAATAATGATTTTCCAGAGAAGATCCAGATCTCAGGGAATTAGACCAAAGTTCTCAATTGGTACAAAATATATAGAGTACTGTACACACTACAATTACTTAGGTTTAAAAATAAGCTCAACTGGACACCTTAATGAGGCAGTGAATGAGCTGAGAGAGAAAGCACGCAGGGCCTTCTACGCCATTAAAAAACAAATTCAAAATACCTATTAAAATTTGGCTAAATGTGTCATTGAACCAATTGCACTTTATGGCAGCGAGGTGTGGGGTCCACTTGCAAAACAAGATTTCACCAAATGGGACAAACACCCAATTGAAACCCTGCATCCAGAGGATAACTACAAACAATGCATGCAGGGCAGAATTAGGTAAATATCCACTAATAACAAAAACTCAAAAAAGAGAAATTAAGTTTAGGAAACATCTAAAATACAGTGACCCCCTCTCATATCATTACCAAGCCCTGCAATGCCAAGAGCTGAGCAAAGAAAAGAGTCCCCTCATCCAGCTAGTCCTGGGGCTGAGTTCACAAACCTGTTCTACTAACACACTGAAGCTTCAGGACCAGATCATCTAATCAATCAGAATAAATCAAATTACACATCACAATCAAAACAAAACTACATTGCTTAATGGGAAACACCAGCACAAGCAAAATGCAGTGCTATCTGGCCCTAAATCAACAGTACACCATGGCAAACTATTTGACCATGGTTACTGATCAAAACCTTATAAAAAACTTGACAAAGTACAGGCTCAGTGAGCACAGCCTTGCCATTGAGAAGGGTGGACACAGGAAAACCTGGCTCCCTGTAGAGGAAAGGCTGTGCAACCACTGCACAACAGCAGAACCTGAGACAGAGCTGCATTTCCTGACAAAATGTCAAAAATATAAAAACAATTAGAGAATGTCATTTCCCCAAATTTGAAACCCTTATTCAAGGTTTCAAAGACCTCTCTGATGAGAGTAGGCTACCCATCCTGTTGGGGGAGGACGCAGAGAGCTGTGGGTTGGCAGCGCACTACATTGCTGCCTGCCATAAGATGAGGGACAGTGAGATAAAGAGAGAGAGCGAGAGAGAGAAAAGAGAGATATTTAGCATTTTGATACATACAGTTGAAGTGGTAAGTTTACATACACTTAGGTTGGAGTCATTAAAACTCGTTTTTCAACCACTCCACACATTTCTTGTTAACAAACTATAGTTTTGGCAAGTCGGTTAGGACTTTCAGTTATAATTCACTGTATCACAAGTTGACATACACTAAGTTGACTGTGCCTTTAAACAGGTTGGAAAATTCCAGAAAATGATGTAATGGCTTTAGAAGCTTCTGATAGGCTAATTGACATCATTTGAGTCAATTGGAGGTGTACCTGTGGATGTATTTCAAGGCCTACCTTCAAACTCAGTGCCTCTTTGCTTGACATCATGGAGAAATCAAAAGAAATCAGCAAAGACCTCAGAAAATAAATTGTAGACCTCCACAAGTCTGGTTCATCCTTGGGAGCAATTTCCAAACGCCTGAAGGTACCACGTTCATCTATACAAACAATAGTACGCAAGTATAAACACCATGGGACCACGCAGCCATCATAACGCTCAGGAAGGAGACACGTTATGTCTCCTAGAGATGAGCGTACTTTGGTGCGAAAAGTGCAAATCAATCCCAGAACAACAGCAAAGGACCTTGTGAAGATGCTGGAGGAAACAGGTACAAAAGTATCTATATCCACAATAAAACAATCCCTATATCGACATAACCTGAAAGGCTGCTCAGCAAGGAAGAAGCCACTGCTCCAAAACCGCCATAAAAAAGCCAGACTACGGTTTGCAACTGCACATGGGGACAAAGATCGTACTTTTTGGAGAAAATGTCCTCTGGTCTGATGAAACGAAAACTGTTTGTCCATAATGACCATCGTTATGTTTGGAGGAAAAAGGGGAAGGCTTGCAAGCCAAAGAACACCATCCCAACCGTGAAGCACCTGAAATGTTTGACCTAAGTTAAACAATTTAAAGACAATGCTACCAAATACTAATTGAGTGTATGTAAACTTCTGACCCACTGGGAATGTGATGAATGAAATAAATCATTCTCTCTACTATTATTCTAACATTTCACATTCTTAAAATAAAGTGGTGATCCTAACTGACCTAAGACAGGGAATTTTTACTAGGATTAAAATGTCAGCAATTGTGAAAAACTGAGTTTAAATGTATTTGCTTAAGGTGTATGTAAACTTCCGACTTCAAATGTAGATAGGACTATGAGATTAAATAATAACATTTATTGGTATATAGACTATGTGATTAGTTTCAACTGCGGCTACAGATGGTTCCTCTACTCCTCTCCTCTCCTCTCTTCCTCCTCCTCCCTTCCTCTATGCATGGGCCAGCACTTTCCCCGGGGCGAGCGGTGTAGTGGGTGGAGTCGAGCGGTGTAGTGGGTGGAGTCGAGCGGTGTAGTAGGTGGAGTCGAGCGGTGTAGTGGGTGGAGTCGAGCGGTGCAGAGCGGTGTAGTGGGTGGAGTCGAGCGGTGTAGTGGGTGGAGTCGAGCGGTGTAGTGGGTGGAGTCGAGCGGTGTAGTGGGTGGAGTCGAGCGGTGCAGAGCGGTGTAGTGGGTGGAGTCGAGCGGTGTAGTGGGTGGAGTCGAGTGGTGTAGTGGGTGGAGTTGAGCGGTGCAGAGCGGTGTAGTGGGTGGAGTCGAGTGGTTTAGTGGGTGGAGTAGATGGCGACAGATGAAATGGCACAATGTGCCTCAGGATCTCGTCACTGTATCTCTCTGCATTCAAATTGCCATTGATAAAAAAAATGCAATTGTGTTCGGTATCCATAGCTCTTCCTGCCCATACCATAACCCCACCGCCACCATGGGGCACTCTGTTCACAACATTGACATCAGCAATACGCTCGCCCCCGCGCAGCCATACACACTGTCTGCCATCTGCCCGGTACAGATGAAAAACAGCTTCTATCGGTCTTCCATCAGACTGTTAAATAGCCATCGCTAGCCGGCTACCACCTGGTTACTCAACCCTGCACCTTAGAGGCTGCTGCCCTATATACATAGACATGGAATCACTGGCCACTTTAATAATGTTTACATACTGCTTTACTCATCTCATATGTATATACTGTATTCTATTCTACTGTATTTTAGTCAATGCCACTCTGACATTTCTCTTCCTAATATTTATATATTTCTTATTCCATTCTTTTACTTTCAGATGTGTGTGTATTGTTAAGATATTACTGCACTGTTGGAGCTAGGAACACAAGCTACACCCGCAAAAGCATCTGCTAAATATGTGTATGTGACCAATACAATTTTATTTGATTTACAGTTGAAACTGGGATTAATCCGTGAAGACTTCTCCAGCGTGCCAGTAGCCATCGAAGGTGAGCGTTTGCCCACTGAAATCGGTTACGACGCCGAACTGCAGTCTGGGTCAAGACCTTGATGAGGACGACCAGCACGCAGATGAGCTTCCCTGAGCTGGTTTCTGACCGTTTGTGCAGAAATTCTTCAGTTGTGCAAAACCCACAGTTTCATCAGCTGTCCGGGTGGCTGGTCTCAGACGATGCCAGATGTGGAGGTCCTGGGCTGGCGTGGTTACACGTGGTCTGTGGTTGTGAGGCCGGTTGTACGTGCTGCCAAATTCTCTAAAATGACATTGGAGGTGGCTTATGATAGAGAAATTAACATTTAATTATCTGGCAAAAGCTCTGGTGGACAATCCTGCAGTCAGCATGCCAATTGCACGCTCCTTCAAAACGTGAGACATCTGTGGTATTGTGTTGTGTGACAAAACTGCACATTTTAGAGGGGCCTTTTATTGTCCCCAGCACAAGGTGCACCTGTGTAATGATCATGCTGTTTAATCAGCTTCTTGATATACATGTCAGGTGGATGGATTATCTTGGCAAAGGAGAAATGCTCACTAACAGGGATGGAAACAAATTTGTGATTTTTGATAAATAAGCTTTTTGTGTGGAACATTACTGGGATCTTTTATTTCAGCTCATGAGACCAACACGTTACATGTTGCGTTTCTATTCTCCAAAACAAATAATTAAAACATGTAGCTAATCTAAATATCAAACCATACAATAAACCTTGACGAGTCATATGATTTCAGATTGCACACGAGCGAGAGAGAGAGAGAAAAAGTGTGTGTGTGTGAGCGTTGATAGCGCTCACTATCAGGACAGGGCAGGGCACAGGTAACAAGGCAATCTTGTATAGCAGGTGTACCTTGATTCGAAACAATCTATGCTGCGTATTTCGTATAGCCTATGGGCCAAAGGATTAAAATGCATTGCCTTTGAGTGTCAGTCAAATTCCTTTCACAACACAGTCAAGTTATAGCCTCACACAGCCCGCGTTATAAAAGGCATACGTTATAAAGCTTTTCTTACCAGCATCGGGGACGAGATATCCACTGGTGAGAACAAGGAGAACAAGTAGAGGACCGAGGCCTTGGTCACGCTGCATCCAAAAAGTGAGCATCTTTACCGGGTTACGCCACCGCGATTTGTCCCAGGTGTTCTCGATGCGCTGGATATCGCCCCTCCACTCTCTTCAATGTAGGCTAATCGGTCCCTTAAAATATTATTTCTCAATGACAAATCACTCTCCAAAATATAAAACGTGTCCGAATGTTTGTTTGGGTAGGCTACATGTAGTTTATGTTACTGGAATAAATAAGACAACATGGGATAAATAAATACAATCCTGTAAAAAAAAAAACTGTTATTTGTTGCTATGAGTTCCTACAATAGAAGTCTGTGTGAAGAAGACACATATCACCGATAATTTAGGAGGATAAACTCAATTAATAACTTTAAGGAGCAATTTCCCAGATATGAATCGCTTCCAAATCCACTCGTGTTCGGGGGGGAAATGCGAACCAGAAAACAAGTGCTGGCAGGACAAGTCAGATAAGAAAGTTCCTATATCAACCAGAGCTGCGTCTCTTTTAACATTTGAGGCAGAGCTATAATAAAGAAATGATGTATGAAAACAAAAGAGGAAAACTGGTGCTGATGCGCGCTGCTGTATTTCAGCACTAGTCAACTTCGCCCGTTGAAACAGTAAAAAAGTATCGACTCTGCTCCGGTCTGCCGCTACTGCCGCTTCCACCGCCACCGGTTATTATGTCCGAGCCTTTTCACACTCCCGGCGCGCTGTCCGTCCTCTCTGCTCCGTGGGTGTGCAAGCTGTACTCTACACATGAACACGGATCAGAAAATGCCAGCGTCCACTCTCCCATTCTCCACCTGGCCAAACATTGAACATCACCCTCCGAGAGTTGTGGATAATAAAGAAGTGAAGAGAGTTGGAGAGAGAGAGAGAGAGAAGAGAAGGAGAGAGAGAAAACGCGGAACCGCACTCTTTCGACGGATCCGAATCATATGGATTCAGTAAACCATTGAGTCAATTAGCCTAGTTGTTGACTAAATGATTGTGTTTAAAACTGTCAAGGTGTCAGGTAAGGCGCTTATAGGATATTTTAGGCTGTAGATGATTTTCGTTCATCTAACATTTGTTTCAATAACAGACTCTTCCAGAATCTCTCTTTTTTTTTTAAAAAAAAACATTATTTTTCACCCACGTGCACCTCTTATATGTTGCAAAGGTGGTATGCATTTTGCAATTACCCCTCTGTCCATGGCATACGTCGTATCTTTATGTAGGGCTGAACCATATTTAGAAGCACAGTAACTCAGTGGCATGCACTGGGGAGCAAGGAGTCTGGGTAGCCAGGCAACAAACTGAGTGTACCATGGAGAGATGTCCGCTCCCGGTTCGTTCAATAACCTTCCCTGTTGCCGCCACAAGAGAGCACCATTTCATAAATGTTTCCTGTCTGATGTAGAGTGCCAATAAACAGGGGATGGGTTGGGTCTCCCCCTCGAGGCTCATTAATTTAAATGACATGACGTCTATGAAGTGGGCTGTCAGTCCTGACAACCTCCCTGGAGGGGACTGGGGAGAGGTGAACACAAGGCCCAAATAAGGTTTGTGATGATGGTATCCTTTTGTGACTGTCTGTCAGTCAGTGGTCCACTGGTTGGTTGCTGTTATAAGAGAGAAGCGCCACACACACACACACACACACACACACACACACACACACACACACACACACACACACACACACACACACACACACACACACACACACACACACACACACACACACACACACACACCCTACCATGTCCCTGACACAACACATTCTACCATGTCCCTGACCGTGACACAACACATTCTACCATGTCCCTGACCGTGACACAACACATCCTACCATGTCCCTGACCGTGACACAACACATCCTACCATGTCCCTGACCGTGACACAACACATCCTACCATGTCCTTGACCGTGACACAACACATCCTACCATGTCCCTGACACAACACATTCTACCATGTCCCTGACCGTGACAACTCATCCTACCATGTCCCTGACACAACACATTCTACCATGTCCCTGACACAACACATCCTACCATGTCCCTGACCGTGACACAACACATCCTACCATGTCCCTGACCGTGACACAACACATCCTACCATGTCCCTGACACAACACATTCTACCATGTCCCTGACCGTGACACAACACATCCTACCATGTCCCTGACACAACACATCCTACCATGTCCCTGACACAACACATCCTACCATGTCCCTGACTGTGACACAACACAACCTACCATGTCCCTGACACAACACATCCTACCATGTCCCTGACACAACACATCCTACCATGTCCCTGACACAACACATCCTACCATGTCCCTGACCGTGACACAACACATCCTACCATGTCCCTGACACAACACATACTACCATGTCCCTGACACAACACATCCTACCATGTCCCTGACACAACACATCCTACCATGTCCCTGACACAACACATTCTACCATGTCCCTGACCGTGACACAACACATCCTACCATGTCCCTGACACAACACATTCTACCATGTCCCTGACCGTGACACAACACATCCTACCATGTCCCTGACACAACACATTCTACCATGTCCCTGACCGTGACACAACACATCCTACCATGTCCCTGACCGTGACACAACACATCCTACCATGTCCCTGACCGTGACACAACACATCCTACCATGTCCCTGACCGTGACACAACACATCCTACCATGTCCCTGACCGTGACACAACACATCCTACCATGTCCCTGACACAACACATTCTACCATGTCCCTGACCGTGACACAACACATCCTACCATGTCCCTGACCGTGACACAACACATCCTACCATGTCCCTGACCGTGACACAACACATCCTACACAGTACCCCTGATTGGTGGAGTGCTGCAGAGATGGTTGTCCTTCTGGTAAGTTCTCCCATCTCCACAGAGGAACTCTTGAGCTCTGTCAGAGAGACCATTGGGTTCTTGGTCCCCTCCCTGACCAAGGCCCTTCTCCCCTGATTGCTCAGTTTGGCCGGTGGGCCAGCTCTAGGAAGAGTTTTGGTGGTTCCCAACTTCTTCCATTTAAGATTGATGGAGGCCACTGTGTTCTTGGGGACCTTCAATGCTGTATAAATGTTTTGGTACCCATCCCCAGATCTGTGCCTCGACACAATCCTGTCTCGGAGCTCAACTGACAATTCCTTCAACCTCATGGCTTGGTTTTTGCTCTGACATGCACTGTCAACTGTGGGACCTTATATAGACAGGTGTGTGCTTTTCCAAATCATGTCCAATCAATAGAATTTACCACAGGTGGGCTGCAATTTAAGTTGTAGAAACATCTCAAGGATGACCAAAGGAACAGGATGCACCCGAGCTCAATTTCGAGTCTCATAGCAAAGGGTCTGAATACATATGTAAATAATGTCTATGGAAACAGAAGGAGACCTTGGGACTCAGTCACTCCCTATCTCTATAGAAACAGAAGGATACCTTGGGACTCAGTCACTCCCTATCTCTATGGAAACAGAAGGATACCTTGGGACTCAGTCACTCCTTATCTCTATAGAAACAGAAGGAGACCTTGGGACTCAGTCACTCCCTATCTCTATAGAAACAGAAGGATACCTTGGGACTCAGTCACTCCCTATCTCTATGGAAACAGAAGGATACCTTGGGACTCAGTCACTCCTTATCTCTATAGAAACAGAAGGATACCTTGGGACTCAGTCACTCATTATCTCTATAGAAGCAGAAGGAGACCTTG
This sequence comes from Brachymystax lenok tsinlingensis, assembly GCA_030435695.1. Lineage (NCBI taxonomy): Eukaryota > Metazoa > Chordata > Actinopteri > Salmoniformes > Salmonidae > Brachymystax > Brachymystax lenok. The sequence goes on along the minus strand of CM059804.1, from coordinate 2,669,353 downwards.
GGACTCAGTCACTCCCTATCTCTATAGAATCAGAAGGATATCTTGGGACTCAGTCACTCCCTATTTCTATGGAAACAGAAGGATACCTTGGGACTCAGTCACTCCCTATCTCTATGGAATAAGAAGGAGACCTTGGGACAGTCACTCCCTATCTCTATAGAATCAGAAGGAGACCTTGGGACTCAGTCACTCCCTATCTCTATAGAATCAGAAGGAGACCTTGGGACTCAGTCACTCCCTATTTCTATAGAAACAGAAGGAGACCTTGGGACAGTCACTCCCTATCTCTATAGAAACAGAAGGAGACCTTGGGACTCAGTCACTCCTTATCTCTATAGAATCAGAAGGAGACCTTGGGACTCAGTCACTCCCTATCTCTATGGAATAAGAAGGAGACCTTGGGATTCAGTCACTCCCTATCTCTATAGAAACAGAAGGATACCTTGGGACAGTCACTCCCTATCTCTATAGAAACAGAAGGAGACCTTGGGACTCAGTCACTCTATATCTCTATAGAAACAGAAGGAGACCTTGGGACTCAGTCACTCCTTATCTCTATAGAAACAGAAGGAGACCTTGGGACAGTCACTCCCTATCTCTATAGAAACAGAAGGAGACCTTGGGACTCAGTCACTCTATATCTCTATAGAAACAGAAGGAGACCTTGGGACTCAGTCACTCCTTATCTCTATAGAATCAGAAGGAGACCTTGGGACTCAGTCACTCCTTATCTCTATAGAATCAGAAGGAGACCTTGTCTATAATTAGGTTTCTATGCTCTGGAAGTCGCTGAGGAGGAGATAATTTAATATTATTTCCAGGAATGATGAAGTTGACCCTATCCCTGCAAACTAATTATTGGATTTTTAATGGATTTCAATAGCAGTGACTAAAGACAATTAACAGCTATAGCATCCCACCAGTCTGCAGGCTTTCAGCTGACCAGGGTTGTTGTCCCAAATGGCACACTCTTCTCTTTATTGTGCACTAGTTTTGACCAGAGCCCTATGGCTAACATAGTGCACTACTTTTAACCAGAGGCCCTATGGGTAACGTAGTGCACTAGTTTTGACAAGAGGCCCTATGGGTAACATAGTGCACTAGTTTTGACAAGAGGCCCTATGGGTAATGTAGTGCACTAGTTTTGACAAGAGGCCCTATGGGTAATGTAGTGCACTAGTTTTGACAAGAGGCCCTATGGGTAACGTAGTGCCCTAGTTTTTACCAGAGGCCCTATGGGTAACATAGTGCACTAGTTTTTACCAGAGGCCCTATGGGTAACATAGTGCACTAGTTTTGACCAGAGCCCTATGGGTAACATAGTGCACTAGTTTTTACCAGAGGCCCTATGCGTAACGTAGTGCACTAGTTAGAGAATAGGTTCTATTTGGGACGCAGTCCAGAATAAATCTCTTTCTTCAAAATAGGAAAGTATAATGTGAAAACGATAATACGTTCCAAAAAGCGAATGAAAAAAGAAAATGTATGCATACAATTTAGTTTAACAGTGGTCAGAGAAAATGTCTCTTACTTATTGGAGGCAAAGGATAATGTGGACAACTGTTGATGTATTCACAAGAATATTAGTAGGTAGTTGCATGCTGGGATAGTGTTAGACTGAGATAGTTGCATGCTGGGATAGTGTTGGACTGAGATAGTTGCATGCTGGGATAGTGTTGGACTGAGATAGTTGCATGCTGGGATAGTTGCATGCTGGGATAGTTGCATGCTGGGATAGTGTTGGATTGAGATAGTTGCATGCTGGGATAGTGTTGGACTGAGATAGTTGCATGCTGGGATAGTGTTAGACTGAGATAGTTGCATGCTGGGATAGTGTTGGACTGAGATAGTTGCATGCTGGGATAGTGTTGGACTGAGATAGTTGCATGCTGGGATAGTGTTGGATTGAGATAGTTGCATGCTGGGATAGTGTTGGACTGAGATAGTTGCATGCTGGGATAGTGTTAGACTGAGATAGTTGCATGCTGGGATAGTGTTGGACTGAGATAGTTGCATGCTGGGATAGTGTTGGAGTAAGAAACCATCTACAACAGCTGGGCAACAGATCTGACTGATGTCATCACTGTTCATCTCCTATGGGTATATTTGGTCATATTGAGTGAATCCAGAACAGTGTGTGTTCTTGAGTGGGTCTGTGTGTCCATATTATTATTAACCAGGCAAGTCAGTTAAGAACAAATTTTTATTTACAATGACGACCTTGGAACAGTGGGTTAACTGCCTTGTTCAGGTGTAGAACAATGTTTACCTTGTCAGCTCAGGGATTCGATCTAGCAACCTTTCAGTTACTGGCCCAACACTCTAACCACTAGGCAACCTGCCACCCCGTACTGGTGTGAGTGACTGGGTCCTTACCATTCCAGAGGGATCACTCCAGATCCAAGGCGAAATGTAACGTTTCTGGAGGTCCTCAGGACGTCGGGAGACGCTGTCAAAGACAAGTCCACTAGGGGGAGAAAAAAAATCCCACACTGGGATTGAACCTGCAACCTACAGAGCCAGAGCTCACAGTTCAGAGCACTCCGCCGTCCACCTACAACAGAGCTCACAGTTCAGACCACTCCCCCATCCACCCACAACAGAACTCACAGTTCAGACCACTCCCCCGTCCACCCACAACAGAACTCACAGTTCAGACCACTCCCCCGTCCACCCACAACAGAACTCACAGTTCAGACCACTCCCCGTCCACCCACAACAGAACTCACAGTTCAGACCACTCCCCGTCCACCCACAACAGAACTCACAGTTCAGACCACTCCCCCGTCCACCCACAACAGAACTCACAGTTCAGACCACTCCCCCGTCCACCCACAACAGAACTCACAGTTCAGACCACTCCGCCGTCCACCCACAACAGAACTCACAGTTCAGACCACTCCCCCGTCCACCCACAACAGAACTCACAGTTCAGACCACTCCGCCGTCCACCCACAACAGAACTCACAGTTCAGACCACTCCCCCGTCCACCCACAACAGAACTCACAGTTCAGACCACTCCCCGTCCACCCACAACAGAACTCACAGTTCAGACCACTCCCCGTCCACCCACAACAGAACTCACAGTTCAGACCACTCCCCGTCCACCCACAACAGAACTCACAGTTCAGACCACTCCCCGTCCACCCACAACAGAACTCACAGTTCAGACCACTCCCCGTCCACCCACAACAGAACTCACAGTTCAGACCACTCCCCGTCCACCCACAACAGAACTCACAGTTCAGACCACTCCGCCGTCCACCCACAACAGAACTCACAGTTCAGACCACTCCCCGTCCACCCACAACAGAACTCACAGTTCAGACCACTCCCCGTCCACCCACAACAGAACTCACAGTTCAGACCACTCCCCGTCCACCCACAACAGAACTCACAGTTCAGACCACTCCCCGTCCACCCACAACAGAACTCACAGTTCAGACCACTCCCCGTCCACCCACAACAGAACTCACAGTTCAGACCACTCCCCCGTCCACCCACAACAGAACTCACAGTTCAGACCACTCCCCCGTCCACCCACAACAGAACTCACAGTTCAGACCACTCCGCCGTCCACCCACAACAGAACTCACAGTTCAGACCACTCCCCCGTCCACCCACAACAGAACTCACAGTTCAGACCACTCCCCCGTCCACCCACAACAGAACTCACAGTTCAGACCACTCCCCCGTCCACCCACAACAGAACTCACAGTTCAGAGCACTCCCCCGTCCACCCACAACAGAACTCACAGTTCAGACCACTCCCCCGTCCACCCACAACAGAACTCACAGTTCAGACCACTCCCCCGTCCACCCACAACAGAGCTCACAGTTCAGACCACTCCGCCGTCCACCCACAACAGAGCTCACAGTTCAGACCACTCCCCTGTCCACCCACAACAGAGCTCACAGTTCAGACCACTCCGCCGTCCACCCACAACAGAGCTCACAGTTCAGACCACTCCGCCGTCCACCCACAACAAGTTATAAAACTGACTGAACTTAACATTAGAGTTGTTTCTGTGTGCCTAAAGTTAACACATTTGTCACAGAACGTGTGGAGATGAAGTCAGTTTACTTGTCAAAATTAGACGTTTGTCCAAGGACGTAGGGACATGAAGTCATACTGTGTGGTATCTTGTTGACCATTCTGCTTGATTCTTTGCTCTTTAAGTCACCATACACTGTGTGTGTGTCTGCATGTGTGTACGTGTGTGTGTGTGTATGTACGTGCATGCGAGTTTGTGAGTGTTATGCTTGCCTTCGTGCGTCCATGACTGTGTGTGTCACCTGTCCCAACTAGTGCCTCTGGGCTTGCAGGGCTTTCAGCAGATTGATAGTGTCAGACGGAACCAGGACAATTATACTGATTGTTGCCCTAGAAACGCTCTTCTCTCCCTCTCTCTCTTTCTCTCTCTCTCTCTCTGCATGCTGGGAATTGTATGAGCGAGCACGAGTGGTGTCTGGAGTTAGATTGCCTGTGTTTCCTTTTCTTGGTGGTTTTCCTTTTCTATGCATGAAGGTTTTTTTTGTGGTAGAATTAGGTATATTGTGAAGCTACTGTCACTGTGGAGGTGTTTCTGGTCGCTGTAGGAGCGAAGGTAGACAATGAAAATGTTACTTGTGTGTCGTGGATGAATAAGGCAGTGGTGGTTTTTCTTAAAGAAGAGCGTCTTGTTGACCGGATGGTGGAGCACGGCGTACTTCTTAAAGACATGTTTATTCAAGTTACGCCCCTTATTTCTCCGTCAACAAGGGTAACGATTTCAAATGTGCCGCCGTTTATTCCCAATGAGCTATTGGAGCGCCAGTTATTGGGGTTTGGGAAGTTTGCAAGTTCAATTAAGATTGGCCCACTGGGTTTCAAACAACCCGGCTCTGAAACAGGTTACGTCGTTTCAAACACCCGGCTCTGAAACAGGTTACGTCGTTTCAAACACCCGGCTCTGAAACAGGTTACGTCGTTTCAAACACCCGGCTCTGAAACAGGTCATGTCGTTTGAAGTCAAGTATGACAACAGACGGTGTATGGCTTGTGCTAGTACGGGTAGTCAACTGTGTTTTGTTGTTAGCCATAAGCGGGCATGCTTGCCCGAAAAGGGAGAAGGCTGAGGGCAGGACGCAGGTGGTCCTCGTAACACCTGGGCCTACTGATGTAGGGAGGGGTAGGCTGACAGCGGTAGAGCTAGAGTTGGTAGAGTTGCAGCTTGTACCAGAGGGGAACATAGCGTCTGTTATGCAGCAGAAAGATATTGTTTTAGGAGGTAAGGATGGATCTGGGGAGCCATTTCCCTAGACTGGTGCGGAGATGCCCAGTATGCATGATGGGGTACAGGAGGGGGTTCAGATGGGGCTAGTCTCCCAGGTAGTGGAGGAGATGTCCATTTACGAGTGATGGGGTGCACGTGGGGAGTGTTGAGAGGGATGTGGTAGAGGGGAGTCAGGGGTCTGTGGCCTCAGTTGAGAAGGATATGGACATGTCTGATATCCCTGTTGATATGATGGCAGCTGGCGACGACTCAATTTACAATCTAGCTGAGATAAATGGGTTCCTGGACCAGACTTTTGGGAAATCTTATTAAATTGGCAGATTTAAGTTTGTGAGGTCAGCTGTGATGTCACAGAAGAAGGGTGGGGTTAGACCGGTTGAGTGCGAAGAAGCATTTCCGCTTGAGGAAATTTGTTACTGCTGTCACGGCGGCAAAAGGTGGTGGCAAACCCATCTGTTACGGCCAAGCCTGAATATAATCAGCAGTAAACATCTGCCTGACAGGTCACGTAGTAAAGTTTGCACGGACTCAACTCTGTGTGCAATAACAGTGATTAACATGATTTTTGAGTGACCACCTCATCTCTGTACCCCCTCACACACACACACACACACATACAATTATCTGTAAGGTCCCTCAGTCGAGCAGTGCATTTCAAACACAGTTTCAACCAAGAAGACCAGGGAGGTTTTCCAATGCCTCCCAAAGATAGGTAAATGGGTAAACATAGAGAGAGAAATAAAGCAGACATTGAATATCCCTTTGAGCATGGTGAAGTTATTCATTACACTTTTGGATGGTGTATCAATACACCCAGTCACGACAAAGATACAGACGTCCTTTCTAACTCAGTTGCCGGAGAGGAAGGAAACCGCTCTGTACATATCATTCTCAGTATACCTGCCTCTGTACATATCATTCTCAGTATACTTGCCTCTGTACATATCGTTCTTAGTGTATCTGCCTCTGTACATATCATTCTTAGTGTATCTACTGCTGGACATATCATTCTAATTATATATACTGCTGTACATATCATTCTCAGTATATCTACCTCTGTACATATCATTCTCAGTATATCTACCTCTGTACATATAATTCTCAGGATATCTACCTATGTACATCATTCTAGTATATCTACTGCTGTACATATCATCCCTAGTATATCTGCTGCTGTCCATATCATTCTAGTATATCTGCTGCTGTCCATAACATTCCTAGTATATCTACTACTGTCCATATCATTCCTAGTATATCTACTGCTGTACATATCATTCTAGTATATCTACTGCTGTCCATATCATTCCTAGTATATCTACTGCTGTACATATCATTCCTAGTATATATACTGCTGTACATATCATTCTAGTATATCTACTGCTGTCCATATCATTCCTAGTATATCTACTGCTGTACATATTTTTCCTAGTATATCTACTGCTGTACATATCATCCCTAGTATATCTGCTGCTGTCCATATCATTCTAGTATATCTGCTGCTGTCCATATAATTCCTAGTATATCTACTGCTGTACATATCATTCCTAGTATATCTACTGCTGTACATATTATCCCTAGTATATTTACTGCTGTACATATCATCCCTAGTATATCTACTGCTGTACATATCATTCCTAGTATATATACTGCTGTCCATATCATTCCTAGTATATCTACTGCTGTACATATCATTCCTAGTATATATACTGCTGTACATATCATCCCTAGTGTATCTGCTGCTGTCCATATCATTCTTGTATATCTACTGCTGTACATATCATCCCTAGTGTATCTACTGCTGTACATATCATCCCTAGTATATATACCGCTGTACATATCATCCCTAGTGTATATACTGCTGTACATATCATTATTTTGATATCTTGTGTAAATTAATCTGGTGTAGGCAGTGTACATACACATTGCATTTGGATTACTGTTAAAGTGCTATTTGGGGTGTTAATTGGATTTGTTCTGACATTTATAGATTTTTTGTTGTGTTTTTTTATGTTCGATTATTTGTGCATTGTTAGGAGATACCTTAAAAACAATGTAGGGGGCCGTGGATCAGAAAACCAGTCAGTATCTGGTGTGACCACCGTTTGCCTCATGCAGCGCGACACATCTCCTTCACACAGAGTTGATCAGGCTGTTGATTGTGGCCTGTGGAATGTTGTCCCACTCCTCTTCAATGGCTGTGAGGAGTTTCTGGATGTTTTCCGGGAACTGGAACACGCTGTCGTACATGTAGATCCAGAGCATCCCAAACATGCTCAATGGGTGACATGTCTGGTGAGTATGCAGGCCATGAAAGAACAGGGACATTTTCAGCTTCCAATGAATTGTGTACAGATCCTTGTGACATGTGAATTGTGTACAGATCCTTGTGACATGTGAATTGTGTACAGATCCTTGTGACATGTGAATTGTGTACAGATCCTTGTGACATGTGAATTGTGTATTATCTTGCTGAAACATGATAAATGAGATAAATAAACTTTTTTGTGCGTGTGGAACATTTCGGGGATATTTTATTTCAGCTCATGAAACATGGGACACAACCCTTTACATGTTGTACTTACATTTTCTTTTCAGTATTTGTGAAAAATATATTTTTCTGCATATCTAAGAATACCTCTTGAGCTGTCTGTATCCTCCTCATTTTTTTAAAAGAAACTAAAAGAAGCTTCTCTGCATCTCTGCTAAGATCGGCATAAAGAATGAAAGGAATGTGAATTTAGTTGTTACTTGCTTTTCTGAAGTTTACCAACCTTGCCAGTAGGCATGCCAGCTAAGATACAGGTAACTGCCAAAATAATGGAAACACTTGAGTAAATGAGGGATACTAAGTATATTGAAAGAAGGAGCTTTCACACATGGTCCCTGAGTTAATTAAGCCATTAACGGCCCTTCATACTTAGGGTCTTATATAAAAATGCTGGGCAGGCCATTATTTTATTATTTTCGTTACCATGGCTATGTCCCCATAGGATGACAATGCCCTCATCCACAGGGCACGAGTGGTCACTGAATGGTTTGATGAGCATGAAAACGATGTAAACCATATGCCGTGGGTAGTCTCAGTCACCAGAAGTCAACACAATATACCATGGGTAGTCTCAGTCACCAGAAGTCAACACAATATACCATGGTAGTCTCAGTCACCAGAACTCAACACAATATGCCATGGTAGTCTGTCACCAGAACTCAACACAATATACCATGGTAGTCTCAGTCACCAGATCCCAACACAATATACCATGGTAGTCTCAGTCACCAGAACTCAACACAATATGCCATGGTAGTCTCAGTCACCAGAACTCAACACAATATACCATGGTAGTCTCAGTCACCAGAACTCAACACAATATGCCATGGTAGTCTCAGTCACCAGAACTCAACACAATATACCATGGTAGTCTCAGTCACCAGAACTCAACACAATATTCCATGGTAGTCTCAGTCACCAGAACTCAACACAATATTCCATGGTAGTCTCAGTCACCAGAACTCAACACAATATACCATGGTAGTCTCAGTCACCAGAACTCAACACAATATGCCATGGTAGTCTCAGTCACCAGATCCCAACACAATATACCATGGTAGTCTCAGTCACCAGAACTCAACACAATATACCATGGTAGTCTCAGTCACCAGAACTCAACCCCATTGAACACTTATTCTGGAGCGGCGCCCGAGACAGCTTTTTCATCAACATCAACAAAACATTATGGAAGTTCCCGTCATGTGTACATATTTGTATGAACATAACAAGATTCAACAACTGAGACATAAACTGAACAAGTTCCACAGACATGTGACTAACAGAAATGGAATAATGTGTCCCTGAACAAAGGGGGGAGGGGGGTCAAAATTAAAAGTAACAGTCAGTATCTGGTGTGGCCACCAGCTGCATTAAGTGCTGCAGAGCATCTCCTCCTCATGGACTGCACCAGATTTGCCAGTTCTGGCTGTGAGATGTTACCCCACTCTTCCACCAAGGCACCTGTAAGTTCCCAGACATTTCTGGGGGGAATGGCCCTATAGAAGAAGAATTGGTATTGCAAGCCAGGAAGTCATTTCTGTCTTGTGCGCGAGCTCGGTATTTACCTTTTCTATAGTTTAGGTTATTATCCGTGTGAAATATAATAGCTAATATAGATAAAAGGATACATAAGGATAAATTATAAATTATGTTTGATTTGTTTGGGCAAAGTTGATTGGTATAATTTGAACGCTTTCTCTTCACTGTACAACGGGCGAGTAGACTGTGAATGCTTGGTGGATTATCTGAACATTACACGCCAACCAAACGGAGATTTATGGATATAATAAATGACTTTTTCTAACAAAAGAACCATGGATTGTCTTGCTTGGACACTTCGGATTGCCCTCAGCAGAAGATCATCAAAAGGTAAGCGATTTATTTTAGCTATTATATGTGTTTTGTGAGACCCGCACTGGTTATGCATTTATGCTAATGAGAGATGCTATCCTCAAACAATCAAATGTTGTGCTTTCGCCGTAAAGCCTTTTTGAAATCTAACAACGCTGTGATATTAACAAGACTCTAATCTTTGCAACTATATGCAACACTTGTATATCCATGAATGTTAAATATTACGAATTTTTATTTTGAATTTGCCGCGCTTTGTTTGCTCCGAAAACGAACCCGCTCACGGGATTGGGTCCCTAAGAGGTTAACAAAGTAAATTTGAGAACAAGGCTACCTAAATTCTATCAGCATATTGACTGCAGCACTCGCGTGGGGAAAACACTGGATCACTGCTACTCTAACTTCCACGATGCATACAAGGCCCTCCCTTTGGCAAATCCGACCATGAAC
>CM059804.1:2649227-2654227 GCA_030435695.1 Brachymystax lenok tsinlingensis | reverse complement strand
GTCTGTATCACACACACACACACACACACACACACACACACACACACACACACACACACACACACACACACACACACACACACACACACACACACACACACACACACACACACACACACACACTAACCTCTTCGCCGCCTTAGTCACGAATCCTCAAGTTGGAGGGAGAGCACTCCTGTTTCAAGAGATGCAAATCTATTGTAATGTTCTCATCCAAATCCATAATGTGGCACAGCCACACAGCTCCTGTTTCAGACTGGGTTGACCCCCACAGCCACACAGCTCCTGTTTCAGATTGAGTTGACCCCCACAGCCACACAGCTCCTGTTTCAGACTGGGTTGACCCCCACAGCCACACAGCTCCTGTTTCAGACTGGGTTGACCCCCACAGCCACACAGCTCCTGTTTCAGACTGGGTTGACCCCCACAGCCACACAGCTCCTGTTTCAGACTGGGTTGACCCCCACAGCCACACAGCCCCTGTTTCAGATTGAGTTGACCCCCACAGCCACACAGCTCCTGTTTCAGACTGGGTTGACCCCCACAGCCACACAGCTCCTGTTTCAGATTGAGTTGACACAGGCCTCACTTCGCAGAGTAATAGCCTGGGCCAAGATCTTGTTGTACTTTTTATCCAACTGCTAGTCATGTTTGGTTCGACGATGACCATAGGATTTGGCCAGAAAGCACCAACAGATCTGAGACCAGGCTAGAAATCTAGGAATATGCTGAATCAGCCAGATATAACCGACATTATATAATGTGATTTATAATGCTAAAATACTATAGAGTACTATGCTGTATGTACTCTACAATGCACCTCATGTGGATATATTGTCAAATCAAATCAAATCAAATTTGTATTTGTCACATACGCGTGGTTAGCAGATGTTAATGCGAGTGTAGCGAAATGCTTGTGCTTCTAGTTCCGACCGTGCAGTAGTATCTAACAAGTAATCTAACACATTCACAACAACTACCTTAAACACACAAGAGTTGTTCTTTTACTTCAAAATGACTTTAATTATAAATCAATCTGAAGCAGAGCATTACAATGAGAATACGGTATTTTGTCGGATGCCTCTGATGCTAATTGACTAAATAGCAGAATTCTATTTAAATTTAAGGGATTTGCAGTAGAGAGACAGAGAGGAAGAGGAAGTGTAAAGGAAGTAGAGATGAGACATTGTTCTTCATGAATCCATCTCTTTTAACGCCATTAAATAGAGGATGTGTCTCATACGTACAAACTACCGTTTATTTAGCAAGGCCAGAAATACTTTCCAGGCTGTATCAGTCTTTGTCTGCCCTTTCTATTGTCATCTGAGCTAAGCTTGAAGACGGAAGGGGAGACAGAGGGAAGACGGAAGGGGAGACAGAGGGAAGACGGAAGGGGAGACAGAGGGAAGACGGAAGGGGAGACAGAGGGAAGACGGAAGGGGAGACAGAGGGAAGACGGAAGGGGAGACAGAGGGAAGACGGAAGGGGAGACAGAGGGAAGACGGAAGAGGAGACAGAGGGAAGACGGAAGGGGAGACAGAGGGAAGACGGAAGGGGAGACAGAGGGAAGACGGAAGAGGAGACAGAGGGAAGACGGAAGGGGAGACAGAGGGAAGGCGGAAGAGGAGACAGAGGGAAGGCGGAAGGGAGACAGAGGGAAGGCGGAAGGGGAGACAGAGGGAAGAGCGGAAGGAGACAGAGGGAAGACGGACGGGGAGACAGAGGGAAGACGGAAGGGGAGACAGAGGGAAGACGGAAGGGGAGACAGAGGGAAGACGGAAGGGGAGACAGAGGGAAGACGGAAGGGAGACAGAGGGAAGACGGAAGAGGAGACAGAGGGAAGACGGAAGGAGACAGAGGGAAGAGCGGAAGGGGAGACAGAGGGAAGACGGAAGAGGAGACAGAGGGAAGGCGGAAGGGAGACAGAGGGAAGGCGGAAGAGGAGACAGAGGGAAGACGGAAGGGGAGACAGAGGGAAGAGCGGAAGGGAGACAGAGGGAAGACGGAAGGGAGACAGAGGGAAGACGGAAGGGGAGACAGAGGGAAGACGGAAGGAGACAGAGGGAAGGCGGAAGGGAGAAAGAGGGAAGACGGAAGGGGAGACAGAGGGAAGACGGAAGGGGAGACAGAGGGAAGACGGAAGGGGAGACAGAGGGAAGACGGAAGAGGAGACAGAGGGAAGACGGAAGGGGAGACAGATGGAAGACGGAAGGGAGACAGAGGGAAGACGGAAGGGGAGAAAGAGGGAAGACGGAGGGGAGGAGGGGAGACGGAGGGGAGGAGGGGAGGGAAGAGGAAAGATGGAGGGAAGACGGGAAGGGGAGACGGAAGGGAGTTAGGGGGGAGTGGGCTCCAGACTCCTACTGCCACCAAGAGTCCAGTCTCCTACTACTCTACTTTCCTCTCCTCTCCTCTCCTCTCCTCCCTCTCTTCTCAACTCCTCTCTCTCTTCTTATTTTCTCTTTCCCTCTCTCCTCCCCCTCTTCTCCTTTCTCTCTCCTCCCTCTCCCCATCAGTTCTCTCCCATTCTATCCCCTCTCCCCATCAGTTCTCTCCCATTCTATCCCCTCTCCCCATCAGTTCTCTCCCATTCTATCCCCTCTCCTGTTATATATTACCCTGGTCTACCCTCTCCTATTATATATTACCCTGGTCTACCCTCTCCTGTTATATATTACCCTGGTCTACCCTCTCCTATTATATATTACCCTGGTCTACCCTCTCCTGTCATTATATTACCCTGGTCTACCCTCTCCTATTATATATTACCCTGGTCTACCCTCTCCTTTTATATATTACCCTGGTCTACCCTCTCCTGTTATATATTACCCTGGTCTACCCTCTCCTGTCATTATATTACCCTGGTCTACCCTCTCCTATTATATATTACCCTGGTCTACCCTCTCCTTTTATATATTACCCTGGTCTACCCTCTCCTGTTATATATTACCCTGGTCTACCCTCTCCTGTCATTATATTACCCTGGTCTACCCTCTCCTATTATATATTACCCTGGTCTACCCTTTCCTGTTATATATTACCCTGGTCTATCCTCTCCTGTCATTATATTACCCTGGTCTACCCTCTCCTGTTATATATTACCCTGGTCTACCCTCTCCTGTTATATATTACCCTGGTCTACCCTCTCCTGTCATTATATTACCCTGGTCTACCCTCTCCTGTCATTATATTACCCTGGTCTACCCTCTCCTGTCATTATATTACCCTGGTCTACCCTCTCCTGTTATATATTACCCTGGTCTACCCTCTCCTGTCATTATATTACCCTAGTCTACGCTCTCCTGTCATTATATTACCCTGGTCTACCCTCTCCTGTTATATATTACCCTGGTCTACCCTCTCCTGTCATTATATTACCCTGGTCTACCCTCTCCTGTCATATATTACTACTGGTCTACCTCTCCTGTTATATATTACCCTGGTCTACCCTCTCCTGTTATATATTACCCTGGTCTACCCTCTCCTGTTATATATTACCCTGGTCTACCCTCTCCTGTTATATATTACCCTGGTCTACCCTCTCCTGTCATTATATTACCCTGGTCTACCCTCTCCTGTCATTATATTACCCTGGTCTACCCTCTCCTGTCATTATATTACCCTGGTCTACCCTCTCCTGTTATATATTACCTGGTCTACCCTCTCCTGTCATTATATTACCCTGGTCTACCCTCTCCTGTTATATATTACCCTGGTCTACCCTCTCCTGTTATATATTACCCTGGTCTACCCTCTCCTGTTATTATATTACCCTGGTCTACCCTCTCCTGTTATATATTACCCTGGTCTACCCTCTCCTGTCATTATATTACCCTGGTCTACCCTCTCCTGTCATTATATTACCCTGGTCTACCCTCTCCTGTCATTATATTACCCTGGTCTACCCTCTCCTGTTATATATTACCCTGGTCTACCCTCTCCTGTCATTATATTACCCTGGTCTACCCTCTCCTGTTATATATTACCCTGGTCTACCCTCTCCTGTTATATATTACCCTGGTCTACCCTCTCCTGTTATATATTACCCTGGTCTACCCTCTCCTGTTATATATTACCCTGGTCTACCCTCTCCTGTCATTATATTACCCTGGTCTACCCTCTCCTGTCATTATATTACCCTGGTCTACCCTCTCCTGTTATATATTACCCTGGTCTACCCTCTCCTGTTATATATTACCCTGGTCTACCCTCTCCTGTTATATATTACCCTGGTCTACCCTCTCCTGTCATTATATTACCCTGGTCTACCCTCTCCTGTTATATATTACCCTGGTCTACCCTCTCCTGTCATTATATTACACTGGTCTACCCTCTCCTGTTATATATTACCCTGGTCTACCCTCTCCTGTCATTATATTACCCTGGTCTACCCTCTCCTGTCATTATATTACCCTGGTCTACCCTCTCCTGTCATTATATTACCCTGGTCTACCCTCTCCTGTTATTATATTACACTGGTCTACCCTCTCCTGTTATATATTACCCTGGTCTACCCTCTCCTGTCATTATATTACACTGGTCTACCCTCTCCTGTTATATATTACCCTGGTCTACCCTCTCCTGTTATATATTACCCTGGTCTACCCTCTCCTGTCATTATATTACCCTGGTCTACCCTCTCCTGTTATATATTACCCTGGTCTACCCTCTCCTGTCATTATATTACACTGGTCTACCCTCTCCTGTTATATATTACCCTGGTCTACCCTCTCCTCTGTTTTTCATCTCTCTGTTTTATGTCCAATTTCGTCTGGAGGGTTCAAGCACAGGGGATCAGTTTAAATGGAGGATGTTTTGCTCTTCTCTGTGTCACCAACCTCAGTTTAGTGGAACGTAAAACACAGATTCCTCTCATTTCAAACCTCCTTCATCCATTTCTAAAGCAGACTCCACTCTGTCAGGTATTCTGCTGAAGGTTGTCAGAATGAAGACAAGCATGATAATGTAAGGTTACTCTGAACTACATAGAGACACTGTAC
>CM059804.1:2491727-2644227 GCA_030435695.1 Brachymystax lenok tsinlingensis | reverse complement strand
CACACACAAAGAAGCTATGCATAAACAATAACCCACAAAAAACTATAGAAAACCCCAAACATAAATATGGTTCCCAATTAGAGACAACGACACACAGCTGCCTCTAATTGGGAACCATTCCCCCCAACATAGAAATAGACAAACTAGAACCAAAATAACCCTACACCAACACGAAACAAAAACACGCCAGCCTAAACTCTGGCCTGGACGTGACAACCATCCCTATGGTGAAGCATGGTGGTGGCAGTATCATTGCCATGGGGGATGTTTTTCAGCGGCAGGGACTTAGAGACTAGTCGGGATCAAGGGAAAGATGAACAGAGCAAAGTACAGAGAGATCCTTGATGAAAACCTGCTCCAGAGCGCTCAGGACCTCAGACTGGGGCGAAGGTTCACCTTCCAACAGGACAACGACCCTAAGCACACAGCCAAGACAACAGAGGAGTGGCTTCGGGACAAATCTCTGAATGTCCTTGAGTGGCCCAGCCAGAGCTCGGACTTGAACCTGATCGAACATCTCTGGAGAGACCTGAAAATAGCTGTGCAGCGACGCTCCCCATCCAACCTGACAGAGCTGGAGAGGATCTGCAGAGAAGAATGGGAGAAACTCCTCAAATACAGATGTGCCGAGCTTGTAGCGTCATACCCAAGAAGACTCGAGGCTGTAATCGCTGCCAAAGGTGCTTCAACAAAGTACTGAGTAAAGGGTCTGAATACTTATGTTAATGTGATATTTCAGTTTAATTTTCTTTAAATTAGCAAACATTTCTAAAAATCTGTTTTTGCTTTCTCATTATTGTGTGTAGATTTTTTTTTAATAATAAGGCTGTAATGTAACAACATGTGGAAACAGTCAAGGGGTCTGAATACTTTCCCAAGGCGTTGTATATACACTACCAGTCAAACGTTTGGACACACCTACTCATTCAAGGGTCTTTCTTTATTTTTTTACTATTTTCTACATTCTGTAGAATAATAGTGAAGACATCAAAACTATGAAACAACACACATGTGGAATCATGTAGTGACCATGACAACCGACTTCTGTAAACAAATGCTCCCCTTTTGATGGCCACTGGCCACGCTGGAGGAGTCTGCTCTTCACAGGTTAATACCCGGATAGGTGGCAGTCGTGTGGGCGAACGGATGGCTGATGTCAGCGTTGTATGGGCAGTCATACGCTTACGGACAATGAACACATTTGTATTATTATCAATGGCCGTTTGAATGTACCGTGACGAGATCCTGAGTTCCGTTGTCGTGCCATCACCTCATGTTTCAGCGTGATAGTTCAAGGCCCAATGACGCAAGGATCTGCACACAATTCCTGGCAGCTGAAAAAATGTCCCAGTTCTTCCGTGGCCTGCATACTCACCAGACATGTCACTCATTGCGAGGACACAATCAACATCCTGATCAACTCTATTCGACAGATTTGTCCCGCTGAGGCAAATGGTGGTCACACCAGATACTGACTGGTTTTCTGATCCACGCCCCCTACCTGTTTTTTTAAGGTATCTGTGACCAACAGATGCATATCTGTATTTTTTTTTATTTAAGAAGTCAGTTTAGAACAAATTGTTATTTACAATGATGGCCTACCCCGGCAGTCCCTTAGACCGCTGCGCCACTCGGGAGCCTCACTCGGGAGTATTCATTAAAAAAAAAAACATTAAAACTTGAAACTTGTGAGATGAATATTTAGTGTAGCCACTTAATCAGTGACGGATGACTTTAAACAGACACTACGACAGCCTGACCGTAATATAAAATAACATCTAGCACTGAATAAATGTTGACCTACAGTATATATAGGATGGAGATGATATACACACACACACACTGTGGATTCATATCGTTAAATTATTTGTCTGTGGTGTATAGTTGTCAATGAGTGTCAACATTACAGAGAAATAGAGGGAGAGGGAGAGAGAGAGAGAGAGAGAGAGAGAGAGGGAAAGAGAGAGAGAGAGAGAGAGAGAGAGAGAGAGAGAGAGAGAGAGAGAGAGAGAGAGAGAGAGAGAGAGAGAGAGAGAGAGAGAGAGAGAGAGAGAGAGAGAGAGAGAGAGAGAGAGAGAGAGAGAGAGAGAGAGAGAGAGAGAGATTTTTCTTCAGTCCAATCAATCAATGCGTTCGCTCTGGGCTAATCCATGTTACTAATTACCAAAATGAGTTTGTGTGTGTGTGTGTGGCAGTGTGGAATGGCGTGAGCCTGCCAGATGGGCCCCAGCGGCCCCCCAGGGACCTATACTGTCTCTTTCCTTCATTAACTCTACTCGCCCTCTCTGACACAGACACACTGTCACTTCTCTCATCCTCTCCCCTTGTCCGTGTGATCCCGGCGAGAGGCCGGGGATTGTGGGTATTTCAGTCTCTGAGGTGACCCTATGCCACAGGGCTGAGAGAGGAGTACTGAGAGGACAGACTAGAGCTCTTCTTTCCTCTCTTGTCCCCTCCCTCCCTCCATCCCCTCTCCATCTCTGTTCCACTCCATGGTCTCTCAGAGGAGTACTGAGAGGACAGAGCATTGGCCCTCCCTAATCTGTCTCTGTCTCTGTCTCTGTCTCTGTCTCTTTCTCTCTCTCTCTCTCTCTCTCTCTCTCTCTCTCTCTCTCTCTCTCTCTCTCTCTCTCTCTCTCTCTCTCTCTTTCTCTCTCTCCCCCCTCTTTCTCTCTCTCCCTCCTCTCTCTCCCTCTTTCTCTCTCTCCCCTCTTTCTCTCTCTCCCCCTCTTTCTCTCTCTCCCTCCTCTCTCTCCCCTCTTTCTCTCTCTCCCCCCTCTTTCTCTCTCTCCCTCCTCTCTCTCCCCCTCTCTTTCTCTCTCTCCCCCCCTCTTTCTCTCTCCCTCCTCTCTCTCTCCCCTCTTTCTCTCTCTCCCCCTCTTTCTCTCTCCCCCTCTTTCTCTCTCTCCCCCTCTTTCTTTTCCCCCTCTTTCTCTCTCTCCCCCTCTTTCTCTCTCTCCCTCCTCTCCCCCTCTTTCTCTCTCCCCCCCCTCGTTCTCTCTCTCCCTCCTCTCTCTCTCCCTCCTCTCTCCCCCCTCTTTCTCTCTCCCCTCTCTGTTTCTTTCTCTCCCTCTCTCTCTCCTGTAAAAATAGTTCATTAAAGGGTTGTTCATGAGTTGTTTCCCATTCCTTCGTAGTTGATCGCTTAAGTTCATTTACAGCAAATACAAATACAGTTAAGAGTTATGGGTATGTGTGGGGTGTGTAAAATGTATCATATTGCTTTTTTCAACAACTCATTGAGCATCCTCCAAATCCCCCTTAGTTTGACCTTATTACCTGTCACATTCTCCCTTCATCATCCTCACACTTTACACATTAGACTATTTCTGTTGCAGTTTTCATATTAGCTACAGGCTTTCTGGACCTTTTAACATGGAATGTGTGTGGCATCTCTGAGGGGGGGGGGTTTAGAGACTCACTGCCTGCAGCACGCACAGACACACCAGTCTGACAGACAGCAATGTGATTTCACAGCACGGTTTTACACCCTGCCATTAAAGGTGAGTAACAATGTGATTATGGCCTGTGACAAATGAAGAGGTTATATTTCCTGCTATTGAACACTGTCTGTGTGTCTGTGTGTTATATTCCGTACTATTTAACAGCTCATGGTCTTCTGGTGGAAGACGTATAGGGGGGGGTTTAGTAGTAAACTGCCTCCATGCAGAGAGAAATCTGTTTCTATTATCTGGTTCTCACTCCCTTCTCTCCCCTCTCTCTCTCTCTCTAGACAATCTGAATCTCTACTCTATCTCTCCCTTTCTCTCTTTCTCGTTCTTTCTTTACATGTATACATGAAGGTAGGGTAAAGTGACTAGGCATCAGGATAGATAATAATAAGGTATTAGAGGTAGATATGTACATGAAGGCAGGGTAAAGTGACTAGGCATCAGGATAGATAATAATGAGGTATTAGAGGTAGATATGTACATGAAGGCAGGGTAAAGTGACTAGGCATCAGGATAGATAATAATAAGGTATTAGAGGTAGATATGTACATGAAGGCAGGGTAAAGTGACTAGACATCAGGATAGATAATAATAAGGTATTAGAGGTAGATATGTACATGAAGGCAGGGTAAAGTGACTAGACATCAGGATAGATAATAATAAGGTATTAGAGGTAGATATGTACATGAAGGCAGGGTAAAGTGACTAGGCATCAGGATAGATAATAATAAGGTATTTGAGGTAGATATGTACATGAAGGCAGGGTAAAGTGACTAGGCATCAGGATAGATAATAATAAGGTATTAGAGGTAGATATGTACATGAAGGCAGGGTAAAGTGACTAGGCATCAGGATAGATAAGGTATTAGAGGTAGATATGTACATGAAGGCAGGGTAAAGTGACTAGGCATCAGAATAGATAATAATAAGGTATTTGAGGTAGATATGTACATGAAGGCAGGGTAAAGTGACTAGGCATCAGGATAGATAATAATAATAAGGTATTAGAGGTAGATATGTACATGAAGGCAGGGTAAAGTGACTAGGCATCAGGATAGATAATAATAATAAGGTATTAGAGGTAGATATGTACATGAAGGCAGGGTAAAGTGACTAGACATCAGGATAGATAATAATAAGGTATTAGAGGTAGATATGTACATGAAGGCAGGGTAAAGTGACTAGGCATCAGGATAGATAATAATAAGGTATTAGAGGTAGATATGTACATGAAGGCAGGGTAAAGTGACTAGACATCAGGATAGATAATAATAAGGTATTAGAGGTAGATATGTACATGAAGGCAGGGTAAAGTGACTAGACATCAGGATAGATAATAATAAGGTATTTGAGGTAGATATGTACATGAAGGCAGGGTAAAGTGACTAGACATCAGGATAGATAATAATAAGGTATTAGAGGTAGATATGTACATGAAGGCAGGGTAAAGTGACTAGACATCAGGATAGATAATAATAAGGTATTTGAGGTAGATATGTACATGAAGGCAGGGTAAAGTGACCAGGCATCAGGATAGATAATAATAAGGTATTTGAGGTAGATATGTACATGAAGGCAGGGTAAAGTGACCAGGCATCAGGATAGATAATAATAAGGTATTTGAGGTAGATATGTACATGAAGGCAGGAGTAAAGTGACTAGGCATCAGGATAGATAATAATAAGGTATTTGAGGTAGATATGTACATGAAGGCAGGGTAAAGTGACTAGACATCAGGATAGATAATAATAAGGTATTAGAGGTAGATATGTACATGAAGGCAGGGTAAAGTGACTAGGCATCAGGATAGATAATAATAAGGTATTAGAGGTAGATATGTACATGAAGGCAGGGTAAAGTGACTAGGCATCAGGATAGATAATAATAAGGTATTAGAGGTAGATATGTACATGAAGGCAGGGTAAAGTGACTAGACATCAGGATAGATAATAATAAGGTATTAGAGGTAGATATGTACATGAAGGCAGGGTAAAGTGACTAGGCATCAGGATAGATAATAAGGCTAAAATAAAGAAGAGAGTAGCAGCTGCATTTGATGTGTGCAAGTATGTGAGTGTGATCTGTGTGTTTGTGTGTGTGTGTGTGTGTGTGTTAAAGGCTCTGCATGGCCATAGAGATCCAATGCAGCCTCCATAGACGGCATACTTACTGTGCATAGAGGAGCAAAGCAGAGCTGTTGTCAAGGAGGTTTGTGATCATACAGGACGCCCCCCACCTAACGTCAACCAATCATGTTAATGTTGAGCAATTGGTCACATTATATCAGCTTCGAAGACATTTTCAGATCAAGCATACATTTGCTTTTGTGTGTGCGTGCGTGGAGAAAATGCGTGCGTAGTGTTTGAATGTGTGAGGGATGTGTATACAGTGTGTGTATATAGTGTGTATATATAGTCTAGGGAGTGTGTATATAGTGTGTATATATAGTCTAGTGAGTGTGTATATAGTGTGTATATATAGTCTAGTGAGTGTGTATAGTGTGTATATATAGTCTAGTGAGTGTGTATATAGTGTGTATATATAGTCTAGTGAGTGTGTATAGTGTGTATATATAGTCTAGTGAGTGTGTATATAGTGTGTATATATAGTCTAGTGAGTGTGTGTATAGTGTGTATATATAGTCTAGTGAGTGTGTATATAGTGTGTATATATAGTCTAGTGAGTGTGTATATATAGTCTAGTGAGCGTGTATATAGTGTGTATATATAGTCTAGTGAGTGTGTATATAGTGTGTATATATAGTCTAGTGAGTGTGTATAGTGTGTATATATAGTCTAGTGAGTGTGTATATAGTGTGTATATATAGTCTAGTGAGTGTGTATATAGTGTGTATATATAGTCTAGTGAGTGTGTGTATAGTGTGTATATATAGTCTAGTGAGTGTGTATATAGTGTGTATATATAGTCTAGTGAGTGTGTATATATAGTCTAGTGAGTGTGTATATAGTGTGTATATATAGTCTAGTGAGTGTGTATAGTGTGTATATATAGTCTAGTGAGTGTGTATATAGTGTGTATATATAGTCTAGTGAGTGTGTATATAGTGTGTATATATAGTCTAGTGAGTGTGTGTATAGTGTGTATATATAGTCTAGTGAGTGTGTATATAGTGTGTATATATAGTCTAGTGAGTGTGTATATATAGTCTAGTGAGCGTGTATATAGTGTGTATATATAGTCTAGTGAGTGTGTATATAGTGTGTATATATAGTCTAGTGAGTGTGTATATAGTGTGTATATATAGTCTAGTGAGTGTGTATATAGTGTGTATATATAGTCTAGTGAGTGTGTATATAGTGTGTATATATAGTCTAGTGAGTGTGTATATAGTGTGTATATATAGTCTAGTGAGTGTGTATATAGTGTGTATATATAGTCTAGTGAGTGTGTATATAGTGTGTATATATAGTCTAGTGAGTGTGTATATAGTGTGTATATATAGTCTAGTGAGTGTGTATATATAGTCTAGTGAGTGTGTATATAGTGTGTATATATAGTCTAGTGAGTGTGTATATAGTGTGTATATATAGTCTAGTGAGTGTGTATAGTGTGTATATATAGTCTAGTGAGTGTGTATATAGTGTGTATATATAGTCTAGTGAGTGTGTGTATAGTGTGTATATATAGTCTAGTGAGTGTGTATATAGTGTGTATATATAGTCTAGTGAGTGTGTATATATAGTCTAGTGAGCGTGTATATAGTGTGTATATATAGTCTAGTGAGTGTGTATATAGTGTGTATATATAATCTAGTGAGTGTGTATATATAGTCTAGTGAGTGTGTATAGTGTGTATATATAGTCTAGTGAGTGTGTATATAGTGTGTATATATAGTCTAGTGAGTGTGTATATAGTGTGTATATATAGTCTAGTGAGTGTGTATATAGTGTGTATATATAGTCTAGTGAGTGTGTGTATAGTGTGTATATATAGTCTAGTGAGTGTGTATATATAGTCTAGTGAGTGTATATATAGTCTAGTGAGTGTGTATATAGTGTGTATATATAGTCTAGTGAGTGTGTGTATAGTGTGTATATATAGTCTAGTGAGTGTGTATATATAGTCTAGTGAGTGTGTATATATAGTCTAGTGAGTGTGTATATAGTGTGTATATATAGTCTAGTGAGTGTGTATATAGTGTGTATATATAGTCTAGTGAGTGTGTATATAGTGTGTATATATAGTCTAGTGAGTGTGTATATAGTGTGTATATATAGTCTAGTGAGTGTGTATATAGTGTGTATATATAGTCTAGTGAGTGTGTGTATAGTGTGTATATATAGTCTAGTGAGTGTGTATATATAGTCTAGTGAGTGTGTATGTAGTGTGTATATATAGTGTAGTGAGTGTGTATATAGTGTGTATATATAGTCTAGTGAGTGTGTATATAGTGTGTATATATAGTCTAGTGAGTGTGTATAGTGTGTATATATAGTCTAGTGAGTGTGTATATAGTGTGTATATATAGTCTAGTGAGTGTGTGTATAGTGTGTATATATAGTCTAGTGAGTGTGTATATAGTGTGTATATATAGTCTAGTGAGTGTGTATATATAGTCTAGTGAGTGTGTATATAGTGTGTATATATAGTCTAGTGAGTGTGTATATAGTGTGTATATATAGTCTAGTGAGTGTGTATATAGTGTGTATATATAGTCTAGTGAGTGTGTATATAGTGTGTATATATAGTCTAGTGAGTGTGTGTATAGTGTGTATATATAGTCTAGTGAGTGTGTATATAGTGTGTATATATAGTCTAGTGAGTGTGTGTATAGTGTGTATATATAGTCTAGTGAGTGTGTATATATAGTCTAGTGAGTGTGTATATATAGTCTAGTGAGTGTGTATATAGTGTGTATATATAGTCTAGTGAGTGTGTATATAGTGTGTATATATAGTCTAGTGAGTGTGTATATAGTGTGTATATATAGTCTAGTGAGTGTGTATATAGTGTGTATATATAGTCTAGTGAGTGTGTATATAGTGTGTATATATAGTCTAGTGAGTGTGTGTATAGTGTGTATATATAGTCTAGTGAGTGTGTATATATAGTCTAGTGAGTGTGTATGTAGTGTGTATATATAGTGTAGTGAGTGTGTATATAGTGTGTATATATAGTCTAGTGAGTGTGTATATAGTGTGTATATATAGTCTAGTGAGTGTGTATAGTGTGTATATATAGTCTAGTGAGTGTGTATATAGTGTGTATATATAGTCTAGTGAGTGTGTGTATAGTGTGTATATATAGTCTAGTGAGTGTGTATATAGTGTGTATATATAGTCTAGTGAGTGTGTATATATAGTCTAGTGAGAGTGTATATAGTGTGTATATATAGTCTAGTGAGTGTGTATATAGTGTGTATATATAGTCTAGTGAGTGTGTATATAGTGTGTATATATAGTCTAGTGAGTGTGTATATAGTGTGTATATATAGTCTAGTGAGTGTGTGTATAGTGTGTATATATAGTCTAGTGAGTGTGTATATATAGTCTAGTGAGTGTGTATATAGTGTGTATATATAGTCTAGGGAGTGTGTGTATATAGTGTAGTGAGTGTGTATGTAGTGTGTATATATAGTCTAGTGATGTGTATATAGTGTGTATATATAGTCTAGTGAGTGTGTATATAGTGTGTATATATAGTCTAGTGAGTGTGTATATAGTGTGTATATATAGTCTAGGGAGTGTGTATATAGTGTGTATATATAGTCTAGGGAGTGTGTGTATAGTGTGTATATATAGTCTAGTGAGTGTGTATATAGTGTGTATATATAGTCTAGTGATTGTGTATATAGTATGTATATATAGTCTAGTGAGTGTGTATATATAATCTAGTGAGTGTGTATATATAGTCTAGTGAGTGTGTGTATAGTGTGTATATATAGTCTAGGGAGTGTGTATATATAGTCTAGTGAGTGTGTATATAGTGTGTATATATAGTCTAGTGAGTGTGTATATATAATCTAGTGAGTGTGTATATATAGTCTAGTGAGTGTGTATATGGTGTGTATATATAGTCTAGTGAGTGTGTATATAGTGTGTATATATAGTCTAGTGAGTGTGTATATATAGTCTAGTGAGTGTGTGTATAGTGTGTATATATAGTCTAGGGAGTGTGTATATATAGTCTAGGGAGTGTGTATATAGTGTGTATATATAGTCTAGTGAGTGTGTATATATAGTCTAGGGTGTGTGTATATAGTGTGTATATATAGTCTAGTGAGTGTGTATAGTGTGTATATATAGTGTAGTGAGTGTGTATATAGTGTGTATATATAGTCTAGTGAGTGTGTATATATAGTCTAGTGAGTGTGTGTATAGTGTGTATATATAGTCTAGGAGTGTGTATATATAGTCTAGGGAGTGTGTATATAGTGTGTATATATAGTCTAGTGAGTGTGTATATATAGTCTAGGGTGTGTGTATATAGTATGTATATATAGTCTAGTGAGTGTGTATATATAATCTAGTGAGTGTGTATATATAGTCTAGTGAGTGTGTATATAGTGTGTATATATAGTGTAGTGAGTGTGTATGTAGTGTGTATATATAGTCTAGTGAGTGTGTATATAGTGTGTATATATAGTCTAGTGAGTGTGTATATAGTGTGTATATATAGTCTAGGGAGTGTGTATATAGTGTGTATATATAGTCTAGTGAGTGTGTATATAGTGTGTATATATAGTCTAGTGAGTGTGTATATAGTGTGTATATATAGTCTAGTGAGTGTGTATATAGTATGTATATATAGTCTAGTGAGTGTGTGTATAGTGTGTATATATAGTCTAGTGAGTGTGTGTATAGTGTGTATATATAGTCTAGGGAGTGTGTATATATAGTCTAGGAGTGTGTATATAGTGTGTATATATAGTCTAGTGAGTGTGTATATATAGTCTAGGGTGTGTGTATATAGTGTGTATATATAGTCTAGTGAGTGTGTATATATAGTCTAGGGTGTGTGTATATAGTGTGTATATATAGTCTAGTGAGTGTGTATAGTGTGTATATATAGTCTAGTGAGCGTGTATATAGTGTGTATATATAGTCTAGTGAGTGTGTATATAGTGTGTATATATAGTCTAGTGAGTGTGTATATAGTGTGTATATATAGTCTAGTGAGTGTGTATATAGTGTGTATATATAGTCTAGTGAGTGTGTATATAGTGTGTATATATAGTCTAGTGAGTGTGTATATAGTGTGTATATATAGTCTAGTGAGTGTGTATATAGTGTGTATATATAGTCTAGTGAGTGTGTATATAGTGTGTATATATAGTCTAGTGAGTGTGTATATAGTGTGTATATATAGTCTAGTGAGTGTGTATATAGTGTGTATATATAGTCTAGTGAGTGTGTATATAGTGTGTATATATAGTCTAGTGAGTGTGTATATGTGTGTATATATAGTCTAGTGAGTGTGTATATAGTGTGTATATATAGTCTAGTGAGTGTGTATATATAGTCTAGTGAGTGTGTATATAGTGTGTATATATAGTCTAGTGAGTGTGTATATAGTGTGTATATATAGTCTAGTGAGTGTGTATAGTGTGTATATATAGTCTAGTGAGTGTGTATATAGTGTGTATATATAGTCTAGTGAGTGTGTGTATAGTGTGTATATATAGTCTAGTGAGTGTGTATATAGTGTGTATATATAGTCTAGTGAGTGTGTATATATAGTCTAGTGAGCGTGTATATAGTGTGTATATATAGTCTAGTGAGTGTGTATATAGTGTGTATATATAATCTAGTGAGTGTGTATATATAGTCTAGTGAGTGTGTATAGTGTGTATATATAGTCTAGTGAGTGTGTATATAGTGTGTATATATAGTCTAGTGAGTGTGTATATAGTGTGTATATATAGTCTAGTGAGTGTGTATATAGTGTGTATATATAGTCTAGTGAGTGTGTGTATAGTGTGTATATATAGTCTAGTGAGTGTGTATATATAGTCTAGTGAGCGTGTATATATAGTCTAGTGAGTGTGTATATAGTGTGTATATATAGTCTAGTGAGTGTGTGTATAGTGTGTATATATAGTCTAGTGAGTGTGTATATATAGTCTAGTGAGTGTGTATATATAGTCTAGTGAGTGTGTATATAGTGTGTATATATAGTCTAGTGAGTGTGTATATAGTGTGTATATATAGTCTAGTGAGTGTGTATATAGTGTGTATATATAGTCTAGTGAGTGTGTATATAGTGTGTATATATAGTCTAGTGAGTGTGTATATAGTGTGTATATATAGTCTAGTGAGTGTGTGTATAGTGTGTATATATAGTCTAGTGAGTGTGTATATATAGTCTAGTGAGTGTGTATGTAGTGTGTATATATAGTGTAGTGAGTGTGTATATAGTGTGTATATATAGTCTAGTGAGTGTGTATATAGTGTGTATATATAGTCTAGTGAGTGTGTATAGTGTGTATATATAGTCTAGTGAGTGTGTATATAGTGTGTATATATAGTCTAGTGAGTGTGTGTATAGTGTGTATATATAGTCTAGTGAGTGTGTATATAGTGTGTATATATAGTCTAGTGAGTGTGTATATATAGTCTAGTGAGCGTGTATATAGTGTGTATATATAGTCTAGTGAGTGTGTATATAGTGTGTATATATAGTCTAGTGAGTGTGTATATAGTGTGTATATATAGTCTAGTGAGTGTGTATATAGTGTGTATATATAGTCTAGTGAGTGTGTGTATAGTGTGTATATATAGTCTAGTGAGTGTGTATATAGTGTGTATATATAGTCTAGTGAGTGTGTGTATAGTGTGTATATATAGTCTAGTGAGTGTGTATATATAGTCTAGTGAGTGTGTATATATAGTCTAGTGAGTGTGTATATAGTGTGTATATATAGTCTAGTGAGTGTGTATATAGTGTGTATATATAGTCTAGTGAGTGTGTATATAGTGTGTATATATAGTCTAGTGAGTGTGTATATAGTGTGTATATATAGTCTAGTGAGTGTGTATATAGTGTGTATATATAGTCTAGTGAGTGTGTGTATAGTGTGTATATATAGTCTAGTGAGTGTGTATATATAGTCTAGTGAGTGTGTATGTAGTGTGTATATATAGTGTAGTGAGTGTGTATATAGTGTGTATATATAGTCTAGTGAGTGTGTATATAGTGTGTATATATAGTCTAGTGAGTGTGTATAGTGTGTATATATAGTCTAGTGAGTGTGTATATAGTGTGTATATATAGTCTGAGTGAGTGTGTGTATAGTGTGTATATATAGTCTAGTGAGTGTGTATATAGTGTGTATATATAGTCTAGTGAGTGTGTATATATAGTCTGAGTGAGCGTGTATATAGTGTGTATATATAGTCTAGTGAGTGTGTATATAGTGTGTATATATAGTCTAGTGAGTGTGTATATAGTGTGTATATATAGTCTAGTGAGTGTGTATATAGTGTGTATATATAGTCTAGTGAGTGTGTGTATAGTGTGTATATATAGTCTAGTGAGTGTGTATATATAGTCTAGTGAGTGTGTATATAGTGTGTATATATAGTCTAGGGAGTGTGTGTATATAGTGTAGTGAGTGTGTATGTAGTGTGTATATATAGTCTAGTGAGCGTGTATATAGTGTGTATATATAGTCTAGTGAGTGTGTATATAGTGTGTATATATAGTCTAGTGAGTGTGTATATAGTGTGTATATATAGTCTAGGGAGTGTGTATATAGTGTGTATATATAGTCTAGGGAGTGTGTGTATAGTGTGTATATATAGTCTAGTGAGTGTGTATATAGTGTGTATATATAGTCTAGTGATTGTGTATATAGTATGTATATATAGTCTAGTGAGTGTGTATATATAATCTAGTGAGTGTGTATATATAGTCTAGTGAGTGTGTGTATAGTGTGTATATATAGTCTAGGGAGTGTGTATATATAGTCTAGTGAGTGTGTATATAGTGTGTATATATAGTCTAGTGAGTGTGTATATATAATCTAGTGAGTGTGTATATATAGTCTAGTGAGTGTGTATATGGTGTGTATATATAGTCTAGTGAGTGTGTATATAGTGTGTATATATAGTCTAGTGAGTGTGTATATATAGTCTAGTGAGTGTGTGTATAGTGTGTATATATAGTCTAGGGAGTGTGTATATATAGTCTAGGGAGTGTGTATATAGTGTGTATATATAGTCTAGTGAGTGTGTATATATAGTCTAGGGTGTGTGTATATAGTGTGTATATATAGTCTAGTGAGTGTGTATAGTGTGTATATATAGTGTAGTGAGTGTGTATATAGTGTGTATATATAGTCTAGTGAGTGTGTATATATAGTCTAGTGAGTGTGTGTATAGTGTGTATATATAGTCTAGGGAGTGTGTATATATAGTCTAGGGAGTGTGTATATAGTGTGTATATATAGTCTAGTGAGTGTGTATATATAGTCTAGGGTGTGTGTATATAGTATGTATATATAGTCTAGTGAGTGTGTATATATAATCTAGTGAGTGTGTATATATAGTCTAGTGAGTGTGTATATAGTGTGTATATATAGTGTAGTGAGTGTGTATGTAGTGTGTATATATAGTCTAGTGAGTGTGTATATAGTGTGTATATATAGTCTAGTGAGTGTGTATATAGTGTGTATATATAGTCTAGGGAGTGTGTATATAGTGTGTATATATAGTCTAGTGAGTGTGTATATAGTGTGTATATATAGTCTAGTGAGTGTGTATATAGTGTGTATATATAGTCTAGTGAGTGTGTATATAGTATGTATATATAGTCTAGTGAGTGTGTGTATAGTGTGTATATATAGTCTAGTGAGTGTGTGTATAGTGTGTATATATAGTCTAGGGAGTGTGTATATATAGTCTAGGGAGTGTGTATATAGTGTGTATATATAGTCTAGTGAGTGTGTATATATAGTCTAGGGTGTGTGTATATAGTGTGTATATATAGTCTAGTGAGTGTGTATATATAGTCTAGGGTGTGTGTATATAGTGTGTATATATAGTCTAGTGAGTGTGTATAGTGTGTATATATAGTCTAGTGAGCGTGTATATAGTGTGTATATATAGTCTAGTGAGTGTGTATATAGTGTGTATATATAGTCTAGTGAGTGTGTATATAGTGTGTATATATAGTCTAGTGAGTGTGTATATAGTGTGTATATATAGTCTAGTGAGTGTGTATATAGTGTGTATATATAGTCTAGTGAGTGTGTATATAGTGTGTATATATAGTCTAGTGAGTGTGTATATAGTGTGTATATATAGTCTAGTGAGTGTGTATATAGTCTAGTGAGTGTGTATATATAGTCTAGTGAGTGTGTATATAGTGTGTATATATAGTCTAGTGAGTGTGTATATAGTGTGTATATATAGTCTAGTGAGTGACTTTTAGGATGAATTGGAACAGCGACTGTGAGCCAGGCCTAATCGCCCAACATCAGTGCCCGACCTCACTAATGCTCTTGTTGCTGAATGGAGGCAAATCCACCTTAGCAATGTTCCAACATCTAGGGGAAAGCATTCCCAGATGATTGGAGGCTGTTAAAGTCTAGTTTTATCTAGAAAGGATAACTTTTTTTAATGTTTCGCTATTCTTTATGAAATTCACTAATGACGACGGTCCTCCCCTCCCCCCTCTGAGGATTCTCCACTGGCGGAGCAAATGAAGGAACATGGTAGCAGATGCCCTGAGGGCCAAGGCAAATGAACACTTTACCCGGGCTTTATACAATAACCTTTTGGCGATGCGGGGGGCACAAACTTCCCCGCACGGGCCTTCGTATAAGCAGGAAAGGGGAGCATTCTTTCCTGAACAATGCACAGTGGACACTGGGTTTGTCTACAACCCCCCCAGCCCCCCAGCAGTGTCACAAATTATGTGCCACACCCAGGAAAATGTTGCTGTGCAGTCATTTTCTCTCCAAGCCCAGGGAAATGGTCAGAGCACACCGTGTCTTCTCCAGGTCTCCGGAGAGAGCTCGGTCATAATCAATTCAGTGTCAGTCAATGTCGGGATGAAAACTTGTCACCACCTCTCACACCCCATCACAGGGAAGACACTCCTGCGGAGCGCTCCCCATAGGAACAGCAGAAGAGCGGGAAGGAGACAGTTGGGCCTCCTGACTGGTAATCTTGACCAGGCATTTATAAATCATATATTACAGGAGGAGGCATATCTTGTTATTCACTTAGCCTACCACATGCATGAGAAGCGGTTTTTCTGGCTTTTTATAGAAACCCAGAGGAGTCCTACCTAACTGCCTAGTGGCTTTCCATAGCCCCTAACTGCCTAGTGGCTTTCCATAGCCCCTAACTGCCCAGTGGCTTTCCATAGCCCCTAACTGCCTAGTGGCTTTCCATAGCCCCCCTAACTGCCCAGTGGCTTTCCATAGCCCCCCTAACTGCCCAGTGGCTTTCCATAGCCCCTAACTGCCTAGTGGCTTTCCATAGCCCCTAACTGCCTAGTGGCTTTCCATAGCCCCTAACTGCCTAGTGGCTTTCCATAGCCCCTAACTGCCCAGTGGCTTTCCATAGCCCCTAACTGCCCAGTGGCTTTCCATAGCCCCTAACTGCCCAGTGGCTTTCCATAGCCCTAACTGCCCAGTGGCTTTCCATAGCCCTAACTGCCCAGTGGCTCCATAGCCCCTAACTGCCCAGCAGCTTCCCCATAGCCCTAACTGCCTAGTGGCTTTCCATAGCCCCCTAACTGCCTAGTGGCTTTCCATAGCCCCTAACTGCCTAGTGGCTTTCCATAGCCCCTAACTGCCTAGTGGCTTTCCATAGCCCCTAACTGCCCAGTGGCTTTCCATAGCCCCTAACTGCCTAGTGGCTTTCCATAGCCCCTAACTGCCTAGTGGCTTTCCATAGCCCCTAACTGCCTAGTGGCTTTCCATAGCCCCTAACTGCCCAGTGGCTTTCCATAGCCCCTAACTGCCTAGTGGCTTTCCATAGCCCCTAACTGCCTAGTGGCTTTCCATAGCCCTAACTGCCTAGTGGCTTTTCCATAGCCCCTAACTGCCCAGTGGCTTTCCATAGCCCCTAACTGCCTAGTGGCTTTCCATAGCCCCCCTTAACTGCCTAGTGGCTCCATAGCCCCTAACTGCCTAGTGGCTTCCATAGCCCCCTAACTGCCCAGTGGCTTTCCATAGCCCCTAACTGCCCAGTGGCTTTCCATAGCCCTAACTGCCTAGTGGCTTTCCATAGCCCCTAACTGCCTAGTGGCTTTCCATAGCCCTTAACTGCCTAGTGGCTTTCCATAGCCCCCTAACTGCCTAGTGGCTTTCCATAGCCCCTAACTGCCCAGTGGCTTTCCATAGCCCCTAACTGCCCAGTGGCTTTCCACAGCCCCTAACTGCCCAGTGGCTTTCCATAGCCCCTAACTGCCTAGTGGCTTTCCATAGCCCTAACTGCCTAGTGGCTTTCCATAGCCCCTAACTGCCCAGTGGCTTCCATAGCCCCTTACTGCCTAGTGGCTTTCCATAGCCCTAACTGCCTAGTGGCTTTCCATAGCCCCTAACTGCCTAGTGGCTTTCCATAGCCCCTAACTGCCTAGTGGCTTTCCATAGCCCTAACTGCCTAGTGGCTTTCCATAGCCCCTAACTGCCTAGTGGCTTTCATATTTCTTTGCCTAGTGGCTTTCCATAGCCCCTAACTGCCTAGTGGCTTTCCATAGCCCCCCTTACTGCCTAGTGGCTTTCCATAGCCCCTAACTGCCTAGTGGCTTTCCATAGCCCCCCTAACTGCCCAGTGGCTTTCCATAGCCCCTAACTGCCCAGTGGCTTTCCATAGCCCCTAACTGCCTAGTGGCTTTCCATAGCCCCTAACTGCCTAGTGGCTTTCCATAGCCCCTAACTGCCTAGTGGCTTTCCATAGCCCCTTACTGCCTAGTGGCTTTCCATAGCCCCTAAATGCCTAGTGGCTTTCCATAGCCCCTAACTGCCTAGTGGCTTTCCATAGCCCCTAACTGCCTAGTGGCTTTCCATAGCCCCTAACTGCCCAGTGGCTTTCCATAGCCCCCCTAACTGCCTAGTGGCTTTCCATAGCCCCTAACTGCCCAGTGGCTTTCCATAGCCTAACTGCCCAGTGGCTTTCCATAGCCCCCTTACTGCCTAGTGGCTTTCCATAGCCCTAACTGCCTAGTGGCTTTCCATAGCCCCTAACCGCCCAGTGGCTTTCCATAGCCCCTAACTGCCTAGTGGCTTTCCATAGCCCCTAACTGCCTAGTGGCTTTCCATAGCCCCTAACTGCCTAGTGGCTTTCCATAGCCCCTTACTGCCTAGTGGCTTTCCATAGCCCCTAACTGCCTAGTGGCTTTCCATAGCCCCTAACTGCCTAGTGGCTTTCCATAGCCCCTAAATGCCTAGTGGCTTTCCATAGCCCCTAACTGCCTAGTGGCTTTCCATAGCCCCTAACTGCCT
The DNA here is from genome assembly GCA_030435695.1 of Brachymystax lenok tsinlingensis. NCBI lineage: Eukaryota > Metazoa > Chordata > Actinopteri > Salmoniformes > Salmonidae > Brachymystax > Brachymystax lenok. Next base: position 2,626,356 of record CM059804.1, on the reverse strand, counting down.
AGTGGCTTTCCATAGCCCCTAACTGCCTAGTGGCTTTCCATAGCCCCTAACTGCCCAGTGGCTTTCCATAGCCCCTAACTGCCCAGTGGCTTTCCATAGCCCCTAACTGCCCAGTGGCTTTCCATAGCCCCTAACTGCCCAGTGGCTTTCCATAGCCCCCCTTACTGCCTAGTGACTTTCCATAGCCCCTAACTGCCTAGTGGCTTTCCATAGCCCCTAACTGCCTAGTGGCTTTCCATAGCCCCTAACTGCCCAGTGGCTTTCCATAGCCCCCCTTACTGCCTAGTGACTTTCCATAGCCCCTAACTGCCTAGTGGCTTTCCATAGCCCCTAACTGCCTAGTGGCTTTCCATAGCCCCTAACTGCCTAGTGGCTTTCCATAGCCCCCCTTACTGCCTAGTGGCTTTCCATAGCGCCTAACTGCCTAGTGGCTTTCCATAGCCCCTAACTGCCTAGTGGCTTTCCATAGCCCCTAACTGCCCAGTGGCTTTCCATAGCCCCTTACTGCCTAGTGGCTTTCCATAGCCCCTAACTGCCTAGTGGCTTTCCATAGCCCCTAACTGCCTAGTGGCTTTCCATAGCCCCTAACTGCCTAGTGGCTTTCCATAGCCCCTAACTGCCTAGTGGCTTTCCATAGCCCCCCTAACTGCCTAGTGGCTTTCACTAACCCCCTGCAGCATGCTCTGTCCATTGTGATGACACAGCTCAGCGGAGATGCAGACTTCTTTGGTGTCAACCTGTCACTCAATCACATGAACTTTTTTGCTATTTTTATACAGAGACATACAACTAAAACTGAAGGGGACAGACGTTTGACTTGAGGGGGCTAGGCCCCCCTTTAGCACCCTCATGGAGCTGGGTACGGCACAATGGTCCGAGTCCCACCCTCAACCCCAGTCCCATCCCCCCTCAGCCCCAGGCCTGGGTTGTGTAAATTAAAACACTTTTATTCTATTCTTGTGTTTCGTGCCAAGTGAACTTGGCGTTGGGGTCAGTAGTGGCCTGCCCCAGCCCTGTCAGTCTCTTCCCCGGCAGGGTGACACCAGAGCCATCCTGACCTCCCTGCCCGCCGTCTGTCCCATCCAGCCGCAGGAGTCAAAGAGATCCTCACCTCCATGGATTTCTTATTTGTGGCTCTGAGAATCAATGCTCAATGTTTCTTCCTCCCAGACAACCACAGGAGATCAGCATTTTCTGCTGCTTTTTCTGCAGGGCCTCTGCTTATCTCTCTGTCTCTGTCTGTGTGCGTCTGTTTGTATGGTGTGTTTGAGTGTGTACGTGTGTGTGGTGTGTGTGTGTGTGTGTGTTTACTGAACCCATTTCTTGTTTTGGTTAACATTTAACCTTTCCTGCCTGTCTGCTCTTAGAAAACCTCCATTGATCTCTCTCTCTCTCTCTGTCTCTCTCTCTCTCTCTCTCTCTCTCTCTCTCTCTCTCTCTCTCTCTCTCTCTCTCACTCACTCACTCTCTCCCTCTCTCTCCTCTCTCTCTCTCTCCCTCTCTCTCTCCCTCTCTCTCTCCCTCTCTCTCTCTCTCTCTCCCTCCCTCTCTCTCTCTCTCTCTAATTCAAGGGCTTTATTGGCATGGGAAACATATGGTTTACATTGCCAAAGCAAGTGAACTGGATAATAAACAATAAAAACTTTACCGTAAACATTACAGTTGCAAAGTTACAAAAGAATAAAGAAATGTCAAATGTCATGTTATTCATATATACAATGTTGTAATTATTTTCAAAGAGTTAAAGTACAAAAGGGAAAATAAATAAACATAAATATTGGTTTACAATGGTGTTTGTTCTTCACTGGTTGCCCTTTTTTTGTGGCAACAAGTCCGAAATCTTGCTGCTGTGATGGCACACTGTGGTATTTCACCCAATAGATATGGGAGTTTATCAAAATTGGATTTGTTTTCAAATTCTGTGTAGGTCTGTGTAATCTGAGGGAAATATGTGTCTCTAATATGGTCATACATTTGGCAGGATGTTAGGAAGTGCAGCTCAGTTTCCAACTCATTTTGTGGAAAGTGCACATGGCCTGTCTTCTCTTGAGAGCCAGGTCTTCCTTCAGCTGCCTTTCTCAATAACAAGGCCATGCTCACTGAGTCTGTACATAGTCAAAGATGTCCTTAAGTTTGGGTCAGTTACAGTGGTCAGGTATTCTGCCATTGTAAAATTCTGCCACTGTACTCTCTGTTTAGGGCCAAGTAGCATTCTAGTTTGCTCTGTTTATTGGTAAATTCTTTCCATTGTGTCAAGTAATTATCTTTTTGTTTTCTCTCTCTCTCTCTTTTTATCTCCATCCCTCTCTTTCTAATATATGTACTTCCAGGAAACACAACACGTGTCCCTGATCAGCCACCCAGTGTTTTTAAATAGTCTGCTATTAAATCCCAGGCTTGTTTCTGGCTCTGAATCTGTTCCCATCTCTCTGCTCAGGTCCCAGTTTTTTTTTAAATAGTCTGCTATTAAATCCCAGGCTTGTTTCTGGCTCTGAATCTGTTCCCATCTCTCTGATCAGCCACCCAGTGTTTTTAAATAGTCTGCTATTAAATCCCAGGCTTGTTTCTGGCTCTGAATCTGTTCCCATCTCTCTGATCAGTCACCCAGTGTTTTTAAATAGTCTGCTATTAAATCCCAGGCTTGTTTCTGGCTCTGAATCTGTTCCCATCTCTCTGCTCAGGTCCCAGTGTTTTTAAATAGTCTGCTATTAAATCCCAGGCTTGTTTCTGGCTCTGAATCTGTTCCCATCTCTCTGCTCAGGTCCCAGTGTTTTTAAAACCTCTTAAGGATCGGACCCTTTTTTTCAATTGTCGCCTAAAGTGTCGTACCCAAATCTAACTGCCTGTAGCTCAGGACCTGAAGCAAGGATATGCATATTCTTGATACCATTTGAAAGGAAACACATTGAAGTTTGTGGAAATGTGAAATTAATGTAGGAGAATAAGAATAGTATCTTGTAAAAGATAATACAAAAAATAAAATGCATTTGTTCCATCATCTTTGAAATGCAAGAGGATAATAATAATCTATAATGTATTATTCCAGCCCAGGCACAATTTAGATTTTCGTCACTAGATGGCAGCAGTGTATGTGCAAAGTTTTAGACTGATACAATGAACCATTGCATTTCTGTTAAAAATAGAATGCCCAAATGTGCCTAATTGGTCTATTGAAACATTTTCAAATTCTTAACTGTGCACTCTCCTCAAACAATAGCATGGTATTCTTTCACTGTAATAGCTACTTTAAATTGGACAGTGAATAGTCTGATCTTAAACCCAGGGTTGTCTCTGGCTCTGAACCTGTTCTCATCTCTCTGCTCAGGCCTGGAGATGTTGAGGGAGTCAGGGAAATAGCTGTGAATTGAAAGAGTAGCTGGTAGAAAGTGGGGCTCCTCTTTGACAAAGTAAAGTGTTTGCTGTGCTCTTAAAGCCCAGCCCAGTGGGAAGAAGGAGAGGGTGAGTGGTCCAGAAGACTTCACACAGCTCCCAGCGACAGATTGTTGTGATTTTCTGAAAGCTTCATTTTTTTTGCAGTATTATCACCATGGCACCTCGCTATGACAATGACTGTACTGGTTGGACATCCTGGCGTGAAACCATACTGAAATGTCTTCGCGTCAGCGGGCGGTCTCACATATGTCACTGTAGAATCTGCACTGTCATGTCTTCTCTTGTGGAGGGAAGTCCTGTTGTGAAACCTGAATGTTTTGGGGTTTAAACTGAATGTTGTTGTTGTTATCTCCCAGAGATAAAAGGCAGACCAGACAAACACTGCAGTCTGGAGAGACAGTGGTGTGCATCCCTATTCCCTACGATGGCACCCTATTCCCAACTTGTGTCTGAAGCGTCCAAACAGTTTTTGCTATTCCACTTTCTTCTATTCCACTTTCTGCTATTCCACTTTTTTTTTTACTATCTGTTTTTCCCTGGGCTAAAAGACAAAAACCAACGTTTCACTAAATCATTTTTTACATTCAGCAGACGCTGTTATCCAGAGCAACTTACTAAGTAATGAGCTGATCCATTTTCATACCTGTCACCCCGTGGGAATGGAACCCACAACTCTGGCACTGCAAACACCGTGCTCTACCAAATGAGCCACGCAGGACCTTTTCATAAACTAAACCCTGAAGAAGGCCAAATTCTGAAATGCGTTGATTTTACAACAATAACTAAATGTTTTTATCCTCTTGAACGTTAAGGCGAAATGTACATTTTCGACCTAAATAGACAAAAGTAATTATTTTTCATGAGATGGCCATAAACATGAACTGATAATGAATGATTTACTTCCGTTGTCCTCAAAGAGTTGTTGAATCTCCCCTCTACCTCTATGTATTCACATGGCAGGAACAGAGGAGACGCCTTCACATTGGTATGACACAGAGACAGTGATTTCTTAGCGGACGGGAACGGAGCGAAGACAGTATGGAATGGCAGCTCCTCTACGGGACAAAAGACTGTATACATGAATGAACAAAGCCACCGATCACCATTCGTTCTCATGTGAAGACTCAAGAGTGCATTGAGTCAGTTAAGATGGCGTCTCATGAAGACATAGCATGCGCAGTTTGGACTCGTCCAGGAGGTGATTGCAGGCCAGCTCAGTGCTGCCCCCCCTCATTGAGTAAATCAACTTGAAGGCTGACCAGAGTACTGCAGGCTGCCATAAGCTACTAAATTCTCCTTATAACTTTTTTTCCGTGTGCGATTTAAAAAATAATCGGTTGAATGACATCCGTCTGAGGCGAGTTCAACAAGGCTTCTGTCCACCGGCGAACGTTTTACCCGAGTAACAATTTCAGGTGAACGATTTGAATGAACATTGTGAAACATCAAACAGACTCTTTTTTTTTGTATATAGGATTACTGTGTCATTTTAGCAACACTATTCAAACTGAAAATGACTTCGCTATTCCTACTAAATATTGTAGAATGTCTACATGGCCGCTTGATTATTTTCAGCTGCAGTTTAGAGCCGAAAGAGACACTTACGTTCGCCGCACACCGTCTTCTCTGACTCTTCGCTAATGTTGGCGGATGGTCGCGGCTAAACACAAGACAATTGGAGAACGTTAGCCAACGTTCTCATACTACTATTTCCCTTGTCGAACGCACCTCTGACGTAGAAGAAGCACTTATTGGTACCATGATTGTCTTTGATTTTGTTTTATTTACATGAAGATTGACCTTAAAATGATTTAAAATTGGGGATCCTGTTTTCAGCTAACAATGACTGCAGTACTGCGGTCGGCCTTGAACGTCAAGAGAACCAATCAGTAACAGTTCTACACTGGTTCTTTCACAGTGGGTTACAGTTCTACACTGGTTCTTTCACAGTGGGTTACAGTTCTACAGGGGTTCTTTCACAGTGGGTTACAGTTCTACACTGGTTCTTTCACAGTGGGTTACAGTTCTACAGGGGTTCTTTCACAGTGGGCTACAGTTCTACAGGGGTTCTTTCTCAGTGGGTTACAGTTCTACAGGGGTTCTTTCTCAGTGGGTTACAGTTCTACAGGGGTTCTTTCACAGTGGGCTACAGTTCTACAGGGGTTCTTTCTCAGTGGGTTACAGTTCTACAGGGGTTCTTTCTCAGTGGGTTACAGTTCTACAGGGGTTCTTTCTCAGTGGGTTACAGGTCTACAGGGGTTCTTTCTCAGTGGGTTACAGTTCTACAGGGGTTCTTTCTCAGTGGGTTACAGTTCTACAGGGGTTCTTTCACAGTGGGCTACAGTTCTACAGGGGTTCTTTCACAGTGGGTTACAGTTCTACAGGGGTTCTTTCTCAGTGGGTTACAGTTCTACAGGGTTCTTTCACAGTGGGCTACAGTTCTACAGGGGTTCTTTCTCAGTGGGTTACAGTTCTACAGGGGTTCTTTCTCAGTGGGTTACAGTTCTACAGGGGTTCTTTCACAGTGGGTTACAGTTCTACAGGGGTTCTTTCTCAGTGGGTTACAATTCTAAATGGGTTCTTTCTCAGTGGGTTACAGTTCTACAGGGGTTCTTTCTCAGTGGGTTACAGTTCTACAGTTCTACGGTTCTCCTTACTCTGCATGTTGAACGAGTGGATTACTCCATTCGATGGCGCCAACTAAACGGACTGTTTTGGATATAAAGAAGGATTTTATCTAACAGAACGACACTACATGTTATAGCTAGGACCCTTTTGATGACAAATCAGAGGAAGATTTTCAAAAAGTAAATTAATATTTAATCGCTATTTGTGAATTTATGAAACCTGTGCCGGTGTAAAAATATTTTGATGTGGTGCGCCGTCCTCAAACAATCACATGGCATGCTTTCGTTGTAATAGCTACTGTAAATCGGACAGTATAGTTAGATTAACTATTTAGGGATGGGCAGCCGAGGTGTCGGTTTTGGAGAGTCTGGCGTGCCCAAAGTGAAATACCTGCCACTCAGGCCCAGAAACTAGGATATGCACATAATTCTCTGAAGTTTCTACAACTGTTAAAATAATGTCTGTGAGTATAACAGAACTGATATAGCAGGCGAAAACCCGAGGAATTTCTGTCCAGAATGTTTTTTTTGTGACATTTTCTCTTTTCCATAGACTGCCAAGAGTCTAAGCTTTTAAAGAGTGTGCAACACTTGTATTTTCATGAATGTTTTATAATACTACATTTGCATTTTAAATTTGGCGCTCTCCAGCTTCACTGGATGTTGTCAAATCGATCCTGTTAACGGGAACTGATCCGCAAGAGGTTTTAATCAGAAGCCACTGCCAGGTTTTTGGATAGGGCTGTGTTTCTTGCCTTGACATATCACGGTGTTAAGACACTGATGCCCTTTGCAACCACGTACCTATGTGAGAGTGGATTCTCGGCCCTCACTAGCATGGAAACTAAATACAGGCACAGACTGTTTGTGGGAAATGATTTAAGACTGAGACTCTCTCCAATACAACCCAACATTGCAGAGTTATGTGCATCCTTTCAAGCACACCCTTGTCGTTAACCTGTGATGAGTTACTCACAATCTTTTATGAACAAATCAGGTTTATATGTAAGATGGATAAATAAAGATTTTTTTTTTTCATTAATATTATTATATTGTTATTTGTGCCCTGGTCCTATAAGAGCTCTTTGTCACTTTCCACAAGCTGGATTGTGACAAAAACTCACACTCATTCTTATGTTTAATAAATGTGGCGTATAGTGTGTGTGTGGCAGGCTTGCAACAAAACAACATTTGAGAGTGCGCTGACCCTGGTGCTAGAGGGGGTACACAGCTGGAGGTTGAATGTTTGAAGGGGTATGGGACTATAAAAAGTTTGGGAACCACTGCGCTCCATCAAAACCTTTTAAATCAAAATTCCAAACCTAAAACCATGATTTTGGACAAAGTTACCTGAATGGATTATTACTAGCAAGGAATATCAAGAAAATAACTTTAAACAAACCAAAACATGCAGAAGAAACACAGTGGAAACCTGGAAGTACCATCCAACACAAAACTGAGTAATGTTCAGTTTGAAACTACTTCTGAAGCCAAAAAGTAAAAAAGTAAAATCTCTATGTCATTTTGTTATATAAATATTTGTAAATAAGGCTACTAAACTACCAAGCTTCTATGACAGTACAGACCTGGCTGCAACTTCAATTAGCACTGAAGTCTGAAGTCAGATGTGTGAAAACTCTTGAGCCTAACAACAGCAGGGGAGTTTCACAACCTCCCCCACCCAACTGCAGAGGCCTTGGAAGCCCCCTGTACAGATGTTATCACAATACAGTACCCCTTGTGTATTAAAAATAAGAATAAGTACAAAAAAGAAGCTCCTCAAGGACAATCTAGAGACACAATTTGTGACTAATGTCAGGAAGCTTGGCGTTGTCGCCCGTCACTAATTCACAGGAGACCCTTAACATAAACATAAACTTAAACATAAACTTAAACATAAACATAAACATAAGTATTTTTCAAGTGGCTGAAATACCTTCTGGAACATGTGTACTCTCATCTGCCTTAATTACTAACTTGTATGCAAATCTGTAAATACGAATTGTTCAATTACGAGCCTAGTTGGTTTAGCCACAGAAAAAGACAGGAAAATTTCCTCTTGCCATGATTGGCTGAGATAATGGGAGGGCTGGACATGCTGAGAGATGAGTTCGGATTGGTCTGCCATGAAGCCGGGTCTGTCTATAACATGAGCTGGTAAGTATGTGTAGGTAATCCAATCTAACACAGCTTTTTTTGAAAGATATCACATGGAATGCATGGTGAAATTAGAGTATGATAGCTATAACTGACACATTTACAAACGCTCAACACCTGTTGAATATAGCCGGTGTCAGTAAATGTTGGCAAAACAGCGTAATTAAATTGTTGCCAGCAGCACAGTTGCAGTCACCAATACTCTGGATAACATGAAAACAGCCTAACCAGCTCTGGATAACATGAAAAAAGCCTAACCAGCTCTGGATAACATGAAAACAGCCTAACCAGCTCTGGATAACATGAAAACAGCCTAACCAGCTCTGGATAACATGAAAACAGCCTAACCAGCTCTGGATAACATGAAAACAGCCCAACCAGCTCTGGATAACATGTAAACAGCCTAACCAGCTCTGGATAACATGAAAACAGCCCAACCAGCTCTGGATAACATGTAAACAGCCTAACAAGCTCTGGATAACATTAAAACAGCCCAACCAGCTCAGGATAACATGAAAACAGCCTAACCAGCTCTGGATAACATGAAAACAGCCCAACCAGCTCTGGATAACATGTAAACAGCCTAACCAGCTCTGGATAACATGTAAACTGCCTAACCAGCTCTGGATAACATGAAAACAGCCTAACCAGCTCTGGATAACATGAAAACAGCCTAACCAGCTCTGGATAACATGAAAACAGCCTAACCAGCTCTGGATAACATGAAAACAGCCTAACCAGCTCTGGATAACATGAAAACAGCCTAACCAGCTCTGGATAACATGAAAACAGCCTAACCAGCTCTGGATAACATGAAAACAGCCCAACCAGCTCTGGATAACATGAAAACAGCCTAACCAGCTCTGGATAACATGAAAAAAGCCTAACCAGCTCTGGATAACATGAAAACAGCCTAACCAGCTCTGGATAACATGAAAACAGCCTAACCAGCTCTGGATAACATGAAAACAGCCTAACCAGCTCTGGATAACATGAAAACAGCCCAACCAGCTCTGGATAACATGAAAACAGCCTAACCAGCTCTGGATAACATGAAAACAGCCCAACCAGCTCTGGATAACATGAAAACAGCCTAACCAGCTCTGGATAACATTAAAACAGCCCAACCAGCTCAGGATAACATGAAAACAGCCTAACCAGCTCTGGATAACATGAAAACAGCCCAACCAGCTCTGGATAACATGTAAACAGCCTAACCAGCTCTGGATAACATGTAAACTGCCTAACCAGCTCTGGATAACATGAAAACAGCCTAACCAGCTCTGGATAACATGAAAACAGCCTAACCAGCTCTGGATAACATGAAAACAGCCTAACCAGCTCTGGATAACATGAAAACAGCCTAACCAGCTCTGGATAACATGTAAACTGCCTAACCAGCTCTGGATAACATGAAAACAGCCTAACCAGCTCTGGATAACATGAAAACAGCCCAACCAGCTCTGGATAACATGAAAACAGCCTAACCAGCTCTGGATAACATGAAAACAGCCCAACCAGCTCTGGATAACATGAAAACAGCCTAACCAGCTCGGGATAACATGTAAACAGCCTAACCAGCTCTGGATAACATGAAAACAGCCTAACCAGCTCTGGATAACATGAAAACAGCCTAACCAGCTCTGGATAACATGTAAACAGCCCAACCAGCTCTGGATATCATGAAAACAGCCTAACCAGCTCTGGATAACATGAAAACAGCCTAACCAGCTCTGGATAACATGAAAACAGCCTAACCAGCTCTGGATAACATGTAAACAGCCTGACCAGCTCTGGATAACATGAAAACAGCCTAACCAGCTCTGGATAACATAAAAACAGCCCAACCAGCTCTGGATAACATGAAAACAACCTAACCAGCTCTGGATAACATGTAAACAGCCTAACCAGCTCTGGATAACATGAAAACAGCCTAACCAGCTCTGGATAACATGAAAACAGCCCAACCAGCTCTGGATAACATGAAAACAGCCTAACCAGCTCTGGATAACATGAAAACAGCCCAACCAGCTCTGGATAACATGAAAACAGCCTAACCAGCTCTGGATAACATGAAAACAGCCCAACCAGCTCTGGATAACATGAAAACAGCCTAACCAGCTCTGGATAACATGAAAACAGCCTAACCAGCTCTGGATAACATGTAAACAGCCTAACCAGCTCTGGATAACATGAAAACAGCCTAACCAGCTCTGGATAACATGAAAACAGCCCAACCAGCTCTGGATAACATGAAAACAGCCTAACCAGCTCTGGATAACATGTAAACAGCCTAACCAGCTCTGGATAACATGACAACAGCCTAACCAGCTCTGGATAACATGTAAACAGCCTAACCAGCTCAGGATAATATGTAAACAGCCCAACCAGCTCTGGATAACATGTAAACAGCCTAACCAGCTCAGGATAACATGTAAACAGCCTAACCAGCTCAGGATAATATGTAAACAGCCTAACCAGCTCTGGATAACATGTAAACAGCCTAACCAGCTCTGGATAATATGTAAACAGCCTAACCAGCTCTGGATAACATGTAAACAGCCTAACCAGCTCAGGATAATATGTAAACAGCCCAACCAGCTCTGGATAACATGTAAACAGCCTAACCAGCTCAGGATAACATGTAAACAGCCTAACCAGCTCTGGATAACATGTAAACAGCCTAACCAGTTCTGGATAACATGAAAACAGCCTAACCAGCTCTGGATAACATGTAAACAGCCTAACCAGCTCAGGATAATATGTAAACAGCCCAACCAGCTCTGGATAACATGAAAACAGCCTAACCAGCTCTGGATAACATGAAAACAGCCTAACCAGCTCTGGATAACATGAAAACAGCCTAACCAGCTCTGGATAACATGTAAACAGCCTAACCAGCTCTGGATAACATGTAAACAGCCTAACCAGCTCTGGATAACATGTAAACAGCCTAACCAGCTCTGGATAACATGAAAACAGCCTAACCAGCTCTGGATAACATGAAAACAGCCTAACCAGCTCTGGATAACATGTAAACAGCCCAACCAGCTCTGGATAACATGAAAACAGCCCAACCAGCTCTGGATAACATGAAAACAGCCTAACCAGCTCTGGATAACATGAAAACAGCCTAACCAGCTCTGGATAACATGTAAACAGCCTAACCAGCTCTGGATAACATGAAAACAGCCTAACCAGCTCTGGATAACATGTAAACAGCCTAACCAGCTCTGGATAACATGAAAACAGCCTAACCAGCTCTGGATAACATGAAAACAGCCCAACCAGCTCTGGATAACATGAAAACAGCCTAACCAGCTCTGGATAACATGTAAACAGCCTAACCAGCTCTGGATAACATGAAAACAGCCTAACCAGCTCTGGATAACATGTAAACAGCCTAACCAGCTCAGGATAATATGTAAACAGCCCAACCAGCTCTGGATAACATGTAAACAGCCTAACCAGCTCAGGATAACATGTAAACAGCCTAACCAGCTCAGGATAATATGTAAACAGCCTAACCAGCTCTGGATAACATGTAAACAGCCTAACCAGCTCAGGATAATATGTAAACAGCCTAACCAGCTCTGGATAACATGTAAACAGCCTAACCAGCTCAGGATAATATGTAAACAGCCCAACCAGCTCTGGATAACATGTAAACAGCCTAACCAGCTCAGGATAACATGTAAACAGCCTAACCAGCTCTGGATAACATGTAAACAGCCTAACCAGCTCTGGATAACATGAAAACAGCCTAACCAGCTCTGGATAACATGTAAACAGCCTAACCAGCTCAGGATAATATGTAAACAGCCCAACCAGCTCTGGATAACATGAAAACAGCCTATCCAGCTCTGGATAACATGTAAACAGCCCAACCAGCTCTGGATAACATGAAAACAGCCTAACCAGCTCTGGATAACATGAAAACAGCCCAACCAGCTCTGGATAACATGAAAACAGCCTAACCAGCTCTGGATAACATGAAAACAGCCTAACCAGCTCTGGATAACATGTAAACAGCCTAACCAGCTCTGGATAACATGAAAACAGCCTAACCAGCTCTGGATAACATGAAAACAGCCCAACCAGCTCTGGATAACATGAAAACAGCCTAACCAGCTCTGGATAACATGTAAACAGCCTAACCAGCTCTGGATAACATGAAAACAGCCTAACCAGCTCTGGATAACATGTAAACAGCCTAACCAGCTCAGGATAATATGTAAACAGCCCAACCAGCTCTGGATAACATGTAAACAGCCTAACCAGCTCAGGATAACATGTAAACAGCCTAACCAGCTCAGGATAATATGTAAACAGCCTAACCAGCTCTGGATAACATGTAAACAGCCTAACCAGCTCAGGATAATATGTAAACAGCCTAACCAGCTCTGGATAACATGTAAACAGCCTAACCAGCTCAGGATAATATGTAAACAGCCCAACCAGCTCTGGATAACATGTAAACAGCCTAACCAGCTAGGATAACATGTAAACAGCCTAACCAGCTCTGGATAACATGTAAACAGCCTAACCAGCTCTGGATAACATGAAAACAGCCTAACCAGCTCTGGATAACATGTAAACAGCCTAACCAGCTCAGGATAATATGTAAACAGCCCAACCAGCTCTGGATAACATGAAAACAGCCTATCCAGCTCTGGATAACATGTAAACAGCCTAACCAGCTCTGGATAACATGTAAACAGCCTAACCAGCTCAGGATAATATGTAAACAGCCTAACCAGCTCTGGATAACATGTAAACAGCCTAACCAGCTCAGGATAATATGTAAACAGCCCAACCAGCTCTGGATAACATGTAAACAGCCTAACCAGCTCAGGATAACATGTAAACAGCCTAACCAGCTCTGGATAACATGTAAACAGCCTAACCAGCTCTGGATAACATGAAAACAGCCTAACCAGCTCTGGATAACATGTAAACAGCCTAACCAGCTCAGGATAATATGTAAACAGCCCAACCAGCTCTGGATAACATGAAAACAGCCTATCCAGCTCTGGATAACATGTAAACAGCCTAACCAGCTCTGGATAACATGAAAACAGCCTAACCAGCTCTGGATAACATGTAAACAGCCTAACCAGCTCTGGATAACATGTAAACAGCCTAACCAGCTCTGGATAACATGAAAACAGCCCAACCAGCTCTGGATAACATGAAAACAGCCTAACCAGCTCTGGATAACATGTAAACAGCCCAACCAGCTCTGGATAACATGAAAACAGCCCAACCAGCTCTGGATAACATGTAAACAGCCTAACCAGCTCAGGATAACATGTAAACAGCCTAACCAGCTCTGGATAACATGTAAACAGCCTAACCAGCTCTGGATAACATGAAAACAGCCTAACCAGCTCTGGATAACATGTAAACAGCCTAACCAGCTCAGGATAATATGTAAACAGCCCAACCAGCTCTGGATAACATGAAAACAGCCTATCCAGCTCTGGATAACATGTAAACAGCCTAACCAGCTCTGGATAACATGAAAACAGCCTAACCAGCTCTGGATAACATGAAAACAGCCCAACCAGCTCTGGATAACATGAAAACAGCCTAACCAGCTCTGGATAACATGAAAACAGCCTAACCAGCTCTGGATAACATGTAAACAGCCTAACCAGCTCTGGATAACATGAAAACAGCCTAACCAGCTCTGGATAACATGAAAACAGCCCAACCAGCTCTGGATAACATGAAAACAGCCTAACCAGCTCTGGATAACATGTAAACAGCCCAACCAGCTCTGGATAACATGAAAACAGCCTAACCAGCTCTGGATAACATGTAAACAGCCTAACCAGCTCAGGATAATATGTAAACAGCCCAACCAGCTCTGGATAACATGTAAACAGCCTAACCAGCTCAGGATAACATGTAAACAGCCTAACCAGCTCAGGATAACATGTAAACAGCCTAACCAGCTCTGGATAACATGAAAACAGCCCAACCAGCTCTGGATAACATGTAAACAGCCTAACCAGCTCAGGATAATATGTAAACAGCCCAACCAGCTCTGGATAACATGAAAACAGCCTATCCAGCTCTGGATAACATGTAAACAGCCCAACCAGCTCTGGATAACATGAAAACAGCCTAACCAGCTCTGGATAACATGAAAACAGCCCAACCAGCTCTGGATAACATGAAAACAGCCTAACCAGCTCTGGATAACATGAAAACAGCCTAACCAGCTCTGGATAACATGTAAACAGCCTAACCAGCTCTGGATAACATGAAAACAGCCTAACCAGCTCTGGATAACATGAAAACAGCCCAACCAGCTCTGGATAACATGAAAACAGCCTAACCAGCTCTGGATAACATGTAAACAGCCTAACCAGCTCTGGATAACATGAAAACAGCCTAACCAGCTCTGGATAACATGTAAACAGCCTAACCAGCTCAGGATAATATGTAAACAGCCCAACCAGCTCTGGATAACATGTAAACAGCCTAACCAGCTCAGGATAACATGTAAACAGCCTAACCAGCTCAGGATAATATGTAAACAGCCTAACCAGCTCTGGATAACATGTAAACAGCCTAACCAGCTCAGGATAATATGTAAACAGCCTAACCAGCTCTGGATAACATGTAAACAGCCTAACCAGCTCAGGATAATATGTAAACAGCCCAACCAGCTCTGGATAACATGTAAACAGCCTAACCAGCTCAGGATAACATGTAAACAGCCTAACCAGCTCTGGATAACATGTAAACAGCCTAACCAGCTCTGGATAACATGAAAACAGCCTAACCAGCTCTGGATAACATGTAAACAGCCTAACCAGCTCAGGATAATATGTAAACAGCCCAACCAGCTCTGGATAACATGAAAACAGCCTATCCAGCTCTGGATAACATGTAAACAGCCTAACCAGCTCTGGATAACATGTAAACAGCCTAACCAGCTCAGGATAATATGTAAACAGCCTAACCAGCTCTGGATAACATGTAAACAGCCTAACCAGCTCAGGATAATATGTAAACAGCCCAACCAGCTCTGGATAACATGTAAACAGCCTAACCAGCTCAGGATAACATGTAAACAGCCTAACCAGCTCTGGATAACATGTAAACAGCCTAACCAGCTCTGGATAACATGAAAACAGCCTAACCAGCTCTGGATAACATGTAAACAGCCTAACCAGCTCAGGATAATATGTAAACAGCCCAACCAGCTCTGGATAACATGAAAACAGCCTATCCAGCTCTGGATAACATGTAAACAGCCTAACCAGCTCTGGATAACATGAAAACAGCCTAACCAGCTCTGGATAACATGTAAACAGCCTAACCAGCTCTGGATAACATGTAAACAGCCTAACCAGCTCTGGATAACATGAAAACAGCCCAACCAGCTCTGGATAACATGAAAACAGCCTAACCAGCTCTGGATAACATGTAAACAGCCCAACCAGCTCTGGATAACATGAAAACAGCCCAACCAGCTCTGGATAACATGTAAACAGCCCAACCAGCTACGCTGCTATGGTGAGTAAAATAGTCCGAGTGAGGTGTTCTCTCATTTGTGTCTACAAGTAACTAGCCAACGTTAGCCAGTTATCTTGGGTGCTTGACTGCTGCTGTGAGGTCAGAACGCTCGGATCAACCCTACTCCCAGTGTGCACTCTGAACTCTCCAAAACTCTCTGAATTTACGAACGGACAATCTGACAACGCTCTGAGTTTACGAGCACACTCTGAGCACCAATAGCCTCTCTCTTGACCTCAACATGACAGCAGGACATATGCCCAGGCCATGAGCAGAGCAACATACCCAACCCCCACTATTACACCCCCAGCCCCGTCCTGCCACCTAAGAGGTCTGTATCAGATGCTCAAGCTAATTTGCTATAGAGCAGACCTAACTCACTCCATTAAATTAATCAAAACAGGAACATTTTACATCTGGATAGAAATGTATAAGAAATTATCTCAACAGAGAAAAATTTCCTCATGTGTGCTACCTATATCTCCCCCACTAGAATCCCCATACTTTAATGAAGACAGCTTCTCCATCCTAGAGGGGAGATCAACAATTTCCTGGCCCAGGTACTAGTCTGTGACGACCTAAATGCCAGAACTGGACAAGTACCTGACACCCTCAGCACGCAGGGGGACAAACACCTGCATGGAGGTGACAGCATTCCCTCCCCCATATCCCCCCTAGACACAACTATGACAAAACAACCAACAAAAATGGGTCACAACTCCTGCAGCTCTGTCGCACGCTGGGTCTGTACATAGTCAATGGTAGTCTTCGAGGGGATTCCTATGGTAGGTACACCTACAGCTCATCCCTTGGCAGTAGTACTGTAGACTACTTTATCACTAACCTAAACCCTGAGTGTCTCAGAGCGTTCACAGTCAGCCCACTGACACCCCTATCAGATCACAGCAAAATCACAGTCTACCTGAACAGAGCAATACTCAATCATGAGGCATCAAAGCCAAAGGAACTGCACAATAGGAATAAATGCTATAGATGCTATTGAAGGAAGTAGTGTAGAAACTATAGGAAGTCCTTCAAAAAAGCCTTCGACTCAATTTGGCATGAGGGTCTGCTGTACAAAGTGATGGAAAGTGGTGTTGGGGGAGAAACATACGACATTGTAAAATCCATGTGCACAAACAACAAGTCTGCGGTTAAAATTGGCAAACAACGCACATTTCTTTCCACAGGGCTGTGGGGTGAGCCAGGGATGCAGCTTAAGCCCCACCGTCTTCAACATATATAGTATCAACTAATTGGCGCAGGCGCTAGAACAATCTGCAGCACCCGGCCTCACCCTACTAGAATCTGAAGTCAAATGTCTACTGTTTGCTGATGATCTGGTGCTTCTGTCCCCAACCAAGGAAGGGCCTACAGCAGCACCTAGATCTTCTGCACAGATTCTGCCAGACCTGGGCCCTGACAGTAAGATACAGAACTGGGCCCTGACAGTAAGATACAGACCTGGGCCCTGACAGTAAGATACAGACCTGGGCCCTGACAGTAAGACACAGACCTGGGCCCTGACAGTAAGATACAGACCTGGACCCTGACAGTAAGATACAGACCTGGGCCCTGACAGTAAGATACAGACCTGGGCCCTGACAGTAAGATACAGACCTGGACCCTGACAGTAGAATACAGACCTGGGCCCTGACAGTAAGATACAGACCTGGGCCCTGACAGTAAGATACAGACCTGGACCCTGACAGTAAGATACAGACCTGGGCCCTGACAGTAAGATACAGACCTGGGCCCTGACAGTAAATCTCAGTAAGACAAAAGATAAAGATGTTCCAAAAAAGGTCCAGTTGCCAGGACCACAAATACAAATTCCATCTAGACACCGTTGCCCTAGAGCACATAAAAAACATACCTCGGCCTAAACATCAGTGCCACAGGTATCTTCAACAAAGCTGTGAATGTCACGACTTCCGCCGAAGTCGGTCCCTCTCCTTGTTCAGGCGGCGTTCGGCGGTCGACGTCACCGGTCTTCTAGCCATCGCCGATCCACTTTTCATGTTCCATTTGTTTTGTCTTGTTTTACACGCCTGGTTTCAATTCCTCAATTATATGTTCATTATTCAACCCTCTGTGATTGTTTTTGTGTTTTCGGTCCATATTGTGGGCTTGCTTATTTCTTATTTGTAATGAGTATGTTTTTGAGTAAAATTTGCTTGTGGTACTCATCTCTGCTGTCCTGCGCCTGACTCCTCTGCACCAGCTACACCCAGACCATTCACACTATCAGAGAGAGAGAGAGAGAGAGAGAGAGAGAGAGAGAGAGAGAGAGAGAGAGAGAGAGAGAGAGAGAGAGAGAGAGAGACAGTGAACGGTCTGAGAGACAAGGCAAGAAGGGCCATTGATGTCATCAAAAGGAAGTCTTGAAAAATACTTAAATCAGTTATAAAACCCATTGCCCTTTATGGTTGTGAGGTCTGGGGTCCACTCACCAACTAATTCACAAAATGGGACAAACACAAAATTATGACTGCATGCAGAATTCTGCAAAAAATATCCTCTGTTCAACGTAAAACACCAAATAATACATGCAGAGCAGAATTACGCTGATACCCGCTAAACCACCTAAACCACCTAAAAGGAAGCGATTCCCCAGGACAGCAACACAATTAGACCCAACCAAATCATGAGAAAACAAAAAGATAATTACTTGACACATTGGAAAGAATAAAAAAATGTTTGTCCCTAAACAGTGAGTACACAGTGGCATAATACCTAACCACTGTGACTGACCCAAAATTAAGGAATGCTTTGACAATGTACAGACTCAATGAACAGGCTATGTGCACACTGCCCACAACATGAGGTGGAAACTGAGCTGCACTTCCTGAACTCGTTTCAAATGTATGACCATATTAGAGACACATATTTCCCTCCGAATTTTTCTTTATCAAATTTTTGATAAACTCCCATATCTATTGGGTGAAATACCACAGAGTTTGCAATCACAACAGCAAGATGTGTGACCTGTTGCCACAAGACAAAGGGCAACCAGTGAAGAACAAACACCATTGTAAATACAACCCATATTTATGTTTACTTTAACTATTTGCACATCGTTGCAACACTGTATACAAACATAAAATGACATTTGAAACGTCTTTAATATTTTGGAACTTGTGTGAGTGTTCACTTTTAACTGTTTATATCACATTTGTTTATACATTTCACTTGCTTTGGCAATGTAAACATATGTTTCCCATTCCAATGATGCCCCTTGAATTGTATTGCATTGATATACTGTATATCGAGTTGGAATCATGGGAATGATTAGAGTGTTTGGGTCCCAGACCAGACTGAGCTCTCCTCTCTTCTCCTCTGTCAGATCTGAGATGGTGGTGGAGGATTCCTCCCTCCTCTCTCTCTCTCTCTCTCTCTCTCTCTCTCTCTCTCTCTCTCTGTCTCCATCTCTCTCTCTCTCTCTCTCTCTCTCTCTCTCTCTCTCTCTCTCTCTCTCTCTCTCTCTCTCTCTCTCTCTCTCTCTCTCTCTCTCTCTCTCTCTCTCTCTCTCTCTCTCTCTCTCTCTCTCTCTCTCTCTCTCTCTCTCTCTCTCTCTGTCTCCATCTCTCTCTCTCTCTCTCTCTCTCTCTCTCTCTCTCTCTCTCTCTCTCTCTCTCTCTCTCTCTCTCTCTCTCTCTCTCTCTCTGTCTCCCTCTCTCTCTCTCTCTCTGTCTCCTCTCTCTCTCTCTCTCTCTCTCTCTCTCTCTCTCTCTCTCTCTCTGTCTCACTCTCTCTCTCTCCCTCTCCATCCTCTTTCTCTCTCGCTCTGTCTCTCTCTGTCTCTCTCTCTCTCTGTCTCTCTCTCCACCCCCCCTCCACAGGGAAGCAGTCATTCCTCCTGGGGCATCCAGGGTAATCTTTCGTGTGAGGAAAAGTTGCAGCGGTGTGTTCTTCACTTAGCCCCCTCTGCACACCGACACACACGCACACGCGCACACACAGAAACACACGTGCACACGCACCGACACATACACAATTTATGAGGACAATTCGAAGACCCTCTGTGCTCTACTGGAGCACTACTGATGGATGGAGAGGGAAAGAGTGAAAGAGGGAATGAGAGAGAGAGAGAGAGAGAGAGAGAGAGAGAGAGAGAGAGAGAGAGAGAGAGAGAGAGAGAGAAGAGAGAGAGAGAGACAGAGAGAGACAGAGACAGAGAGAGAGAGAGAGAGAGAGAGAGAGAGAGAGAGAGAGAGAGAGAGAGAGAGAGAGAGAGAGAGAGAGAGAGAGAGAGAGAAAAGCAGCTGCGGTCAGGGAGGTAATAGTCTCCCATAGGCTTTATTATTGTAAAAGTCAATGTTTCCATCCCACCATCTGAATTACAATCTCATAGGTGGAACCTGCAGGGGAAGAAAGAGACGGTAGATGTGAATTACATGTATGGGCTGTAAGAAATGCAGACTCTATGATTGTAACGTTAAAACAGACATGAACCATGGCTCCGGCTCATACGTCTTGTAAAATGCCACTGACACACCAAATGTCACCAGAATGTCACTTGTTCCGCTGTCTGTTTTTGGACTTTGATTTAATTCATTTTTAGTTGATACCTCAGACACTTCTCTCACTCTTCCTCTCTCCCCGGCCCCCTCTCTCTCTCTCTCTCTCTCTCTCTCTCTCTTGCAGTGCATGCTGGGAGGTTTTTGGAGTTTGAGTGTTTGGTGTGGAGGGCTCTGTCCTAACTAACTTTCTTGATTCTGTTCTTTTCTTTATTTTTTTCTATGGTGGAGGGTTAATGCAATATGTGTTTTAGCGGTATCCACAGTTTTTTTCAAAGTTAGGGTGGAAAAGGACAGAGTTAGTTTCCTGGGGTTTGTAAGGTGTGGTGTGCTGATGGCTTCTCAGCCTAGCTGGAGGAGATGCTGTCTATACGGCATGGATTCAGGTGTGTTCCTGAGAATGGAGTTAAAGTGGAGGAGGTTCTGCTTGCAGTCGGTGAACAGGTAGGAGCAGAATTTATACATTCCGCTTCCAGAATGAACAAAGCTGTGGTTGTGTTCATGAAAAGAGCAAACTTGGTTGGTAGACTAATTGCTAGTGGAATATTTGTAAGGGGTGTGTTGGTGTCAATTTTGCCTCTTGCTACCCCTTCAACAAGGGTGGTAGATGCAAATTTGCCTCCGTTTATTACGGATGATCAAATCAGGAAAGAGCTTAGTCGTTTTGGTAAGTTTGCTAGCGGTTTTCGTGTACTGTCGGCAGGTTTTCAGGCGGATGCCGTTAAGCACGTTGTTTCGTTCCGAGGCAAGTGTTTATGTTTCTGAATAATAATGAGCAACAGCTAAATGTGCATTTTAAAGTGAGACATGGGGAGGGGCTCTACGAGGGTTTGCCAGCACAGATAGTCTACGGTGTTTTGAGTGTGGGGATTTGGGGCATAAGAGCTTTTGCGTGTCCACATAAAGGCCGTAGACAAGGTGAGGGCACAAGTGCCAGTGGGGGAAAACAAGGTCAAAGTGTAGGGGGCAATGAGATGCAGACAGCAGAGGCTGGGCCTAGTCATGGCATGGATGGTGGTGTAAATGAGGCTGGGGCTAGTCATGGCAAGGATGGTGGTGTAGATGAGGCTGGGCCTAGTCAGGCTAGAGATGGTGGGGTAGATGAAGCTGGGTCTAGTCAGGCTATAGATGGTGGGGTAGCTGAGGCTGGGACTAGTCATGCCAGAGATGGTGGGGTAGATGAGGCTGGGCCTAGTCATGGCATGGATGGTGGTGTAAATGAGGCTGGGGCTAGTCATGGCAAGGATGGTGGTGTAGATGAGGCTGGGCCTAGTCAGGCTAGAGATGGTGGGGTAGATGAAGCTGGGTCTAGTCAGGCTATAGATGGTGGGGTAGCTGAGGCTCGGACTAGTCATGCCAGAGATGGTGGGGTAGATGAGGCTGGGACCAGTCATGCTATGGATGCTGGTGTAGAAGAGGCTGGGCCTAGACATGCTATGGAGGGTGGTGTAGATGAGGCTGGGTCTAGTAAGGTTATGCTAGTGGATGAGGAGAGTATAGTGGGGAAGTGTAAGAGACTAGGGGGGGAGGAGGAGGGTGTCAAGCGGAAAAAGAAAAAGGAGGAGAAGAAATGTGGAAGTGTAGAGGCTGGTGTGGTCAAAGGTACTATGGGACCTGGTGCTGGGGTGGAGGCCCTGACCAGAGAGGAAGGGCAGGTGGTCAGGATGGGAGATGGAGATGAGGAAAGTGAGTATGAGGAAGAGGATGATGAGGTTTTCCTTTCAGACTCCTCTTCAATGGGTCCGGAGTTGACAGCCAGTCAAGCAGAGGGGCCAAAGTACACATTGAGGGAACTGACAAGGTTCCTGAATGAGACCAAGGGGAAAAAGTTAATCTTGAGACTTTTTTTTCTGATCCGAGAAAGTTTGTAAGATCAGCACAACATGCTATGAAAAATGAGGGGCATGGTGTCCTCTCACCCAGGAAAAGGTTTAGGTTGAGGAAGTGGGTCACAACTGTGCGTAAAGGTCTACCTTCAGACACTGTTTAGATGTATAGTTTCTTTCTGGCACTGGGGCTTTGCTATTGGTCTCTTTCCTTGCTGGCTTTTCTCCCACTTCTTATGGAGACTCTTCGGGTAGGCTCGCTCAATATAAATGGCGCCAGAGATGCGGGAAAGAGGAGTGTTTAGGGGTGAATATGTAAAAAAAAAAAAAGTACAGGTGTTGTTTCTGCAGGAGACGCATAGTGATGTGGTGAATGAAGTCGATTGGGGGCTCTGGTGGAAAGGGGCAAGTGTGTTGAGCCATGGGACAAATTTGAGTGCAGGGGTGGCAGTCTTTTTTGTACCTGGTCTGTCTGTAAAAATTTGCTCCTCAAAGGAAGGTGTGTAAGGGTAGGCTGCTTGTTGTAAAAGCAGAAATTAACAACAAGGGTTTTGTCTTTATAAATGTGTATGCGCCTAACACAGGGAGAGAGAGGGGTTCTATTTGGGTGTCTTAGACAGGAACTCTCACAAGTAGCGCCTGAGGAGATGCTGGTGGTCGGCGGAGACTGGAACTGTACCATGGATTTTACGAAAGATAGAAATGGGGAAGAGCCTCATTCAGTGTCAGTGGGGGTGTTAAGGGACATTATTAATCAGTTCGACCTAGTGGATATTTGGAGAACTAAACATCCCAACACAAGACAGTATACATGGGTGAAGGTCTTTGGGGCTAGGGTGAGTGCAGCCCGACTTGATCGTTTTTACATGTCCAGGAATCAGAGCAATAGGCTGTTGGGCACTACCATTCTCCCAGTGGGGTTTTCAGATCACCATATAACCATGGCTCAGCTGTCTATTTCACCAGGGCCCCGGCAGGCATCCTATTGGAAGTTTAATGTAAAGCTCTTACAAGATGCCACTTTTTGCTCAGGTTTCCAGATTCTTGGGGAAAGGTGGGGGCAGCGAAGAGAGGAGTATGAGTCTCTGAGTCAATGGTGGGATGTGGGGAAAGTCCAAATTCGGCTTTACTGTCAACAGTATAGAGCTCTCTCATCCTCAGAGGCTAGGAGAGTATTGGGGGAACTAGAGCGTAGTATTAGTGAGATGGAGTTAGAGATGGTGGGGCAAGGCAATGTAAGCCTCCAAGCTAATCTAGCTGAATTACGTAGGGACCTGGGCAGTTTTTTCCAGGTTAAAGCAAAGGGAGCACTTGTAAGAGCTAGGTTCTCCATGCTCAAGGAGATGGATGCTCCCAGCTCCTTCTTCTTTGGGTTGGAAAGACAGAGCGGTGAAGCCAAGGGTATGCATTGTCTACGGCTTTCTGATGGGCGGGTGACCTCTGTGGTGGGAGAGATGCGGGAGCGAACTGTGGAGTTTTATACTGAGTTGTATAGGGCAGAAATGTGTGATCCTGTGTGTGCTCAGGTCTTGTTCGCAGGACTCCCTAAGCTCTCTCTGGCACAGAGGGACGAAATGGACATTCCTCTGTTGTCCCATGAACTGGCAGAGGCAGTAACCCAGATGTCCCCCGGTCGAGCACCAGGGGTTGATGGACTCCCAGTGGAGTTTTATAAAAAATTCTGGGGAATAATTGGACAGGATTTCTTTTGCGTGTTGCGTGAATGCGTCGAGGTAGGAGTGTTGCCGATGAGCTGCCGTCGGGCGGCTCTGACTCTCCTGCCTAAAAAAGGGGACTTGTGTGAACTTAAGAACTGGAGGCCGGTGGCATTACTTTGTGCGGACTACAAGATATTTGCCAAGGTCCTCTCTAACAGACTGAAGTCCCATCTGGACTCGATAGTACATAAAGACCAAACATATTGTGTACCGGGACGCTCAATCACGGACAACTTGTTCCTAATCAGGGACATGTTGGACTTGTCAAAAGGTTCTGATGTGAATTTTGGACTGGTCTCTTTAGATCAAGAGAAGGCTTTTGATAGAGTGGACCATGAGTATCTGTTTAATGTGATGTCTGTGTTTGGGTTTGGGAAGAGTTTTTTGACCTGTGTGAAGATGTTGTATGCTGGGGCGTCATGTATGGTCAAGGTGGGAGGGGGGCTCAGTAGGCCAGTCTGGGTGAGACGAGGCATTAGACAAGGCTGCCCTCTATCGGGGCAGTTATATACACTAGCCATTGAGCCTTTTTGGGCCTGCTACGCGGGAGACTGCAGGGAGTGTGCTGGACAGGCATGGGTGTGGTGACAGGCATAGCAGTGTCAGCGTATGCAGATGATGTTTCTGTGATGGTCAGGGATGGTCAGGATATGCAGGCACTAGAGACCAGTCTGAAGGTGTACGAGGGAGCTTCGTCGGCTAAGGTAAACTGGGGCAAGAGCAAAGCTCTGTTATGTGGGGCATGGGGGATAGGGCCCTTCCTCTGCTTCCAGGGGTTTACAGTGGGGTTGTGAAGGGCTTAAAGTGTTGGGGGTGTACCTGGGCTCGGAGAGGTGGGTAAGGAAGAACTGGGAGGGGCTGTCACAGGCAGTAGTGTCAAGACTGGCCAGGTGGAGGTGGCTCCTGTCCCAGAGTGTCATATAGAGGGAGGTGCTGATAATCAACAACCTGGTGGCATCTTCCTGTGGCATAAACTGGCTGTCCTCAACCCCCCCGCCGGTCTGCTCGCAGACCTGCAACGCAAGCTGGTGGAATTTTTCTGGTCGGGCCATCACTGGCTGAGGGCAGCAGTGTTGTATATGACCGTCCACGAAGGAGGACAGGGCCTGGTGGAACTGGAGAGCAGGGTGGCTGCATTCCGACTAAAGGCGGCACAGAGACTGCTGTACCATACTGATGTTGGCTGGAGGGAACCAGCATGCGCGCTGCTAAGGAGAGCTGGCGGATTAGGGCTGGACCGGCAGCTGTTCCTCATGAAGCTGGAGAGGATGAATACAGCAGGTCTCTCAGACTTTTATACCGCAGTGCTGAGGGCATGGCAGCTGCTAAGGGCCACACGAGATGGGGGTGTAGAGCCTGGACTGTGGGTGTGGGAGGAGCCTATCTTCCACAACCCAGCCATCCCTTTGAGATCGGTTCAGTCGGCCACCCTGCAGAGGCAACTGATGGCAGCGGGTTTACTAAGGCTGGGTGACCTGCGACTGCTGGGAGAGGACGGGTGGAAAACCCGGAAGTCCTGGCACAACAAACAGGAATAACATCTCTTAGGCTGCTGGAGAGATTCCTGGAGGAGGTCCAGGAGGCACTGTCTGAGCCGGTAAGGGGGGTGTTTGAGCGGCCAAAGGGGGAGGGGCCACCAATGTTTCCACCACTGCAGGTGACAGCAGAGACTGGGGACTGGCAAGGGGGTCTGGAGGACTTGTTAGATTTTAACACTCCGAGCCTTGGGGAGTTTGAAGGGGTGGAAGGTAAAGCCCTCTACAACCTCTGCGTTAAGGTGAGGAACATTAGGAGCCTAACAGGAGTGAAGGCACATCAGTGGCAGGGGGTATGTGGGGCAGAGAATATGGTAGGTTTTAGATGGAGGGGGCTTTACAAACCCCCAGTACCAAAGAGGTCAGGGGACCTCCAGTGGAGGGTTCTTCATGGAGCCTTGGCCACTAACAGCTGGTTGGTACGGGTTGAACCGGGAATCGGGCAGGGGTGTCCTTTCTGTGTTATAAAAGAAACTGTGATTCATGTGTTTTCTGTGTGCGTCAGGTTAATGCCATTAATGTCTCTGTTGGAATGTCTGTGTGAGAGGTTGGGGGTGGTTTTTACTGTTGGGGTGTTTATAATGGGGTACAGGTATTCGAAAAATGAAAAGGCTAAATGTGTTTTGTTGAACTTCCTGTTTGCTCAGGCAAAGTTGGCTATTTGGCTAACAAGGAGGAACAGGGTCAAAGGTGGAGGGAGAACAGACCCTTTACTATTATTTAATGGGATGGTCTCTGCGCGCCTCAGGGTAGAATTTGAGTTCTATAAAATGATAAAAAGTGTGGAGATGTTTCAGGAGATATGGTGTGTGGGGGGGGCTGTCTGTATAGTTGAGGAAGATGTTTTGGAAATACGGTTGTAGAAGTGGTAAGGTTTTTTGGTTATTTTGATGTGTGGTGTTTTGAATTGTGTGGTATAGGGAAAGGTGACTGGTGCGTGTATGCAGTACAGGATGTAATTTGGTGTTTTTATTTTCTTTAAGGGGTGGGGGGGTGGTGAGTTTTTAATGAAATGAGGATGTTTCATTAAAGAAAGACAAAAAGTAAAGAGTCTCTCTCTCTCTCTCTCTCTCTCTCTCTCTCTCATGTGCTCGTATATTTTCTCTGTCTGTCGCTCTCTTTCTCTCTACTTCTCGTTGTCTCTTACCTCATCTGTCCCATCCATCTCTCCTACCTCACTCTGTTGTTATCCCCGTGGCAACCTGCCTGTCTTCAAACAAAACAATTCATTAAAAATAATTACGGGGAGGGCAGAGGGCTTTAATAAATTTAACCATGTTTCCTTTTATTCTGCACTGTAAATCAATAATACAGTCATTATATTATATATCCCCAAAATTCACAGCTACTGCAGGCTCCTCAATATTTTTTTCTCTCCTCTCCTCTCTTCTCTTCTCTTCTCCTCCCCTCTCTTTTCCTTTCCTCTCCTCTCCTCTCCTCTCCCCTCTCATCCCATCTTCTCCTCTCATTTCCTCTTCTCCCTTCTCATCCCCTCTTCTCCTCTCCTCTCCTTTCCTCTCCTCTCCTCTCCTCTCCTCTCCTCTCCCCTCTCATCCCATCTTCTCCTCTCATTTCCTCTTCTCCCTTCTCATCCCCTCTTCTCCTCTCCTCTCCTCTCCTCTCCTCTCCTCTCCTCTCCTCTCCTCTCCTCTCCTCTCCTCTCCTCTCCTCTCCTCTCCTCTCCTCTCCTCTCCTCTCCTCTCTTCTCTTCTCTTCTCTTCTCTTCTCCTCTTCTCTTCTCTTCTCCTCTCCTTTCCTCTCATTTCCTCTCCTCTCCTCTCCTCTGAGTTATTTGAGTTGTCCTGTGCCTTGCTGGTGCTGCTATATGTTCTTTCATTCAGGGACAGAGGAATTATTTTTTTGTCTGTTCTACACAGTCCGGTGAGAAACAACAACTCAGGGAGAGGAGGGATGGAAGAGGACCTGGAGAGAGCAGAGAGGGGGAGAGGAGAAGAGATCTGGGGGTGAAAAGAGAGGACGAGACGAAGAGGAAGAGAGAGCAGAAAGGGGGAGGAAGGAGAAAGAGACATGCCTGAGAGAACAGAGGGATACCATAAAGATGGGGGAGGGATAAAGAGGGAGTAGAGAGAACAAATTGAGGTGGAGGAGTTGACTGCATGTATTTCTTTTCTCTCCCTCCCCTCTCTCTCATTCTCCCTTAGTGCACAACTCCCATTGACTGTTTGTCCCCCTCTGCAATGATCAAGACGTTGTGTGTTTCTTTGTGTTTTCTTTTCATTTCTTGCAACAACCATTTGTGGGATTGTTTTCACTGTACTGTCTGTATTGACTTTTTCCTGCAAATACGTTTAAACCACTCCAATTAGAACCACTCCACACTGCCCTCTCCCACCGAGAGAGAGAGAAAGAGAGACAGAGAGAGAGAGAGAGAGAGAGAGAGAGAGAGAGAGAGAGAGAGAGAGAGAGAGAGAGAGAGAGAGAGAGAGAGAGAGAGAGAGAGAGAGAGAGAGAGAGAGAGAGAAGCAGCTGCAGTTAGGGAAGGCTCTGACCCTCACAACACATTTCAAATGAACCCTGTACAACAACCCCAAGCTGAACAATACTATCTTTGGCTATAGCAAAGATGGTGGATAAATGCAGATAGTTCACTCAGGCCGTTTACCATTGAACAAAAATGGTCAGTTCTGGTCTACTTATCCGGGTCTATCTCCCATAGACACCCATGCAATAGCAGCTGGGTCTGGTCTACTTTGTTCATTGAACTGTGAGTGGCGTGTTACGCTTCCTTTCTTACACATAGCCTACACCTGGCTGCCTGAGACACATAGCCTACACCTGGCTGACTGAGACACATAGCCTACACCTGGCTGCCTGAGACACATGGCCTACACCTGGCTGACTGAGACATATAGCCTACACCTGGCTGCCTGAGACACATAGCCTACACCTGGCTGCCTGAGACACATAGCCTACACCTGGCTGCCTGAGACACATAGCCTACACCTGGCTGCCTGAGACACATAGCCTACACCTGGCTGCCTGAGACACATAGCCTACACCTGGCTGCCTGAGACACATGGCCTACACCTGGCTGCCTGAGACACATGGCCTACACCTGGCTGCCTGAGACACATGGCCTACACCTGGCTGCCTGAGACACATGGCCTACACCTGGCTGCCTGAGACACATAGCCTACACCTGGCTGCCTGAGACACATAGCCTACACCTGGCTGCCTGAGACACATAGCCTACACCTGGCTGCCTGAGACACATAGCCTACACCTGGCTGCCTGAGACACATAGCCTACACCTGGCTGACTGAGACACATAGCCTACACCTGGCTGCCTGAGACACATGGCCTACACCTGGCTGCCTGAGACACATGGCCTACACCTGGCTGCCTGAGACACATAGCCTACACCTGGCTGCCTGAGACACATAGCCTACACCTGGCTGCCTGAGACACATGGCCTACACCTGGCTGCCTGAGACACATGGCCTACACCTGGCTGCCTGAGACACATGGCCTACACCTGGCTGCTTGAGACACATAGCCTACACCTGGCTGCTTGAGACACATAGCCTACACCTGGTTGCCTGAGACACATAGCCTACACCTGGCTGCCTGAGACACATAGCCTACACCTGGCTGCCTGAGACACATAGCCTACACCTGGCTGCCTGAGACACATAGCCTACACCTGGCTGCCTGAGACACATGGCCTACACCTGGCTGCCTGAGACACATAGCCTACACCTGGCTGCCTGAGACACATAGCCTACACCTGGCTGCCTGAGACACATAGCCTACACCTGGCTGCCTGAGACACATAGCCTACACCTGGCTGCCTGAGACACATGGCCTACACCTGGCTGCCTGAGACACATGGCCTACACCTGGCTGCCTGAGACACATAGCCTACACCTGGCTGCCTGAGACACATGGCCTACACCTGGCTGCCTGAGACACACACACATACACACACTGACCTGTATAAGGCTGTTAGCTTAGCAGGTGAAAAATTAGTTGAAGATGGGTCTTGAGTTGTATATTTATGTAGGTAACTACACCGGGGGGTTTAAACGTCTATGGGTGAAGATAGGTAAAGATTAAAGTTGTTTAAAACTCGACAGTTACCTTTAGGCATTAAGTTTGACTGGTTAAGGTAAGAGTTAAATCGAATCAAATACAGTTTTATTGGTCACATACACATGAAAAGTAATCAAACAAATTCACAACAACTACCTTAAACACAAAAATGTAAAGATATGAATAATAATATGTACATATAAATATATGGATAAGTATATGTACATATACTGAATAAGTATATGTACATATAAATATATGAATAAGTATATGTACATATAAATATATGGATAAGTATATGTACATATAAATATATGAATAAGTATATGTACATATAAATCTATTAATAAGTATATGTACATATAAATATATGGATAAGTATATGTACATATAAATATATGGATAATTATATGTACATATAAATATATGAATAAGTATATGCACATATAAATATATGGATAAGTATATGTACATATAAATATATGAATAAGTATATGTACATATAAATATATGGATAAGTATATGTACATATAAATATATGAATAAGTATATGCACATATAAATATATGGATAAGTATATGTACATATAAATATATGAATAAGTATATGTACATATACATCTATTAATAAGTATATGTACATATAAATATATGGATAAGTATATGTACATATAAATATATGAATAAGTATATGTACATAGAAATATATGAATAAGTATATGTACATATAAATATATGGATAAGTGATAAAGGCAAGATTAGTCTTTTTGCTGGTTTACATATGAGTTGAGTAATGTAGGACATGTAGACATTGTTAAATTGGCATTATTTAAAGTGACTAGTGATACCTTAATTAAATCCTCTTATTATATTTATTAAAGTGGCTAGAGAGTTGAGTCAGTATGTTAGCAGCAGCCTCTCTATGTTAGTGGTGGCTGTTTAACAGTCTGATGGCCTTGAGGTAGAAGCTGTTTTTCAGTCTCTCGGTCCCAGCTTTGATGCACCTGTACTGACCTCGCCTTCTGGGTGATAGCGGGGTGAACAGGCTGTGGCTCGGGTGGTTGTTGTCTTTTTGGCCTTCCTGTGACATTGGGTGCTGTAGGTGTCTTGGAGGGCAGGTAGTTTGCCCCTGGAGAGCATTGCGGTTGTGGGCGGAGCAGTTGCCGTACCAGGTGATGATACAGCCAACAGGATGCTCTCGAATGTGCATCTGTGGAAGTTTGTGAGTGTTTTAGGTGACAAGACAAATTTCTTCAGCCTCCTGAGGTTGAAGAGGTGCTGTTGCGCCTTCTTCACCACGTTGTCTGTGTGGGTGGACCATTTCAGTTTTTCCATGATGTGTACGCCGAGGAACTTAAAACTTTCCACCTTCTCCACTACTGTCCCGTCGATGTGGATAGGGGGGTGCTCCCTCTGCTGTTTCCTGAAGTCCACAATCATCTCCTTTGTTTTGTTGATGTTGAGTGAGAGGTTATTTTCCTGACACCACACTCCGAGGGCCCTCACCTCCTCCCTGTAGGCCGTCTTGTCATTGTTGGTAATCAAGCCTACCACTGTAGTGTCGTCTGCAAACTTGATGATTGAGTTGGAGGCGTGCTTGGCCACGCAGTCGTGGGTGAACAGGGAGTACAGGAGAGGGCTGAGAATGCACCCTTGTGGGGCTCCAGTGTTGAGGATCAGCGGGGTGGAGATGTTGTTTCCTACCCTCACCACCTAGGGGCGGCCCGTCAGGAAGTCCAGGACCCAGTTGCACAGGGCTGGGTCGAGACCCAGCAAGTGAGTGCTACGGGGCGATAGTCATTTAGTTCAGTTACCTTCGTTTTCTTGGGAACAGGAACAATGGTGGCCCTCTTGAAGCATGTGGGAACAGCAGACCGGGATAGGGACTGATTGAATATGTCCATAAACACACCAGCCAGCTGGCCAGCGCATGCTCTGAGGACACAGCCAGGGATGCCATCTGGGCGGGCAGCCTTGTGAGGGTTAACATGTTTAAATGTTTTACTCACGTTGGCCACGGTGAAGGAGAGCCCACAGGCTTTGGTAGCGGGTCATGTCAGTGGCACCATATTGTCCTCAAAGCGAGCAAAGAAGTTGTTTAGTTTGCCTGGGAGCAAGACGTCGATGTCCGTGACGAGGCTGGTTTTCTTTTTGTAGTCCGTGATTGACTGTAGACCCTGTGTTTGAGCCATTGAATTGCGATGCTTTGCTTGTTTGATTGCCTTGTGGAGGGAATAGCTACACTGGTTTTATTCAGGCATGTTTCCGGTCGATGGTTTGAGTCTTTCTGTTTTGTGCGAATGCTCCCATCAGTCCATGGTTTCTGATTAGGGAAGGTTTTAATAATCACAGTGGGTACAACATCACCGATGCAATTGCTAAAAAAAAACTTGCTCACCGAGTCAGTGTATACATTAATGTTGTTGTCTGAAGCTAACCGGAACATATCCCAGTTCACGTGATCGAAGCAATCTTGAAGCGTGGAATCCGATTGGTCAGACCAGCGTTGGATAGCCCAGAGCACGGGCGTTTCCTGTTTTAGTTTCTGTCTAGACTGGGAGCAATAAAATGAAGACATGGTCAGATTTGCCGAAGGGAGGGCGGGGGCGGGCTTTGTATGAATCGCGGAAGTTAGAGAAGCAATGGTCCAAAATATTACCAGCCCGTGTCGCGGGATTCGATATGTTGAGGAATTTAGGAAGCCTTGTTCTCAGATTAGCTTTGTTAAAATCCCCAGCTACAATAAACGCAGTCTCGGGATATATCGTTACCAGAGAGTTGTTTGTTTCTGTCGGCGCAAGTGGCTCTACCGGCTCTGACAACATATCCTGAGTGAGCCATGTTTCTGTGAAGTAGAGAATGTTACTATCTCTGATGTCTCTCTGGAAGGTAGCTCGTGCCTTAATTTCGTCCTCCTTGTTGTCTACAGATTAGACATTGGCGAGTAATATGCTCGGAAGCAGTGGATGGTGTGCTCGCCTTCTGAGTCTGACCAGTAGACCACTCCGTCTCCCTCTCCTGTGACGACCGCGTTGTTTTGGTTTGGCTTCTGGGATAAGATCCCCCGTCCAGGGGGGAAGTCCGAACAAAGGATCCGCTTCGGGAAAGATGTATTCCTGGTCGTTATGTTGGTAAGTTGACGTCGCTTTTATATCCAATAGTTCTTCCCCGCTGTATGTAATAAGACAACGTAAGAAATAATACATAAAAATAAAAAAATACTGCGCTGTTTCTAATGGACCTGAAGCGAGGCGACCATCTCTGTCTGCGCCGTCAACGATATTCCTATAAGGTTTGGGATAAGGTAAGGGTTAAACTTCTTAGGCAGTGGTGGGGAGCTAGCGATCTTAGGCTTGTGTAGGCTCTCTCTCTCTCTCTCTCTCTCTCTCTCTCTCTCTCTCTCTCTCTTTCTCTCTCTCTTTCTCTCTCTCGTCTCCTCTCCTCTCCAGTCCTCCTCTCCTCTAGTGAAGGGAAGAGTTAACCAGTTGAAACGTCATACTGTTTATAGCAGAAGCCATTTTGATGATGGAAGATTGTAATGCCTGTGTTTTATTGCTTAACAAGTGAACACAGGCTGAAGGTGATTATTTATTGTCTATTGATTATATTTAATGACGGTATAATGAGAGGCTTTGCTTCCAGACCTTCTTACGTGTGTGGGTGTGCATGTGTGTTCGTGGATGTGTGTGTGTGTGTGTGGGAGGCAGGTTATTAACTTAATGAAGATGTGGAGGATTGGCTTTCCTGCCTTCTAGGTACTTAATTAACTCTAAGTCTACAGCGCAGCCAGGCAACATGTTGTGAATACAGATGTCATCTCACAGCCACACAATTGTGCACAGTGTGTATGTGTGTTTTGTGTATTTGTGTGTATTTGTATAATTGTGTGTGTGCCCTGCAGATTCAAATGTATTACATAGAAGATCAGTTTAACCAAGACTCAAGAATTTAATTTAACCAGATGTACTGTCCTTGACAAACCAAAATAATTTCAAATCAATTTAAGGGGCTTTATTGACATGGGAAACATATGTTAACATTGCCAAAGCAAGTGAAGTAGATAGTGAAATAAACAATACAAATGAACAGTAAGCATTACACTCATAGAAGTTCCAAAAGAATAAATACATTTTAAATGTCATATTATGTTTATATACAGTGTTGTAATTATGTCCAAATAGTTAAAGGGAAAATAAATAAACAGAAACATAGGCTGTACAATGGTGTTTGTTCTTCGCTGGTTGCAATTTTCATGTGGCAACAGGTCACGAATCTTGCTGCTGTGATGGCACTGTGGTATTTCACCCAGGGAGTTTATCAAATTTGGATTTGTTTTCAAATTCTTTGTGGTTCTGTGTAATCTGAGGGCAGGAGGTTAGGAAGTGCAGCTCAGTTTCCACCTCATTTTGTGGGCAGTGTGCACATAGCCTGTCTTCTCTTGAGAGCCAGGTCTGCCTTCGGCGGGCTTTCTCAAAAGGAAGGCTATGCTTACTGAGTCTGTACATAGTCAAAGATGTCCTTAAATTTGGATCTGTGACAGTGGTCAGGTATTCTGCCACTGTGTACTCTCTGTTTAGGGACACATAGCATTCTAGTTTCCTCAGATTTTTTGTAAATTCTTTCCAACGTGTCAAGTAATTATCTTTTTGTATTCTCATGATTTGGTTGGGTCTAATTGTGTTGCTGTCCTGGGGCTCTGTGGGGTGTGTTTGTGTTTGTGAACAGAGCTCCAGGACCAGCTTGCTTAGGGGACTCTTCTCCAGGTTCATCTCACTGTAGGTGATGGCTTTGTTATGGAAGGTTTGGGAATCGCTTCCTTTTAGGTGGTTGTAGAATTGAACTGCTATTTTCTGGATTTTGATAATTAGCAGGAATACTTGTGGATCTGTGTAATCTGAGGGAAAATCGGGTATCGGCCTAATTCTGCTCTGCATGCATTATTTGGTGTTTAAGTTGTACACAGAGGATATTTTTGCAGAATTCTGCATGCAGAGTCTCAATTTGGTGTTTGTCCCATTTTGTGAATTCTTGTTTGGTGAGCGGACCCCAGACCTCACAACCATAAAGGGCAACGGGTTCTATACCTGATTCTAGTATTTTTAGCCAGATCCTAATTGGTATGTTGAGTTTTATGTTCCTTTTGATGACATAGATGGCCCTTCTTGCCTTGTCTCTCAGATCGTTCACACAGATCGTTTCCATAAAGTGTCCAATGTTGTTAGTCGTGCGGTTTGGCCTCAGACCAGTAAGTGTGAGCAGAGCCTGCTGGGCATCTGGTACATGCCATTGGGGGTTGGGCCTGTTTGCCTGCTCACGGCCCGGGCGTATGTGTGACTTTCATGTTGAAGCCCTCTTTGCGGGAGTGGGAGGCATGGTGTGGGCAGGAGTGGCATAGGTCTGATCTGAGGGGGCCTAAATTGGGTGTGGGCATGGTTGACTTGGGGGGTTTGATTGGTTGGGGTGTGGATGTGTTTGGTGGTGCTATGGTCTGGAGCCAGGTGATCCGGATGAGGCATGAAAGTCCGACGAGCCGGCTGAGGCAGCGTAGCATGGAGATCCGGCTGAGGCATGAAAGTCCGACGAGCCGGCTGAGGCAGGGGAGCCTGGGGATCCGGCTGAGGCATGAAAGCCCGACAAGCCGGCTGAGGCAGGGGAGCATGGAGATCCGGCTGAGGCATGAAAGTCCGACGAGCCGGCTGAGGCAGGGGAGCATGGCGATCCGGCTGAGGCATGAGAGCCTGACGAGCCGGCTGAGGCAGGGAAGCCTAGCAATCTGGTTGAGGCATGAGAGCCTGTAGCGGCTCCCCGACCACGATGTCATTACTCTGACACAAAAAAAAAAAAAAAACACTTCATGATGCTTCCCTTGGGTGAGGTGTTACTGAACGATGTGCCCTGAGAGTCAGGAAGCAAGTACAGGGAGTGAGTGTTTTAATAAATAAATAAAACAAGAAACACAAAACACAAACAACACACTGACATGAAAACAGAGTCAATAACACCTGAGGAAAGAACCAAGGGTAGTGACAGATATAGAGAAGATAATCAAGGAGGAAATGGAGTCCAGGTGAGTGTCTTGAGGCGCTGGTGTGCCTGACGATGGTGACAGGTGTGCGGGATAATCAGCAGCCTGATGACCTAGATGCCGGAATGGGAGTATACGTGACAGAGGGAGTAGTACTCTGTGCTGGGAGGTTGACCTTTGATGCTTGGGGTTGCTCGTCTGTGGGGTTGTATAACAAAGAGGTCTGGTCTGACACTCGCGGGCGGGGTATCTTTCTCAAGAGAGAGCTTCTCCTGCAGATTTCTTATGATTATGTGAAAGTCAAGCTGAAACTGAACCATTATTGTTCCAGACTTGTACAGGTTGACATTGGCTGACTCTGTTGTCATTGCCTAGTATCCTGAGTTTCCACCCATCGCTTGACAGAGGGGTAGTGCATTATTATAGCACTGTGCCATGCCAGGGGATGGGCTGTGTGGAAGATTAACCTATTAGGGAGCGACGGCAGTGTTCGGAGGTTTGGAGAGTCAGGCGTGCCCAAAGTAAAATTCCTGGTACTCAGGCCCAGAAACTAGGATATACACATAATTAGTAGTATTGGATAGAATCTGAGTATTAATTAGAAACACTGTTTGACTTGTTTCGACAAACTTTACCGGTACTTTTGGGATATTGTTTGTCTGCATGGATGAATGCCTTTGAGCAAGTGGATTACTGAAAAAAACGTGCCAACCAAACAGAGCTTTATGGATATAAAGAGGGACTTTATCGAAAAAAATTACAATTTATTGTGTAGCTGGGACCCTTGGGATTGCCATCAGATGAAGATCTTGAAAGGTAAGAGATTTATTTAACTGCTATTTCTGAGTTTTGTGACACCCCATGCTGGTTATGTTATTATGCTAATTGAATATGTATGCAGGGTGCTGTCCTCAGACAATCAAATTGTATGCTTTCGCCATAAAGCCTTTTTGAAATCTGACAACGATGTAAGATTACCAAGATTCTAAGCTTTTGAAGAGTGTGCAACACTTGTATTTTCATTAATGTTTTGTATTACTACTTTTGTATTTTGAATTTGGCGCTCTCCATTTTTCCAGGTGTTGTCGCAGGTGGGGCGCTGTCGCCCCACTGCTCCTTAAGAAGATAATTTGCTTATGTTCCCATTTTTATAAGTCGGCAAAAAGTGTCTCTTGATTTTCCATAAGAAGCTTATTTTGTACTCTTTTTGTGCCTTCTCATTTTTTACATCCAGGTGGTACTGTATTGTAACGACAGCAGGGGGCTTCAAAGGCCTCTGCATTTGGGTGGGGAGGCCTCTCCTGCCATTGTTGGGCTCAAGGGCTTTGACACCTCTCACTTCACACCTCAGTGCTAATTGAAGTTGCAGTCAGATTTGTTTTGTCCTAGCAAGCTTGGTAGCCTTAACTTAATTAACATTCAGTGCTTATGAAGTAAAACATATCATTGTAATGTATTTTTATTCTTGGCTTTAAAAGAAGCTTCAGACTAAACTCTCTCAGTTCCAGGTTGGATGGTGTTTTCAGGTTTCTGTTGTTTGTTTTCCAGATCATTTGCTGTATAGCTTGGAAATATGAATGTATGGTTGTAGAAATCCTTCCAGGTTGTTTTGTCCAAAATCAGGTTGTAGGTTTGGAGTTTTGATTTGGAGTGAAGGTTATGTTGTGGAGGGTAGTATCCTGTATATCCTTGTTGAAAAATCCAAGTTTATCCAACTCTAAATCTATCTTTTTGTAAAAACATACTGAAAATGCAGGTCATCTGCTCATCTGTTCTCTCTCTCTCTCTTTCCTGCTCTCTCTCTCTCTCTATCTCTCTCTCTCTCTCTTTCTCTCTCTTTCCTGCTCTCTCTCTCTCTCTCTCTCTCTCTCTCTCTCTCTCTCTCTCTCTCTCTCTTTCCTGCTCTCTCTCTCTCTCTCTCTCTCTCTCTTTCTGTCCCTGTAACTGGAAGGGTAGCAGGAGATGAAAGGATTAACATGAATTACATGTCAGGGACAGAAAGGAGCTTTGCCTGTCTTGGCCATGATACAATATCTCCTGATCTGCTGCGTGTGCTGGGCTAGCTAACTACTACTCCTGCAAGATAAGAAAAGGGAGTCTGTCTATTGACTGTGAAAAGAAAAAAAGAAAAACGAGGGAGGGAGAGGCGAGGAGAAAAGGGAAAACAAGAAAACGGGGAGAAGGGAAAGGAGGACGTAAAGAAAAGTGGAAAGTGGCAGCGGGTCCTCTTGTACATTGAACTGTTTCTGTTTCTATGGAAACTAGAGAGTTCGGAGAGTGGAGGACAATAGAAGGCAAGATGAGGGGATGAGAAAAGGAAGTCACAATAAGAGGGATCTGAGGAGAAACAAAGAGAACGAGAGAGGGGTGAAGTGGCTGGGGCAGAAGGAAGAACAGAAGGGAGAGGAGAAACATCAAAGCAAGGGACACTGCTAACGCGGTTGACATTGGCCACACCTGTCACGACTTCCACCGAAGTCGCCTCCTCTCCTTGTTCGGGCGGCGTTCGGCGGTCGACGTCACCGGCTTTCTAGCCATCGCCGCTCAGCTGTTATTTTGTTGTAATTGCTTTTGTCTTGTTCACCCCGCACCTGGTTTGTTTTCCAGTGATTGCGGCGTGTATTTATTTCCGGTGAATATGTTTTGTCATTGTGTGGAATTGTTCTTTGTTACATGCGTAATTAGTGCAGGCTCATTTTCTCCGGGTAACGTTTGTTGTCCCGTGTTTGTATTTTGTATTCACCTGGACTGTGTTTATGTCGTGGCGCTAGACACTCATTTTTGTGGCCTAGAATATTGACGCGTATTTTGCGTTCCTTCTTTTGTTTGTTTGTGCCATTAAAGTGTGCGCTTTTACGACACGTTCCGCTCTCCTGCGCCTGATTTCACCCCAGTAGCGCAAATCGTGACAGAATTCCACACCATACATGGAATCAGCAGGAGCCGGCACTCCAGCCCTTGGAGTTGAGGATCGTGTCCAAGAACACTTAAGAATGCTCCAACAACTCGGATCCATGATGGACCGGGTTGTCCAGACTTTGGACCGCTTGGAGGGACAGGAGGTCTCTCGGCGCCTCGACTAACGCGACCAGATCCCCATCTACCCGTCCCTCCTGGAGCCAGTCCCAGTGGGATGCGCCTCTCCCTTCCCAGGGAGTATGATGGGTCAGCAGCACGGTGCCAGGGTTTTCTCCTCCAACTGGACCTGTATCTGGCCACCGTCCACCCAGCTCCTCGGGAAGGGAGAGGGTGTCAGCCCTCGTCTCATGCCTCTCGGGAGAGCTCTGGAGTGGGCCAACGCTGTGTGGAGCGAGGAGGCGCGGCGCTGGACCACTTCGATGAGTTCACCCGCCGCTTCGGGCCGTCTTCGACCATCCACCCGAGGGCAGGGCGGCGGAGAACGACTCTTCCACCTGAGGCAGGGACGAGGCGCCCAGGAGTTCGCCCTGGAATTCCGGACCCTGGCAGCCGGAGCGGGATGGAACGACAGAGCTCTCATCGACCACTATCGATGCAGCCTGCGCGAGGGCGTCCGGCGGGAGTTAGCCTGCAGGGATGCCACCATCTCGTTTGACCAACTGGTGGATTTGTCCATCCGGTTGGATAACCTGCTGGTCACCAGCGGGCGCCCAGAGAGGGCTCTGTCCGTTCCATCTTCCTGCTCCCCCGCTCCGGTACCCATGGAACTGGGAGGGGCTGCCCTTAGGGAGGCTGGAGGAGGGACCAACACGTGCACTATCTGTGGCCGCAGAGGTCACACTGCCGGTCGGTGTCGGGTTGGTTCCTCTGGGAGTCGAGGCAACAGGCAGGGCACTCTGGCGTCACCCCAGGTGAGTCGGCACCACACTCGTCCAGAGTCTTCTGTTGTTCACCTGTTTTTACCTGTTTGTTTTCCCGAGTTCTCCCGCATTCCCAGCATAAGGCGCTCGTAGATTCAGGTGCGGCTGGGAACTTTATCGACAGAGCATTCGCCGTTAGTTTAGGAATTCCCATTATTCCTGTGGTTAGACCTTTCCCGGTACACGCTCTGGATAGTCGACCATTAGGGTCCGGGCGAATCAGGGAGGTTACCATCTCCTTGGCCATGGTGACGCAGGGAGGTCACCAGGAGAAAATCAGTCTCTTTCTTATTGACTCTCCTGCGTTTCCCGTGGTACTTGGTCTTCCCTGGTTGGCTCATCACGACCCCATCATTTCATGGCAACAGAAGGCTCTTAAGGGGTGGTCGAAAGAGTGCTCGGGGAGGTGTTTAGGAGTTTCCGTTGGTGCTACCACAGTGGAGAGTCCAGACCAGGTCTCCACCGTGCACATCCCTCCAGAATATGCCGATTTGGCTCTCGCCTTCTGTAAGAAGAAGGCGACTCAATTACCACCCCATCGACGGGGGGATTGTGCGATAAATCTCCA
The DNA here is from genome assembly GCA_030435695.1 of Brachymystax lenok tsinlingensis. Lineage (NCBI taxonomy): Eukaryota > Metazoa > Chordata > Actinopteri > Salmoniformes > Salmonidae > Brachymystax > Brachymystax lenok. The sequence continues at coordinate 2,586,563 of CM059804.1, read as the reverse complement.
GGTAGACGCTGCACTTCCTAGGAGTCACGTGTATCCCCTGTCGCAAGCGGAGACAGCGGCTATGGAGACATATGTCTCTGAATCCCTGCGCCAGGGGTACATTCGGTCCTCCATTTCACCTGTCTCCTCGAGTTTCTTTTTTGTGAAAAAGAAGGATGGGGGTTTGCGCCCGTGCATTGACTATCGAGGTCTTAATAAAATCACGGTGAGGTACAGTTACCCGCTGCCTCTTATTTCTACCGCGACAGAGTCCATGCACGGGGCGCGCTTTTTCACTAAACTGGATCTCAGGAGCGCGTACAATCTGGTGCGTATCCGGGAGGGAGGCGAGTGGAAGACTGCATTTAGTACTACCTCAGGCCACTATGAGTACCTGGTCATGCCGTGCGGGTTAATGAATGCTCCATCAGTCTTCCAATCCTTCGTGACGAAATTTTCAGGGACCTGCACGGGCAGGGTGTAGTGGTGTATATTGATGACATTTTGATATACTCTGCTACACGCTCCGAGCATGTGTCTTTGGTGCGCAAGGTGCTAGGCAGACTGTTGGAGCATGACCTGTACGTGAAGGCTGAGAAATGCCTGTTCTTTCAGCAGTCCGTCTCCTTCCTAGGGTATCGCATTTCCACATCAGGGGTGGAGATGGAGAATGACCGCAAATCAGCCGTGCTAAATTGGCCGACTCCTACCACGGTAAAAAGAGGTGCAGCGTTTTTAGGGTTTGCCAATTACTACCGGAGATTTATCCGGGTTTGGCCAGGTGGCTGCTCCCATTACCTCACTGCTGAAGGGGGTCCGGCGCGTCTGCAGTGGTCAGCTGAGGCGGGTAGGGCCTTTGATCAACTAAGGGCTCTGTTCACTTCGGCTCCCGTGCTGGCCCATCCGGACCCCTCCTTGGCGTTCATAGTAGAGGTGGGCGCGTCCGAGGCTGGGATAGGAGCCGTGCTCTCTCAGCGCCGGGCACGCCACGAAACCGCCTGTGCGTTCTTCTCTAAGAAGCTCAGCCCAGCGGAGAGGAACTATGATGTGGGGACCGGGAGTTGTTGGCTGTGGTTAAGGCTCTGAAGGCGTGGAGACATTGGCTTGAGGGGCTAGACACCCTTTTCTCATCTGGACTGACCACCGCAACCTGGAGTACATCCGGGCAGCTAGGAGACTGAATCCTCGTCAGGCAAGGTGGGCAATGTTTTTTTCTCGCTTTGTGTTTACCCTGTCTTACAGACCAGGGTCCCAAAATAAGAAGGCAGACGCACTGTCCCGACTGTACGACACCGAGGAGCGGCCCAATGAGCCGACTCCTATTATCCCAGCCTCCTGTCTGGTAGCACCGGTTGTGTGGGAGCTGGGCGCGACATTGAGCAGGCATTACGCACTGAGCCCGCCCCTCCAGTGTCCGGTCGGGCGTCGATGCGTTCGCTTTGCTGTCCGTGACCAGTTGATAAATTGGGTTCACACGTCACCCTCCTCTGGTCATCCGGGGATCGGTCGGACGGTGCGTTGTCTGACTGGGAAGTACTGGTGGCCCACCTTGGAAAAGGACGTGAGGTTTTACGTTTCCTCCTGTTCGGTGTGCGCTCAGTGTAAGGCTCCGAGACACCTACCCAAAGGTAAATTACATCCCTTACCCGTTCCACAACGGCCTGGTCGCACCTGTCGGTGGATTTTCTGACGGATCTTCCACTTTCACAGGGAAACACTACGATCCTGGTCGTTGTGGACCGTTCTCTAAGTCCTGTCGTCTCCTCCTCTGCCCGGTCTCCCTACGGCCCTACAAACAGCGGAGGCCTTATTTACACACGTCTTCCGGCACTACGGGTACCAGAGGATATAGTGTCTGATCGGGTCCCCAGTTCACTTGAGAGTCTGGAGGGCGTTTATGGAGCGTCTGGGGGTCTCGATCAGCCTTACCTCGGGTTTTCACCCCGAGAGCAACGGGCAGGTGGAGAGAGTTAACCAAGAGGTGGGCAGGTTTCTGCGGTCCTACTGCCAGGACCGGCCGGGAGAGTGGGCGCGTTAGTGCCCTGGGCAGAGATGGCACAGAACTCACTCCGACACTCATCCACTAACCTCTCCCCCTTTCAGTGTGTATTGGGGTATCAGCCGGTTCTGGCACCGTGGCATCAGAGTCAGACCGAGGCTCCTGCGGTGGACGAGTGGTTCAAGCGCGCGGAGGAGACATGGAAAGCTGCCCATGATCACCTTCCAGCAGGCCGCTGCGCCAAAAGACCAGCGCGGACCGTCACCGCAGTGAGACCCGGTGTTCGCACCAGGGGACCGGGTCTGGCTCTCGACCGAAACCTGCCCCTCCGCCTGCCCTGCCGGAAGCTGGGTCCGCGGTTTGTGGGGCCATTTAAAGTCCTGAGGAGAGTGAATGAGGTGTGTTACAGGTTACAGCTTCCTCCCGATTACCACATTAACCCCTCATTCCATGTGTCTCTCCTCAGGCCGGTGGTGGCTGGTCCACTCCAGGGATCTGAGGTGCGGGAGGTTCCTCCACCCTCTGGACATCGAGGGCCCGGCGTACTCCGTCCATTCCATCCTGGATTCGGCGTCGGGCGGGGGCCTTCAGTACCTCGTGGAGTGGGAGAGTGCGGTCCGGAGGAGAGGTGCTGGGTCCCGGTGGCTGGCGTGTTGGACCCTGAACTGCTGCGGGATTTCCACCGTCGCCGACCGGATCGCCCTGCTCCTCGCCCTCGGGTCGGCCCGAGGCGGTGTCGGCGCGCCCGCGGCGTCAGGGGGTACTGTCACGACTTCCACGAAGTCGCCTCCTCTCCTTGTTCGGGCGGCGTACGGTCGGCGTCACCGGCTTTCTAGCCATCGCCGCTCAGCTGTTATTTTGTTGTAATTGCTTTTGTCTTGTTCACCCCGCACCTGGTTTGTTTTCCAGTGATTGCGGCGTGTATTTATTTCCGGTGAATATGTTTTGTCATTGTGTGGAATTGTTCTTTGTTACATCGTAATTAGTGCAGGCTCATTTTCTCCGGGTAACGTTTTTTGTCCCGTGTTTGTATTTTGTATTCACCTGGACTGTGTTTATGTCGTGGCGCTAGACACTCATTTTTGTGGCCTAGAATATTGACGCGTATTTTGCGTTCCTTCTTTTGTTTGTTTGTGCCATTAAAGTGTGCGCTTTTACGACACGTTCCGCTCTCCTGCGCCTGATTTCACCCCAGTAGCGCAAATCGTGACAACACCACGTTGATACCGGAGACGATTAGCATACTGGACACAGTCAAGAAACGTATTGTTATGACTGTAACTACTGTTCCCTAAAGGAGAGAAATTAGGTACAGCATACTACGTGGGAGATGTAGTCTCGCGACTTCAGTTGAAGGATCTACAAACAAATCTGACATGGTCAACGAAATCCGCGAGTGAGGCTCGGATAAATTCCTTCAATTTAATACCGCTCCTCACCGAGCCCAGGAATGTAAGGCGCAGGGCCAGACAAGTGTTGCACCTTGTTACCCTCCGTTAGGGAACAGTAGTTATAGCATAAATGTATAAACCAGCGCGGTATACACAAAACCCATTTCACAGCGAAAACAAATCTTTCACCTTTTGAAGAACTTCTGCTGAGGGCTTCCCAAGTGTCCAACGAAGACATCCAATGGTTCTTTTGTTAGAAAAAGTCATTTATTATATCCATAAATCTCAGTTTGGTTGGCGCGTTATGTTCATAAAATCCAACATTGAATCGTCCATTGAAACGTGAAGAGAACGCGTTCAAATATACCTATAAACTTTTCCTAAACAAATCAAATACCAGTTATAATGCATCCTTAGCTATTCTTTTATGAATATTAGCGATAATATTTCACTCGGATTGTCACCTGAACGTTATATAAGTAAAATAAAGTGGGCGCGAACCCAGACTCACGCCCGAGACATTTCAGGTCCCCTTACAATTTCTATTTCCTATCCGTTCTGCATACTCCAATCACTCCCAGTCTTTGTATATAGACTGCTGACATCTAGTGGAAGCCATAGGTACTGCAATCCAGGAGCTGGATTGCCTTTAAGTCAATGGGGAGAGTGTCAAACAGAGCAAAGGTCACCAAAAACTGCATTTCCGGATGGATTTTCCTTTGGTTTTCACCTGCTATATCAATTCTGTTATACTCACAGACATTATGTTAACACTTTTAGAAACTTCAGAGTGTTTCCTATACAATAGTACTAATTATGTGCATATCCTATTTTCTGAGCCTGAGTGGGAGGCATTTTACTTTGGGCACGCCAGACTCTCCAAAATCGTCTCCTCTGGAGCCGCTCCCTAAGAAGTTAAACAACTCCCTAGATGCTGCCCGACACCTGGTGGAGTGGGCGAGTACTCCATTAGGTAATCCTTGCCCTTTGCTGCTGCATGCCAGGGAGATAGCCCCCACAATCCAGTGGGAGGGACGCTGTTTAGAGAGCGTCCTGCTATGAGCTGGTTTAGCAAAACAGGCAAAAGGCTGGTCTCAGAACCGGTAATCTCAGATCCGTTCAATGTGTCTGCGTAAAGCTTGCTCCTGGTCATGTAATCTCTGTTGCTCTTCAGAAGCAAAAAGAAAGAAGTGAAAAGGGAAATACGTGCAAGCCGAGGACCTGCCAGAACTTTCCGGGGAGAAGGCGGCATTTGGATGCAATTCCACCTTAGCGTCGGGCGTGGCGAACTGAATACCAGATAACACGTTGAGGTCCCCAACACATTTAGCCAAGGCCAAAGCCATGTAGGAGAGAATATTCAGATCCACCGACTCCAGAGGCTCAAAGGGGGCCACACCCAGTGCCTCCAAAACCAGCGCCAACTCCCATGTGGTTTAGAGATCAGTCTGAGACGACGTACACCATTCAGGAACCACACAACCAGGGGGTGTGCAAACGATGAGGCCCAATGAATTCCCACATTGACACGCTGATATTGGCACAAGATGGAGGGAATGTTGTAACATGAACAAAGAGATTACAAGTAATGAAAATGTAAGTTTGATCCATCCAGTATAAACTAACATATAAAATGTATTATACGTATACAGCTCTGGAAAAAACAAAGAGACCACAATAAAATTATCAGTTTCTTTGGTTTTACTTATTTATAGGTATGTGTTTGGGTAACATTTTAATTTTTGTTATATTCTATATACTACTGACAACATTTCTCCCAAATTCCAAATGAGAATTTTGTAATTTAGAGCGTCTATTTGCAGAAAATGAAAACTGGTCAAAATAACAAAAAATATGCCGAGTTGTCAGACCTCGAATAAAGAAAAAAAGAAAATAAGTTCATAATTATTTTTAAACAACACAATGCTAATGTTTTAATCTTCGGGATTGGTGTCCCTTCCACGGGACGGTTGAGCTAACGTAGGCTAATGCGATTAGCATGAGGTTGTAAGTAACTAGAACATTTCCCAGAACATTGACATATCTGATATTGACAGAAAGCTTACAATCTTGTTAATCTAATTGCACTGTCCAATTTACAGTAGCTATTACAGTGAAAGAATACTATTATATAGTTTGAGGAGAGTGCACAATGTTTAACATCAAAAGTTATTAATAAACAAATTAGGCATATTTGGGCAGTCTTGATACAAAATGTTGAACAGAAATGCAATGGTTCTTTGGATCAGTCTAAAACTTTGCACATACACTGCTGCCATCTAATGGCCAAAATCGAAATAGCACCTGGGCTGGAATAATAAACTATGGCCTTTCTCTTGAATTTCAGAGATGATGGTACAAAGAAAATACAAAAGAATAGTTGTTTTTTACTTTGTATTATCTTTTACCAGATCTACTGTGTTATATTCTCCTACATTCCTTTCACATTTCCACACAATTCAAAGTGTTTTCTTTCAAATGGTACCAAGAATATGCATATCCTTGCTTCAGGGCCTGAGCTACAGGCCGTTAGATTTGGGTATGTCATTTTAGATGAAAATTGAAAAAAAAGTGTGGTTTCTTAAGAGCTTCTTAGGAAGCGTTTTCAATCACAGCTTTCATGCGTCTTGGCATGCTCTCCACCAGTCTTTCACATTGATGTTGGGTGACTTTATGCTACTCCTGGCACAAAGATTTAAGGAGCTCTGCTTTGTTTGATGGCTTTGGACCATCCATCTTCCTCTTGATCACATTCCAGAGGTTTTCAATGGGGTTCAGGGCTGGAGATTGGGCTGGCCATGACAGGGTCTTGATCTGGTGGTCCTCCATCTACATCTTGAATGACCTGGCTGTGTGGCATGGAGCATTGTCCTGCTGGAAAAACCTATCCTCAGAGTTGGGGAACTTTGTCAGAGCAGAAGGAAGCAAGATTTCTTCTAGGACAACCTTGTACGCGGTTTGATTCACAAAGACAAATGTGCCCAATTCCAGCCTTGCTGAAGCACCCCCAGATCATCACCAATCCTCCGTTCATTTTTAAACAACACAACACTAATGTTTTACTCTTCGGGATCGGTGTCCCTTCCACGGGATGGTTGAGCTAACGTAGGCTAATGCGATTAGCATGAGGTTGTAAGTAACTAGAACATTGAGGTCCCCAATATGTTTAGCCATGTTTCTGTAGACCTGGAGAGGCCTACAAGCCACAGTGTCTCGCACCCACTGTGAAATTTGATGGATTGTTTTGGATAGTTTTTTTTCTCTCAACGTCAACAGTGAAGAGGCGACTCCGGGATGCTGGCCTTCTAGGCAGAGGTCCTCTGTCCAGTATCTGTGTTCTTTTTCCCCATCTTAATCTTTTCTTTTTATTGGCCAGTCTGAGATATGGCTTTTTCTTTGCAACTCTGGCTAGAATGGCAGCATCCCGTAGTCGCCTCCTTACTGTTGACGTTGAGACTGGTGTTTTGCGGGTACTATTTAATGAAGCTGCCAGTTGAGGACTTGTGAGGCGTCTGTTTCTCAAACTAGACACTCTAATGTACTTGTCCTCTTGCTCAGTTGTGCACCGGGGCCTCCCACTCCTCTTTCTATTCTGGTTAGAGACAGTTTTTGCTGTTCTGTGAAGGGAGTAGCACACAGCGTTGTACGAGATCTTCAGTTTCTTGGCAATTTCTCTCATGGAATACCCTTCATTTCTCAGAAGAAGAATAGACTGACAGGTTTCAGAAGAAAGGTCTTTGTTTCAGGCCATTTTGAGCCTGTAGTTGAATCCACAAATGCTGATGCTCCAGATACTCAACTATTCTAAAGAAGGCCAGTTTTATTGCTTCTTTAATCAGAACAACAGTTTTCAGCTGTGCTAACATAATTGCAAAATGGTTTTCTAATGATCAATTAGCCTTTTAAAATGATAAACTTGGATTAGTTAACACATTGGAACACAGGAGTGATGGCTGCTGATAATGGGCCTCTGTACGCCTATGTAGATATTCCATTACAAATCTGCCGTTTCCAGCTACAATAGTCATTTACAACATTAACAGTGTCTACAGTGTATTTCTGATCAATTTGATGTTATTTTAATAAAAGAAATTGCTTATCTTTCAAAAACAAGGACATTTTCTAAGTGACGCCAAACTTTTGAACGATAGTGAACATAAAACAAAAGAGGGGCTGAGGAGGAGTAAGCTATAGCAGGGGTCACCAACCGGTCGATTTTCTTTAGATTCGATTTTCTTTAATTACATTTTCTTTAAAAAACAAGGACATTTCTAAGTGTATATATTTACCTAAAATATATATAAGGGATTTGAAATTATGCAGACAATTACATTGATGGAAGCTACAATCCGTCCGCAATATTAAAGCTGATACACCACCCCACCAAAAAAAGCATTAAAATATATATATATAAAAAAATAAAGAAAATAAAAAAACTCTACAGCACAATGGCAGAGTCATGTCTAAAATGTAAAACAACTAATGGCTCAATAATTCATGCCTTCTGGGAAGGCTATGAAGTTCAAAAGTTAATAGCAGGGCTAGAAAGTTGTAGATTCTGAGGTACTTTCTGAGGACACGTAGGTCTAGAACGAGGACGCAAAGTCCTGTCCTTTTTCGGAACCAGGAAAAACCGTCTGTACCAACCATCCTGGATTTTTCGACATGAGAACCACTAAGATTGCCTACTTCTGGAGATGGGTGGATATAAGCCGAGCCAGGCCAAGGAATTAGAAGAATAACTAATTTGTTCGTGATTAGGAAAATTATGAGAACAATCTTCCGCACACAACGTTCAGGGGGTGAGCACGCTCTCTACCACTAAGGGACAATTTAGTTGGTGCACCGTAAGACAGTCTCGTGTTCCAATTGTTTGTTTTAGTAGAGTGAATTGTTCCTGTTCACACCAAGGTGAAGAGAGGAATAATTGAAGGAATTATCACCTGTGGAAGGCAGGGCTTCCAGCGAGGCGCAGATTTCATTAGCCTTAGTCAGACGTGATTGTAGATCCTTCAAACCAAAATTTACGGGAGTGCAATCTCCATAGTATTTTGTTCCAAAGTTGACTGACTGAAGGTTAACTGTATAAATGTAGGTCCATTATAATTTCTAGCGTTTTTTTTTCCCACCAAAAAGATTTAACACCCCTGACATAGACTGACAGACATGTCATTAATTTCTAATTTCACACTCATTTGAATTGAGAATGAAACTCTTGATTCTATACACAAGCACTCTATTTTTTGGAAAGAACTAGCATTTGGCCAGCTGTCACTGGTAGAGTTGACAGGTGTCACCATCATGACTGTCACTGGCAGAGTTGACACGCGTCACCATCATGACTGTCACTGGTAGAGTTGACAGGTGTCACCATCATGACTGTCACTGGTAGAGTTGACAGGCGTCCCCATCATGACTGTCACTGGTAGAGTTGACAGGTGTCACCATCATGACTGTCACTGGTAGAGTTGACAGGTGTCACCATCATGACTGTCACTGGTAGAGTTGACACGCGTCACCATCATGACTGTCACTGGTAGAGTTGACACGCGTCACCATCATGACTGTCACTGGTAGAGTTGACAGGCGTCACCAACATGACTGTCACTGGTAGAGTTGACACGCGTCACCATCATGACTGTCACTGGTAGAGTTGACAGGCGTCACCATCATGACTGTCACTGGTAGAGCTGACAGGCGTCACCATCATGACTGTCACTGGCAGAGCTGACACGCGTCACCATCATGTCTTTTTGTGGGTCAAAATAAAAAACCAACTGGTCTGTTCATTTCAGACGTAGGGGTCTTTTAAAAAAGCAAATGTCACTTTTTAAAAGCAACTGTCATTCCTAACAGACATCCTGATAAGTGCATGGTGGCTGAATAGCAGGTATGGCCTTATTGATTGACACATGATTGGTAAAACCCTGGTCTATAATAGAGGACCAGACCCTTAGAGGACCTGACCCTTAGAGGACCTGACCCTTAGAGGACCTGACCCTTAGAGGACCTGACCCTTAGAGGACCAGACCCTTAGAGGACCAGACCCTTAGAGGACCAGACCCTTAGAGGACCTGATCCTTAAAGGACCTGACCCTTAACGGACCAGACCCTTAGAGGACCAGACCCTTAGAGGACCAGACCCTTAGAGGACCTGACCCTTAGAGGACCTGACCCTTAGAGGACCAGACCCTTAGAGGACCTGACCCTTAGAGGACCAGACCCTTAGAGGACCAGACCCTTAGAGGACCAGACCCTTAAAGGACCTGACCCTTAGAGAACCTGACCCTTAGAGGACCAGACCCTTAGAGGACCAGACCCTTAGAGGACCAGACCCTTAGAGGACCTGACCCTTAGAGAACCTGACCCTTAGAGGACCTGACCCTTAGAGGACCAGACCCTTAGAGGACCAGACCCTTAGAGGACCTGACCCTTAGAGGACCTGACCCTTCTGTCCGAAATACCTCCATCAACATCATTCCATATCCATATGATGATCCTCTGTAGTTAAGTTTGTAGAGCAATACGCTTACAACGCCAAGGGTCGTGGCTTTGATTCTTGGGACCATCCGTTTGTCAAATGGATGCATGAATGAATGTAAATCGCTTTGGATTAAAGCTTCTGCTAAATGACATATTATATTATTAGACTGACTACTCTTCATTATTCTTTTAAATGAGATTCTTGGTGCTGTGGCTCCAGGGCAGAAAAGGGCAGGTCAGTGACACTCCTTGCCCAGCCCACCCCTCACTTCTTTGGGCATGCGTCTTGGGATGTGGCCATGGAGTCAGCGGCGCCACTATGGTTTTAGAAGTGGGGTGGGCATAACCTGGCGGGGTTAGTGGGGGTCCTCCCCCAGGATCCTTTTGGGCACGTAAAGCTAATTTCTTCCATTTGTACACAATTGAAATATGCCGTCTCTATTTAGAACAAAAAGTAAGCATATATGCCCACAGTCATCAACCTAGGTAAGAGATCAGTATTAAATATATTTAATTGATTGACAAGACTGAACTAGATCAAAGGTAATTCAATAATGAATATTGTGTTGCACCTTTAACCAATAGCCTAACAGACCGCCCGGCCAGACCGCCCAGCCAGACCGCCCAGCCAGACCGACAAGCCAGACCGACAGGCCAGACCGACAGGCCAGACCGCCCAGCCAGGCCGACAAGCCAGACCGACAGGCCACACCGCCCGGCCAGACCGCCCGGCCAGACCGCCAGGCCAGACCGCCCGGCCAGACCGACCGGCCAGACAGCCCGGCCAGATCGCCCGGCCAGACCGACAAGCCAGACCGCCCAGCCAGACCGCCCAGCCAGACCGCCCAGCCCAGAGAGATTTTTACTTGCTTAAAGCTGGGTCGCCACGTCCTGTCCCCAGGGGTCCACCACCCTGCAAATGAAATCAAATGGTATTTGTCATATGCGCCAAATACAACAGGTGTAGGGCTTACCGTGAAATGCTGACAAGCCCTTAACCAACAATGCATTTCAAGAAATAGAGTCAAGAAAATATTTACTAAATAAACTAAAGTAAAAAATCGAATCAAAAAGGCTATATACAGGGGGTACCGGTACAGAGTCAATGTGGAGGCTATATACAGGGGGGTACCGGTACAGAGTCAATGTGGAGGCTATATACAGGGGTACTGCAGAGAGAGTCAATGTGGAGGCTATATACAGGGGGTACTGCACAGAGTCAATGTGGAGGCTATATACAGGGGGTACCGGTACAGAGTCAATGTGGAGGCTATATACAGGGGGGCAACGGTACAGAGTCAACATATACAGGGTGTTACGGTACAGAGTCATTGTGGAGGCTATATACAGGGGGTACCGGTAGAGAGTCAATGTGGAGGCTATATACAGAGGGTACTGGAACCAAGTCAAAGTGGAGGGTATATACAGGGGGTACCGCTACAGAGTCAATGTGGAGGCTATATACAGGGGTACCGGTACAGAGTCAATGTGGAGGCTATATACAGGGGGAACCGGTACAGAGTCAATGTGGAGGCTATATACAGGGGGTACTGCACAGAGTCAATGTGGAGACTATATACAGGGGGTACAGGTACAGAGTCAATGTGGAGGCTATATACATGGGGTATTGGTACAGAGTCAATGTGGAGACTATATACAGGGGGTACTGTACAGAGTCAATGTGGAGGCTATATACAGGGGTACTGTACAGAGTCAATGTGGAGGCTATATACAGGGGGTACTGCACAGAGTCAATGTGGAGGCTATATACAGGGGGTACTGGTACAGAGTCAATGTGGAGGCTATATACAGGGGGTACCTGTACAGAGTCAATGTGGAGGCTATATACAGGGGGTACTGGTACAGAGTCATTGTGGAGGCTATATACAGGGGGTACTGCACAGAGTCAATGTGGAGGCTATATACAGGGTGTTACGGTACAGAGTCAATGTGGAGGCTATATACAGGGGTACTGCACAGAGTCAATGTGGAGGCTATATACAGGGGGTACTGCACAGAGTCAATGTGGAGGCTATATACAGGGGGTACCGGTACAGAGTCAATGTGGAGGCTATATACAGGGGGTACTGGTACAGAGTCAATGTGGAGGCTATATACAGGGGGTACCTGTACAGAGTCAATGTGGAGGCTATATACAGGGGGTACCGGTACAGAGTCATTGTGGAGGCTATATACAGGGGGTACCGGTACAGAGTCAATGTGGAGGCTATATACAGGGTGTTACGGTACAGAGTCAATGTGGAGGCTATATACAGGGGGTACCGGTACAGAGTCAATGTGGAGGCTATATACAGGGGGTACCGGTACAGAGTCAATGTGGAGGCTCTATACATATATATGACTGGGCATTCTAACATATCTGTAAACATCCTCATCATCATCATCCTCAATAGCGTCTCCCAGGTCTTCCTCACATTTTTTTGTTTTTTTTATATGTTTTTGGTGTCGTCAGGAAAAGCCTCTAGCAACCCTTGATTCAGTTTGGAAATCAACGTTGGACGTTTGTCAGATTGCGTCTGCCTTGTTCAGTATTTTGCTGCACAGAGATAGTCAAGTGTACTGCCTGGCAGACTCACTAAAACACAAACGCTGCATTTGAAAATGTTGTCTGAGAGTGTGAGCCCCTCTCAGAATATCTTGCTTTCTGGTTTGGTTAATATAAGGAATTTGATGTTTTGACCATTTCATTCTAATTTTTGGACAATTGAGTACTTTTTTCCCACTGTACTAAAGTACATTTATGACCAAATGCTTTTAGACTCGAGTAGTATTTTAATGGGTAACTTTCACTTCTACTGGAGTCATTTTATACTAAGGTACACCTGTATCACGTGCTTCGACACCTGCATTGCTTGCTGTTTGTGGGTTTTTTGCCTGGGTTTCTGTACAGCACTCGGTGACATCAGCTGATGTAAAGGGGGGCTTTATCTTCACCGGCTCCAGCAGAAAAACTGACTGTTTTGGAGAGCCTGGCGTGCCCAAAGTAAAATGCCTCCCATTTAGGCCCAGAAAATGGGATATGCATATATTTAGTACCATTGGATAGGAAACACTCTGAATTTTCCAAAACTGTTAACCATTTGTCTGTGGGTCAATCAGAACGCATTTGGCAGGCAAAACCCTGAGGAATCTCTGTCCTGAAAAAAGTCATTTTGACACATTGCTCATTTTGAGCCCCTCCTATCCAAAATGACCATATATAGGCATGTGAACTCAGTGCACGTCGCTTCCTTATGATGTCATCAACCACGAGACGGTGTTTTACTCCATCTTGGGGAATTTCTGCCATTGATAAACAGCATGGAACGAGAGACCACGCTATGAAAACTCTTCAGAGTCTTGGCGTGCATGAGAAGGCGCTGTGCCTTATTTATCGCTTTTTAGCGTTCAGTTTATATTCCGGCTGATTTATAATAGTACATATCACGTAAAAGGGTTCCTAAGGATACATTTAAAACTATGTTTGATTGTTTTTGGACAAGTTTATAGGTAACATTTGAACGAGTTGGCGCTGCGTTTCAAAAGAGTAATGGAGGCTGTCGTTTTGCATGAACCAAATGGAGGATTTATGGATAAAAGACGTTACTTTTTCTAACAAAAGAACCATGGATTGTCTTCGTTGGACACTTAGGAAGACCTCAGCAGAAGTTCTTCAACAGGTAATTACTTTGTTTTCGCTGTGAAATGTGTTATGTGTGTGCCATGATTGCTAATCGATACATGGCTATTGGAAAATATGTGAGGTGCTACCCTCAAACAAATGAATGTGCTGCTTTCGCCGTAAAGCCTTTTTGAAATCTGACAACGCTGTGATATTGCCTAGAAACAGAGCTTTTGATGAGTATGGAACACTTGTATATAGCTGGATGTTTAATAATTCAATTTTCGGATTTTAAATCTGGCGCTACAGGTTTTAGCTGGTAGTGTCGGGATGATCCCGCTAGCGACCCACTGGTATTTGAGTCGTTATAAATACATTTGATTTGATTTGATTTGATATCATTACTCAACTTGAGAGGAGGCTGCTGAGGGGATGACGGCTCGTAATAACGTCTGGAACTGAGCATTCATTTGATACCATTCCACTTCAGCCATTAGCGCGAGCCCCAGTCCTTCCTAGTTAAGGCACCGCCAGCCTCCTATGCGGGTGTGACCGTTGAGTTAGTGAAAAACACTTTTCAATTTACTACAGACACTTGATGTTCCTTTCCAATTGACGGCAGGAGCTGCACGCAGCCACACACGCACACACGCACACGCACGCGCATGCACGCACGCACGCACGCACGCACACACACACACGCACACGCACGCACACGCACGCACACGCACGCACGCACACACACGCACACACACACACACGCACACACACATACACGCGCACACGCACACGCACACACACACGCACACACGCGGTCTCAACGTACACGGCGAACAGGAACAACATGTGGCTTTGTGACATTATTAGAACACCATCAGCTCTGTGTTTGTACCCTCGGGGGAGTGTGGGAGTGCATGTTTGTGTGTGTCCAAGTGTGTCCAAGTGTGTGTGTGTGTGTGTTGGGGTAATCATCTTTTGGACAAACAGACTTCAACATCGCCTCCCGCCATTCTGTCATCCTAATTTATATCTACGTCCCTCAAGCCAGAGCCCTGACTGCAGTCAGGGGAGCCCTTAGTGATTTGGAAGCCCCCCAGGCAGAGGTCAGTTTGAGCCGTGTGTTTTATGTTGTTGTCCTGATGAAAGGTGAATTCATCTCCCAGTGTCTGTTGGAAAGCAGGCTGAACCAGGTTTTACTCTAAAAAAAGTATGCTTAGCTCTATAATGTTTATTTTTTTATCCTAAAAATCTCCCGATGACAAGCATGCCCATAACATGATACAGCCACAACCATGCTTGAAAATATGAAGAGAGGTACTCAGTTATCAATCAAATGTATTTATCAAGTCCTTTTAACACCAGCCGATGTCTTAAAGTACTGTACAGAAACCCAGCATAAAACCCCAAACTGCAGGCAATGCAGATACGTTGTGTTGGATTTGCCCCAAACTCAATGCTTTGTATTCAGGACATTAAGTTATTTTCTTTGCCACATGTTTTACATTATTACTTACCTAACTAACCAAAACTATATGGAACTATAATGAACTAACCAAAACTATATGGAACTATAATGAACTAACCAAAACTATATGGAACTATAATGAACTAACCAAAACTATATGGAACTATAATGAACTAACCAAAACTATATGGAACTATAATGAACTAACCAAAACTATATGGAACTATAATGAACTAACCAAAACTATATGGAACTATAATGAACTAACCAAAACTATATGGAACTATAATGAACTAACCAAAACTATATGGAACTATAATGAACTAACCAAAACTACATGGAACTATAATGAACTAACCAAAACTACATGGAACTATAATGAACTAACCAAAACTATATGGAACTATAATGAACTGACCAATACTATATGGAACTATAATGAACTAACCAAAACTATATGGAACTATAATGAACTAACCAAAACTATATGGAACTATAATGAACTAACCAAAACTATATGGAACTATAATGAACTAACCGAAGTAATAGGAACCCGTTCTGTAGTACTAAGACAGATACACCTATTTCCAACCGTTCTGAAATCAACACCTTGAGAATACGGTAATATTGGAAACAATCCCGCCTGCTGAGGACAGATAGACTGTGGTTCCCATTATGAAGACATATGGACAGACACAATCCCAGTGGTGCTTTGTATGAAAAATAACAGCAAGAATATAACACAGGCATAATTTTTTTATTTCATAACGCAACCCGATCTCTCTGTCTAGGGCTGCTGTCCTGTTGAAGGACTTGGAGCCGGAGCTGCGCGTGTGTGTGTGTGTGCCTGCGTGAGCGTGTTTTTGTCTCTCTCTCTCTCTCTCTCTCTCTCTCTCTCTCTCTCTCTCTCTCTCTCTCTCTCTCTCTCTCTCTCTCTCTCTCTCTCTCTCTGCACCTTGCAAAAGTCTGGAGCGGGTCGATCAGGAGCGGGCCGCCTACCTGGTCAGAGAGCGAAGTTGGGCTCAATGCCCAGTTTGACTAGGCCACTGATATTGCCTGGCGTTGTTCGACATGCAAAATGAATTGTACACACACAAAACACGTTTTAAGGTGAAGTTAATTACATTTTGGAAAGCAGTTACGCCTAATTGGATTTTTTTTTTACATTAAATTGTTATTACAGATTCTCTTCATTTGTTTCGTTATTCAAACATTATTGAATTTAGAAATAATAATTCAAAATGATCGTCAGACTGACTAGATGTATTTATGTTTATCAAACACAAGTGAATCAAATATCTCCGAAAGGTCATACGTTCGTCCAACTCAATCTGCTTAGGGAAATAATAATTAAATAGCTGTTGTTTCCATCAGCCTAATGCTTTTGGACAGTTTCTGAAGGTAATGGTGTCTGGGGACGGAGGAATAAATACACATTTCTGTAGGTATGTCCGACACCACGTCCGACGCCACGTCCGACACCACGTCCGACACCACGTCCGACACCACGTCCGACAACACGTCCGACACCACGTCCGACACCATGTAATGTTTCCATGTCTAGACGTATATCATGTTTCCATGTCTAGATGTATATTATGTTTTCATGTCTAGTTGTATATAATGTTTCCATGTCTAGTTGTTTATAATGTTTCCATTTCTAGTTGGTTATAATGCTTCAATGTCTAGACGTATATAATGTTTCCATGTCTAGTTGTTTATAATGTTTCCATGTCTAGTTGTTTATAATGTTTCCATGTCTAGATGTATATAATGTTTGCATGTCTAGATGTATATAATGTTTCCATGTCTAGTTGTTTATAATGTTTCCATGTCTAGATGTATATAATGTTTCCATGTCTAGATGTATATAATGTTTCCATGTCTAGATGTATATAATGTTTCCATGTCTAGTTGTATATTATGTTTTCATGTCTAGTTGTTTATAATGTTTCCATGTCTAGATGTATATAATTTTTGCATGTCTAGATGTATGTAATGTTTGCATGTCTAGATGTATATAATGTTTCCATGTCTAGTTGTTTATAATGTTTCCATGTCTAGACGTATATCATGTTTCCATGTCTAGTTGTTTATAATGTTTCCATGTCTAGATGTATATAATGTTTCCATGTCTAGTTGTTTATAATGTTTTCATGTCTAGATGTATATCATGTTTCCATGTCTAGTTGTATATAATGTCTCCATGTCTAGATGTATATTATGTTTTCATTTCTAGTTGTATATAATGTTTCCATGTCTAGATGTATATCATGTTTCCATGTCTAGTTGTTTATAATGTTTCCATGTCTAGTTGTTTATAATGTTTCCATGTCTAGATGTATATAATGTTTCCATGTCTAGATGTTTATAATGTTTCCATGTCTAGTTGTATATAATGTTTTCATGTCTAGATGTATATTATGTTTTCATGTCTAGTTGCATATAATGTTTCCATGTCTAGTTGTATATAATGTTTCCATGTCTAGATGTATATCATGTTTCCATGTCTAGTTGTTTATAATGTTTCCATGTCTAGATGTATATCGACTCAAATACCAGTGGGTCGCTAGCGGGATCATCCCGACACTACTAGCAAAAACCTGTAGCGCCAGATTTAAAATCCGAAAATTGAATTATTAAACATCCAGCTATATACAAGTGTTCCATACTCATCAAAAGCTCTGTTTCTAGGCAATATCACAGCGTTGTCAGATTTCAAAAAGGCTTTACGGCAAAAGCAGCACATTCATTTGTTTGAGGGTAGCACCTCACATATTTTCCAATAGCCATGTATCAATTAGCAATCATGGCACACACATAACACATTTCACAGCGAAAACAAAGTAATTACCTGTTGAAGAACTTCTGCTGAGGTCTTCCTAAGTGTCCAACGAAGACAATCCATGGTTCTTTTGTTAGAAAAAGTAACGTCTTTTATCCATAAATCCTCCATTTGGTTCATGCGTTATAATCAGAAACGACAGCCTCCATTACTCCTTTGAAACTCGGCGCCGACTCGTTAAAATTATACCTATAAACTTGTCCAAAAACAATCAAACATAGTTTTAAATGTATCCTTAGGAACCCTTTACGTATATGTAATATTATAAATCAGCCGGAATATAAACTGAACGCTAAAAGCGATAAATAAGGCACAGCGCCTTCTCATGCACGCAGCACTCTGAAGAGTTTTCATAGCGTGGTCTCTCGTTCCATGCTGTTTATCAATGGCGAAATTCCCCAAGATGGAGTAAAACACCGTCTCGTGGTTGATGACATCATAAGGAAGCGACGTGCACTGAGTTCACATGCCTATATATGGTCATTTTGGATAGGAGGCTCAAAAATGAGCAATGTGTCAAAATGACTTTTTTCAGGACAGAGATTCCTCAGGGTTTTGCCTGCCACATGCGTTCTGATTGACCCACAGACAAATGGTTAACAGTTTTGGAAAATTCAGAGTGTTTCCTATCCAATGGTACTAAATATATGCATATCCCATTTTCTGGGCCTAAATGGGAGGCATTTTACTTTGGGCACGCCAGGCTCTCCAAAACAGTCAGTTTTTCTGCTGGAGCCGGTGAAGATATAATGTTTCCATGTCTAGATGTATATAATGTTTTCATGTCCAGATGTATAAAATGCTTCAATGTCTAGACGTATATAATGTTTCCATGTCTAGATGTATATAATGTTTCCATGTCTAGATGTATATAATGTTTTCATGTCCAGATGTATAAAATGCTTCAATGTCTAGATGTATATAATGTTTTCATGTCTAGATGTATATAATGTTTCCATGTCTAGATGTATATAATGTTTCCATGTCTAGTTGTTTATAATGTTTCCATGTCTAGTTGTTTATAATGTTTCCATGTCTAGTTGTTTATAATGTTTCCATGTCTAGATGTATATAATGTTTCCATGTCTAGATGTATATAATGTTTGCATGTCTAGATTTATATAATGTTTCCATGTCTAGATGTATATAATGTTTCCATGTCTAGATGTATATAATGTTTGCATGTCTAGATGTATATAATGTTTCCATGTCTAGATGTATATAATGTTTCCATGTCTAGATGTATATAATGTTTCCATGTCTAGATGTATATAATGTTTCCATGTCTAGATGTATATAATGTTTCCATGTCTAGATGTATATAATTTTTGCATGTCTAGATGTATGTAATGTTTGCATGTCTAGATGTATATAATGTTTCCATGTCTAGATGTTCACCCATGTCCAGATGTATATAATTTGTACATGTCTAGATGTACACAAGGTACAGCAGTCTGAGTATCTCCTCTCGTGGTACCTTTTATTTCTGCTCCATCATGATGAGTCTGTCACGACCTGAGGTTGTTAAGAACTCGCACATTTATTTACACCAACCGACTGCGTGGCCAACGCCGGACATTATGTTTGAAACTAACAATCTGCTGAACTGCAGCCAAGTGCTGTATCAATGTTGTTCCGATGACGTCTGACAATGGCTTGTCTTTATAGCGTTCCAGGGGTTTCCAATATGTACCTCATAAAATGTACGAGAGAGGTTGCACCCACTGTGACTATTAAAGCCTACCCAAACCATAAACATCCACTTATACTGGGGGGCGGGAGTCCGTTGTCACACTACTACTAATTTGCTGGGAATATTCTAGAAGTGTCACACCCTGATCTGTTTCACCTGTCTTTGTGATTGTCTCCACCCCCCCTCCAGGTGTCGCCCATTATCCCCTGGGTATTTATACCTGTGTTCTCTGTTTGTCTGTTGCCTGTTCGTTTCGTCGAGCCTACCAGCGTTTTTTCCCCGTGCTCCTGTCTGTCTCTAGTTCCTGTTTTCTAGCTTTCACGGTTTATGACCTTTCTGCCTGCCTTAACCCCGAGCATGCCTGTCGATCTGTACCTTGTTATACCACCCTGGATTACGGACCTCTGCCTTCCCTGACCCTGAGCCTGCCTGCCGTTCTGTGCCTTTCAGACTCTGCTCTGGACTACTGACCTCTGCCTGCCCTTGACCTGTCGTTTGCCTGCCCCCCCTGTTTTTGTAATAAACGTTTGTTACTTCGAAACTGTCTGCGTCTGGGTCTTCTCCTGAGCCTTGACAAGAAGCTAGTACAGCCTCCATGATGTTTATTCACAGTACTGTCTGGTTTAGAGTTCACAACCCACTGTGACTATTAAAACCTACCCAAACCAGAAACTGTGAATTGATGGCAGCATTCGCGCAAAACTGAAAGTATGAACCACTGCATTTAACCATGGCAAGGTGACTGGGAATGTGGCCGTATACAAATAGTGTAGTTATTCCCTCCGTAAGGCAATCCCGTCCTGTGCAACTGGGTCCTGGACTTCCTGACGGGTAGACACTAGGTGTTGAAATTAGGAAACGACATCTCCACCCCCACAAGGGTGCGTGCTCAGCCCCCCTCCTGTACTCCTTGTTCACCCATGACTGCGTGGCCATGCACGCCTCCAACTCAATCATCATGTTTGCAGACGACATAACAGTAGTAGGCTTGATTACCAACAACGTCGAGACAGTCTATAGGGAGGGGGTGAGGGCACTCGAAGTGTGGTGTCAGGAAAACAACCTCTCACTCAACGTCAACAAAACAAAGGAGATGATTGTGGACTTCAGGAAACAGCAGCGGGAGCACCA
The DNA here is from genome assembly GCA_030435695.1 of Brachymystax lenok tsinlingensis. Taxonomy (NCBI): domain Eukaryota; kingdom Metazoa; phylum Chordata; class Actinopteri; order Salmoniformes; family Salmonidae; genus Brachymystax; species Brachymystax lenok. Next base: position 2,565,955 of record CM059804.1, on the reverse strand, counting down.
CCCCCCTATCCACATCGACGGGACAGTAGTGGAGAAGGTGGAAAGCTTCAAGTTCCTCGGCGTACACATCACGGACAAACTGAATTGGTCCACCCACACAGATAGCGTGGTGAAGAAATCGCAACAGTGCCTCTTCAACTTCAGGAGGCTGAAGAAATTTGGCTTGGCACATGAAACCCTAACAAACATTTACAGATGCACAATCGAGAGCATGCTGTCGGGCTGTATCACAGCCTGGTACCACAACTGCACCGCTTGCAACTGCAGAGCTCTCCAGAGGGTGGTGCGGTCTGCATAACCCATCACCGGGGGCTAACTACCTGCCCTCCAGGACATCTACAGCACCCGATGCCACAGGAAGGCCAAATGGAAGGCCTTCCTCATGACGCCATCTATTTTGTGAAGTGCACCAGTCCCTCTTGCAGCAAAACACCCCCACAACATGATGCTGCCAACCCCCGTGCTTCACGGTTGGGATGGTGTTCTTCGGCTTGCAAGCCTCCCCCTTTTTCCTCCAAACATAACGATGGTCATTATGGCCAAACAGTTCTATTTTTGTTTCATCAGACCAGAGGACATTTCTCCAAAAAGTATGATCTTTGTCCCCATGTGCAGTCGCAAACCGTAGTCTGTCTTTTTTATGGCGGTTATGGAGCAGTGGCTTCTTCCTTGCTGAGCGGCCTTTCAGGTTATGTCAATATAGGACTCGTTTTATAGATACTTTTGTACCCGTTTCCTCAAGCATCTTCACAAGGTCCTTTGCTGTTGTTCTGAGATTGATTTTAAATTTTCGCACCAAAGTACGTTCATCTCTAGGAGACAGAACGCGTCTCCTTCCTGAGCGGTATGACGGCTGCGTGGTCCCATGGTGTTTATACTTGCGTACAATTTTTTGTACAGATGAACGTGGTACCTTCAGCCGTTTGGAAATTGCTCCCAAGGATGTACCAGACTTGTGGAGGTCTACAATATTTCTGCTGAGGTCTTGGCTGATTTCTTTTGATTTTCCCATGATATCAAGCAAAGAGGCACTGAGTTTGAAGGTAGGCCTTGAAATACATCCACAGGTACACCTCCAACTGACTCAAATGATGTCAATTAGCCTATCAGAAGCTTCTAAAGCCATGACATAATTGTATGGAATTTTCCAAGCTGCTTAAAGGCACAGTCAACTTAGTGTATGTAAACTTCTGACCCACTGGAATTGCGATACAGTGAATTATAAGTGAAATAATCTGTCTGTAAACAATTGTTGGAAAAATTACTTGTGTCATGTATAAAGTAGATTTCCTAACCGACTTGCCAAAACTATAGTTTGTTTACAAGAAATTTGTGGAGTGGTTGAAAAATGAGTTTTAATGACTCGAACCTAAGTGTATGTAAACTTCCTACTTCAACTGTATTTTGCATTACTCATCTCATCTGTATATACTGTACTCTATTCTATTCTACTGTATTTTAGTGGCCGTCTCAGTCACCAGAACTCAACACAATATACCATGGTAGTCTCAGTCACCAGAACTCAACACAATATACCATGGTAGTCTCAGTCACCAGAACTCAACACAATATACCATGGTAGTCTCAGTCACCAGATCTCAACACAATATGCCATGGTAGTCTCAGTCACCAGAACTCAACACAATATGCCATGGTAGTCTCAGTCACCAGAACTCAACACAATATACCATGGTAGTCTCAGTCACCAGAACTCAACACAATATTCCATGGTAGTCTCAGTCACCAGAACAGAACTCAACCCCATTGAACACTTATATGTTGTTATCAATAAAACATCACAATACTGTTCAGAGTGTTCGATTTGACTGCTTGGGGAGGGAGGGGGGCCTAGTCAGAACAAGAGCCTAGTCAGAACAACACATTTCCCATGATTCCACGTGGATCCTCTACCGTCAGAGTCAGTCGTACAGCAAGCAGCTGCCTGTTTTTCCCGTTCAGTAAACATCAACTGGTCGTTTTCAGATACGCGACGATAACCTATCCATTTGGCATGTAGCTACCTAGCTATGCAAAACAACATTTATCTTGCTTCATCAGATATCAGGCTTTAAGAAAACGAGCTTGGACATGGGAAAGTCCTCGTCCTGGTAATTTCGTTTTTCAAGTCGGTCAACGTTTTATCGACGGTCTTTTAAAATCACGGCCTAATGAATATATTTCCGTCGACTGATTTCCTCATGTGAATTGTAAACTCAGTAAAATAATTTGAAAGTGTAGCATGTTGCGTTTACATATTCTGTTTGTCTAAATGAGCCCCTGAACGATAGGTTGTTATCTATCCATATTGACTTCATCTGTTATTAGCTAGCTAACCAATTTCCATGAATCAATGTAACCTATAAAGTCTGTCAGCAGTATGTGTGAAAGCTGTTGATGGTAAATGCTTCCATTAGCCGGCTTTTGAGGTGTGTGTGTGTGTGTGTGGGGGGTTGTATGTGTGTGAATTGTAAAAGCTGTTGAGGGTAAATGTTCCCTTTAGCCGGCTGTATAAAGGCCCTCTTTGTTTCGTTGTAAATTGAAGAGCTGTTGTGAGGGCACAGGAGAGAGAGGGAGAGCGAGAGTGAGAAAGAGAGAAAGAGAGAAAGAGAGTGAGAAGGAGGAGAGGAATGGAAAGAAAAGGCTTGTAAGGAGACCACTTAGACACCACATGCTGCTGTCTCCACGGCTCTTCACTCAAGGTTGGCTTTTAAATCACCTCTCTCACTATCCCTCTCTTTTGGAGTGTCATTGAGACACTTTGTCAAAGACAGGCTGAAGTTACCGTGAAAGTGTGGATGCCTTGCTGATGTTGGACTGGGCTGACCCCTCCTCCCGTGGTGGGTGATGTTGGACTGGGCTGACCCCTCCTCCCGTGGTGGGTGATGTTGGACTGGGCTGACCCCTCCTCCCGTGGTGGGTGATGTTGGACTGGGCTGACCCCTCCTCCCATGGTGGGTGGTGTTGGACTGGGCTGACCCCTCCTCCCATGGTGGGTGATGTTGGACTGGGCTGACCCCTCCTCCCGTGGTGGGTGATGTTGTACTGGGCTGACCCCTCCTCCCGTGGTGGGTGATGTTGGACTGGGCTGACCCCTCCTCCCATGGTGGGTGATGTTGGACTGGGCTGACCCCTCCTCCCATGGTGGGTGGTGTAGAGCTGACCCCTCCTCCCATGGTGGGTGGTGTAGGGCTGACCCCTCCTCCCATGGTGGGTGGTGTAGGGCTGACCCCTCCTCCCATGGTGTGTGGTGTGGGGCTGACCCCTCCTCCCATGGTGGTGTGGGGCTGGGCTGGGTGGTGTGGGGCTGACCCCTCCTCCCATGGTGGATGGTGTGGGGCTGGGCTGGGTGGTGTAGGGCTGACCCCTCCTCCCATGGTGGGTGGTGTAGGGCTGACCCCTCCTCCCATGGTGGGTGGTGTGGGGCTGGGCTGGGTGGTGTGTGGCTGACCCCTCCTCCCATGGTGGATGGTGTGGGGCTGGGCTGGGTGGTGTGTGGCTGACCCCTCCTCCCATGGTGGATGGTGTGGGGCTGGGCTGGGTGGTGTGGGGCTGACCCCTCCTCCCATGGTGGGTGGTGTGGGCTGACCCCTCCTCCCATGATGGGTGGTGTTGGACTGGGCTGGGTGGTGTGGGGCTGACCCCTCCTCCCATGGTGGATGGTGTGGGGCTGGGCTGGGTGGTGTGTGGCTGACCCCTCCTCCCATGGTGGATGGTGTGGGGCTGGGCTCTGCTTTAACAAACCTCTGCAGACTAAAACATCCATTCAGACACCGTTGTGTGTGTGTGTGTGTGTGTGTGCGTGTGTGTGTGTGTGTGTGTGTGTGTGTGTGTGTGTGTGTGTGTGTGTGTGTGTGTGTGTGTGTGTGTGTGTGTGTGTGTGTGTGTGTGTGCGTATGTATATAAGGCATTGGCGTGTGTGTGTGTGTGTGTGTGTGCGTGCGTGTGTGTGTGTGTGTGCTCGGTATGGAAGTGGTAGAGAAGTGGGGCAGGAAGGTGAGAGAGTCCTGGGGACAGAATGGTGCATGTGATCGCTGACAGGACCAGAGGTGCGAGACAGAAGTTCAGATCACAGGAGAGACCAGAGGAGACCACATGATCTACTGTAATGACCTTCAGCTTGGCCACCATGGAAACATGTATACCTTGTACCTTGACCTTATCAAGTCAAAACCGTGGACATAGACATAGAATTACTAGAATGGACATCCCCATTCAAGTCAATGTTCTTTGATGGGTGAAGCAACAGAGGCAATTATATTATATTTATATGATCGTGGAAGAGTGTGTGTTAAGTCTGCTCACTTAATGAAAAAGACAGAGAAGAGACAGAGACAGAGATGAGACAAAGACAGAGACAGAGACAGAGATGAGACAGAGACAGAAACAGAAACAGAAACAGACAGAGACAGAGACAGAGATGAGACATACAGAGACGAGACAGAGAAAGAGACAGAGACAGAGACAGAGACAGGGATAGGGATAGGGATAGGGATAGGGATAGGGACAGAGACAGGGACAGAGACAGAGACAGAGACAGGGACAGGGATAGGGATAGGGACAGGGACAGAGACAGACAGGGATAGGGCTAGGGACAGAGACAGAGACAGAGACAGAGACAGAGACAGGGATAGGGATAGGGATAGGGACAGAGACAGAGACAGGGATAGGGCTAGGGACAGAGACAGAGACAGAGACAGAGACAGGGATAGGGTTAGGGACAGAGACAGAGACAGAGACAGAGACAGAGACAGGGATAGGGACAGAGACAGAGACAGAGACAGAGACAGAGACAGAGACAGGGATAGGGATAGGGACAGACAGGGATAGGGCTAGGGACAGAGACAGAGACAGGGCTAGGGACAGAGACAGAGACATGGATAGGGACAGAGACAGAGACAGAGACAGGGACAGGGACAGGGACAGGGACAGAGACAGGGATAGGGACAGGGACAGGGACAGAGACAGACAGGGATAGGGATAGGGACAGAGACAGAGACAGGGCTAGGGACAGAGACAGAGACAGGGATAGGGACAGAGACAGGGACAGAGACAGAGACAGAGACAGGGATAGGGACAGAGACAGGGATAGGGACAGAGACAGGGATAGGGCTAGAGACAGGGATAGGGATAGGGACAGGGACAGAGACAGAGACAGAGACAGAGACAGGGATAGGGACAGGGACAGGGACAGGGACAGAGACAGGGATAGGGATAGGGATAGGGAGAGGGACAGAGACAGACAGGGATAGGGCTAGGGACAGAGACAGAGACAGGGATAGGGATAGGGACAGAGACAGGGATAGGGCTAGGGACAGAGACAGAGACAGAGACAGGGTTAGGGACAGAGACAGTTACAGAGACAGAGACAGAGACAGGGATATGGATAGGGATAGAGACAGGGATAGGGACAGGGACAGGGACAGGGACAGAGACAGGGATAGGGATAGGGATAGGGACAGGGACAGAGACAGACAGGGATAGGGCTAGGGACAGAGACAGAGACAGAGACAGGGATAGGGATAGGGACAGAGACAGGGATAGGGCTAGGGACAGAGACAGAGACAGAGACAGGGTTAGGGACAGAGACAGGGATAGGGCTAGGGACAGAGACAGAGACAGGGATAGGGCTAGGGACAGAGACAGAGACAGAGACAGGGTTAGGGACAGAGACAGAGACAGAGACAGAGACAGGGATATGGATAGGGATAGAGACAGAGACAGAGACAGAGACAGAGACAGAGACAGGGACAGGGACAGGGACAGAGACAGAGACAGAGACAGAGACAGAGACAGAGACAGGGACAGGGACAGGGACAGGGACAGTTGGAAAAAATAGGATGATCGAGCAGCAGTGAGGTCTCTTCGATACGGCACGGTCCTGTCTTACCAAGCTAGTCGGAAGACTTCCAGTTTGGTGTGGCGCCATTTCCGTTCCAATCTTCTGGAAGCTTGCTTCAGAGCTCGGGTATTTTCTGTATACCAGGGAGCTAGTTTCTTATGACAAATGTTTTTTGTTTTTAGGGGTGCGACTGCATCTAGGGTATTGCGCAAGGTTACATTGAGTTCCTCAGTTAGGTGGTTAACTGATTTTTGTGAGAGAGAGAGTAAAGCAGCAAGAGAAAGAGAGAGGAAGAAAGAGAAAGAGAGAGATAGAGAAAGAGATTCAACCTTTTTTATGCTACCTGATAATTCATTGCACCCAGGTCTAAATCAGTCCCTTGTGTCCCAGGTCTAAATCAGTCCCTTGTGTCCCAGGTCTAAATCAGTCCCTTGTGTCCCAGGTCTAAATCAGTCCCTTGTGTCCCAGGTCTAAATCAGTCCCTTGTGTCCCAGGTCTAAATCAGTCCCTTGTGTCCCAGGTCTAAATCAGTCCCTTGTGTCCCTGGTCTAAATCAGTCCCTTGTGTCCCAGGTCTAAATCAGTCCCTTGTGTCCCAGGTCTAAATCAGTCCCTTGTGTCCCAGGTCTAAATCAGTCCCTTGTGTCCCAGGTCTAAATCAGTCCCTTGTGTCCCAGGTCTAAATCAGTCCCTTGTGTCCCTGGTCTAAATCAGTCCCTTGTGTCCCAGGTCTAAATCAGTCCCTTGTGTCCCAGGTCTAAATCAGTCCCTTGTGTCCCAGGTCTAAATCAGTCCCTTGTGTCCCAGGTCTAAATCAGTCCCTTGTGTCCCTGGTCTAAATCAGTCCCTTGTGTCCCAGGTCTAAATCAGTCCCTTGTGTCCCAGGTCTAAATCAGTCCCTTGTGTCCCAGGTCTAAATCAGTCCCTTGTGTCCCAGGTCTAAATCAGTCCCTTGTGTCCCAGGTCTAAATCAGTCCCTTGTGTCCCAGGTCTAAATCAGTCCCTTGTGTCCCAGGTCTAAATCAGTCCCTTGTGTCCCATGGTGTGGGGCTGGGCTCTGCTTTAACAAACCTCTGCAGACTAAAACATCCATTCAGACACCGTTGTGTGTGTGTGTGTGTGTGTGCGTGTGTGTGTGTGTGTGTGTGTGTGTGTGTGTGTGTGTGTGTGTGTGTGTGTGTGTGTGTGTGTGTGTGTGTGTGTATATATGCGTATGCAAGGTGTGTGTGTGTGTGTGTGTGTGCATGTGTGTGTGTGTGTAAAAGCGCGGTATGGAAGTGGTAGAGAAGTGGGGCAGGAAGGTGAGAGAGTCCTGGGGACAGAATGGTGCATGTGATCGCTGACAGGACCAGAGGTGCGAGACAGAAGTTCAGATCACAGGAGAGACCAGAGGAGACCACATGATCTACTGTAATGACCTTCAGCTTGGCCACCATGGAAACATGTATACCTTGTACCTTGACCTTATCAAGTCAAAACCGTGGACATAGACATAGAATTACTAGAATGGACATCCCCATTCAAGTCAATGTTCTTTGATGGGTGAAGCAACAGAGGCAATTATATTATATTTATATGATCGTGGAAGAGTGTGTGTTAAGTCTGCTCACTTAATGAAAAAGACAGAGAAGAGACAGAGACAGAGATGAGACAAAGACAGAGACAGAGACAGAGATGAGACAGAGACAGAAACAGAAACAGAAACAGACAGAGACAGAGACAGAGATGAGACATACAGAGACGAGACAGAGAAAGAGACAGAGACAGAGACAGAGACAGGGATAGGGATAGGGATAGGGATAGGGATAGGGACAGAGACAGGGACAGGGACAGAGACAGAGACAGAGACAGGGACAGGGATAGGGATAGGGACAGGGACAGAGACAGACAGGGATAGGGCTAGGGACAGAGACAGAGACAGAGACAGAGACAGAGACAGGGATAGGGATAGGGATAGGGACAGAGACAGAGACAGGGATAGGGCTAGGGACAGAGACAGAGACAGAGACAGAGACAGGGATAGGGTTAGGGACAGAGACAGAGACAGAGACAGAGACAGGGATAGGGACAGAGACAGAGACAGAGACAGAGACAGAGACAGAGACAGGGATAGGGATAGGGACAGACAGGGATAGGGCTAGGGACAGAGACAGAGACAGGGCTAGGGACAGAGACAGAGACATGGATAGGGACAGAGACAGAGACAGGGACAGGGGCAGGGACAGAGACAGGGATAGGGATAGGGACAGGGACAGAGACAGACAGGGATAGGGATAGGGACAGAGACAGAGACAGGGCTAGGGACAGAGACAGAGACAGGGATAGGGACAGAGACAGGGACAGAGACAGAGACAGAGACAGGGATAGGGACAGAGACAGGGATAGGGACAGAGACAGGGATAGGGCTAGAGACAGGGATAGGGATAGGGACAGGGACAGAGACAGAGACAGAGACAGAGACAGAGACAGGGATAGGGACAGGGACAGGGACAGGGACAGAGACAGGGATAGGGATAGGGATAGGGATAGGGAGAGGGACAGAGACAGACAGGGATAGGGCTAGGGACAGAGACAGAGACAGGGATAGGGATAGGGACAGAGACAGGGATAGGGCTAGGGACAGAGACAGAGACAGAGACAGGGTTAGGGACAGAGACAGTTACAGAGACAGAGACAGAGACAGGGATATGGATAGGGATAGAGACAGGGATAGGGACAGGGACAGGGACAGGGACAGGGACAGGGACAGAGACAGGGATAGGGATAGGGATAGGGACAGGGACAGAGACAGACAGGGATAGGGCTAGGGACAGAGACAGAGACAGAGACAGGGATAGGGATAGGGACAGAGACAGGGATAGGGCTAGGGACAGAGACAGAGACAGAGACAGGGTTAGGGACAGAGACAGGGATAGGGCTAGGGACAGAGACAGAGACAGGGATAGGGCTAGGGACAGAGACAGAGACAGAGACAGGGTTAGGGACAGAGACAGAGACAGAGACAGAGACAGGGATATGGATAGGGATAGAGACAGAGACAGAGACAGAGACAGAGACAGAGACAGGGACAGGGACAGGGACAGAGACAGAGACAGAGACAGAGACAGGGACAGGGACAGGGACAGGGACAGTTGGAAAAAATAGGATGATCGAGCAGCAGTGAGGTCTCTTCGACACGGCACGGTCCTGTCTTACCAAGCTAGTCGGAAGACTTCCAGTTTGGTGTGGCGCCATTTCGTTCCAATCTTCTGGAAGCTTGCTTCAGAGCTCGGGTATTTTCTGTATACCAGGAGCTAGTTTCTTATGACAAATGTTTTTTGTTTTTAGGGGTGCGACTGCATCTAGGGTATTGCATAAGGTTACATTGAGTTCCTCAGTTAGGTGGTTAACTGATTTTTGTGAGAGAGAGAGTAAAGCAGCAAGAGAAAGAGAGAGGAAGAAAGAGAAAGAGAGAGATAGAGAAAGAGATTCAACCTTTTTTATGCTACCTGATAATTCATTGCACCCAGGTCTAAATCAGTCCCTTGTGTCCCAGGTCTAAATCAGTCCCTTGTGTCCCAGGTCTAAATCAGTCCCTTGTGTCCCAGGTCTAAATCAGTCCCTTGTGTCCCAGGTCTAAATCAGTCCCTTGTGTCCCAGGTCTAAATCAGTCCCTTGTGTCCCAGGTCTAAATCAGTCCCTTGTGTCCCAGGTCTAAATCAGTCCCTTGTGTCCCAGGTCTAAATCAGTCCCTTGTGTCCCAGGTCTAAATCAGTCCCTTGTGTCCCAGGTCTAAATCAGTCCCTTGTGTCCCAGGTCTAAATCAGTCCCTTGTGTCCCAGGTCTAAATCAGTCCCTTGTGTCCCTGGTCTAAATCAGTCCCTTGTGTCCCAGGTCTAAATCAGTCCCTTGTGTCCCAGGTCTAAATCAGTCCCTTGTGTCCCAGGTCTAAATCAGTCCCTTGTGTCCCAGGTCTAAATCAGTCCCTTGTGTCCCAGGTCTAAATCAGTCCCTTGTGTCCCAGGTCTAAATCAGTCCCTTGTGTCCCAGGTCTAAATCAGTCCCTTGTGTCCCAGGTCTAAATCAGTCCCTTGTGTCCCAGGTCTAATTCAGTCCCTTGTGTCCCAGGTCTAAATCAGTCCCTTGTGTCCCAGGTCTAAATCAGTCCCTGAACATTTTAAAAAAAGAGGTGGAACTGGTTTTGTGGTCCAGAGTTGAGTTAGAGGGAGGTTGATGAGTAAATCTCCCTGAATTTAATAAGGTTTACATTCTGTTCTAAAGATCAAAGGGACAATTATTTCATTTCTATTGTTGTCTGTGACTAATTAATAAATACATGACTGATTATTAAAGAATGGAACAATAGTTCCTAATGCCTCAGACTCTGGAACAAGCTGGTAACAAAGAAACTGTGTCTGCATCCCAAATGGCGTATTCACTATATAACGCACTTGTTTGACCAGCGCTCATAGGGTATAGGGTATAGGGTTTAGGGTGCCATTTGGGAAACAGTCTGTGTGTATCTGGGAAGCAACAAAGATGTTAATGAATGTTCATTAATAATTAGCTGGACAAAGAGAGACTGTTGAAGGCCTTGGTTGTCACATAATTGGCATTTTTGTTTAGTGTTCAACACATTTAGCAATCAACACACACACACACACACACACACACACACACAGTGACAGAAAACATCCTCCTGTGTCCTACAGCTTGTGGTGATGACGCGCTCCATCTCTCCTCCTGCTTCCTGCCAGCTGGTAATGGAGCTTATCCGTGATGGGTAGCAGGGATAGATGGCTGCCCCTGCTGTTGCCCCTGCTGTTGCCCCTGCTGCTGCCCCTGCTGTTGCCCCTGCTGTTGCCCCTGCTGCTGCCCCTGCTGTTGCCCCTGCTGTTGCCCCTGTTGCCCCTGTTGCGCCTGCTGTTGCCCCTGCTGCCCCTGCTGCCCCTGCTGCAGCCAAGCTGTTGCCCCTGTTGCCCATGTTGCGCCTGCTGTTGCCCCTGCTGCCCCTGCTGCCCCTGCTGCCCCTGCTGCCCCTGCTGTTGCCCTTGCTGTTGCCCCTGCTGTTTCCCCTGTTGCCCCTGTTGCCCCTGCTGCTTCCCCTGCTGTTGCCCCTGCTGCTGCCCCTGCTGTTGCCCCTGTTGCCCCTGTTGCCCCTGTTGCCCCTGCAGCTGCCCCTGCTGCTGCCCTTGCTGTTGCCCCTGCTGTTGCCCCTGTTGCCCCTGCTGTTGCCCCTGTTGTTGCCCCTGCTGTTGCCCCTGCTTCTGCCCCTGCTGCTGCCCCTTCTGCTGTCCCTGCTGCTGCCCCTGTTGCCCCTGCTGTTGCCCCTGCTGTTGCCCCTGTTTTTGCCCCTGTTGCCCCTGCTGCTGCCCCTGCTGCTGCCCTTGCTGTTGCCCCTGCTTTGCCCCTGCTGTTGCCCCTGCTGTTGCTGCTGCTGCACTTGCTGTTGCCCCTGCTGTTGCCCCTGTTGTTGCCCCTGCTGTTGCCCCTGTTGCCCCTGCTGTTGCCCCTGCTGCTGCCCTTGCTGTTGCCCCTGCTGTTGCCCCTGTTGCCCCTGCTGTTGCCCCTGCTGCTGCCCTTGCAGTTGCCCCTGCTGTTGCCCCTGCTGCTGCCCTTGCTGTTGCCCCTGCTGTTGCCCCTGTTGTTGCCCCTGCTGTTGCCCCTGCTGCTGCCCCTGCTGCTGCCCCTGCTGCTGCCCCTGTTGCCCCTGCTGTTGCCCCTGTTGTTGCCCCTGTTGTTGCCCCTGCTGTTGCCCCTTCTGTTGCCCCTGATGCTGCTGCACTTGCTTTGTTTGTTGCCTTGGTTCTGCTGCAAAGCCTGCATACTGTCCAAGCAGAGAAACAGGAATACTGGTGTTACCAAAGACAGCAAACAACTACACACCAGATTAAATGAAACTGAAAAGTATTGACAGATTTTGAAATCTCATCTCCTCCCCTTTGTTCTCCCCCTCCCCTCCCTCTCTCTTCACCTCGCCTCCCCTCTCTACTCCTCTCCTCCCTTCCCCTCCGCTCTCTTATCTTTTCCTCCCCTCTTCACCTCCCCTGTCTTATCTTCTCCTCTCCTCTCCTCTCCTCCCCTGTCTTATTCTCTCTTCTCCTCTCCTCCCCTCTCTTCTCCTCTCCTCTCTTCTCCTCTCCTCCCATCTCATATCTTCTCCTCTCCTCCCCTGTCTTATTCTCCCCTCTCTTATCTTCTCCTCCCTCCCCTCCCATCCCCTCCCTGCTCCTCACCTCCCTATCTTCTCCTCCCCTCTCCTCCCCTCCCTTTCCTCTGTCTGTAATATTCCTTCATGCCTCTGCCTCATGTGATGGTCCCAGGAGAGTGATGTGTAGAGATCACTCTTTATGAACGCTCTCTTATTTCCCCAAAGGAGCTCTGAGTCTGGATCAGAAAACACGTATTCGCTGAATAGCCTCGGAAAGAGAGCGAGAGAGGAGAGAGAGAGAGAGCGTGTGTGATGAGAGAGCATGAATAGAGAGACAGATACAGAGACAGGGACAGGGACAGAGACAGAGACAGAGAGACAGAGAGAGGGACAGAGACAGAGACAGAGACAGGGACAGAGACAGAGACAGAGAGAGACAGATACAAGCACCATTGTAAATACAACCCATATTTAGGTTTATTAATTTTCCCTTTTGTACTTTAACCATTTACACATCGTTACAACACTGTATATATGCTTAATATGACATTTGACATTTTTTAACTATTTTGGAACTTCTGTGAGTGTAATGTTTACTGTTATCTACTTCACTTGCTTTGGCAATGTTAACATATGTTTCCCATGCCAGTAAAGCCCCTTGGAATGATTTTGAATTGAATTGAATTGAGAGAGAGAGAGAGAGAGAGAAAAGGAGATCATTCATTTTAACGCTGTCAGTCAGACGTCACACATTCGCAGGCCGTGCAGTGTGGACTGACTCTGGGAACACGTCCCCTACTCCGTCCCGGCTGCTTCAAAGTGACAGAGAGCACCTGACCATCAAATCTCTCTCATTAAATCACTTCCTGGATTCTGTAATCCCTTCATTTCATAATTCTACCTCTCCCTCCTTTCAGAAGACAACAGGGTGATACGCCCCATCAAGGAGGAGAACATAAATTCAGTTATTCCCTATACCTCCTAGTTTTCTTCTTGGGATCCTGTGCCACTCCTATCCTTAGCTTGATAGTGTTGTTGAGTCAACAAGATCTCACGCTGTCACTTCAGAATTCAACGTTTGTCTAGAGAGGGGGACGACGACGCCTAGGGGTGAAGAGAAAGGGTTAAGGTTGTTAAAACAAACAAAACTTGACGTTTAAGTTGTTCAGGCATTGATTCCAAGGGGTTAAGGAAAGGGTTTTTATGGTTAAAATAGAAAAAAAAAATAACAAGTGCCAAGCACTGGAACGGAACACCCTAGCAAGACACCAGCCTACTAGATGGTAATAGGTGCTCACGTTGTCCCTAGTGGACAGTATTGAAGACATCTCCCTACTAGATGGTAATAGGTGTTCACGTTGCCCCTAGTGGACAGTATTGAAGACATCTCCCTACTAGATGGTAATAGGTGCTCACGTTGCCCCTAGTGGACAGTATTGAAGACATCTCCCTACTAGATGGTAATAGGTGTTCCCGTTGCCCCTAGTGGACAGTATTGAAGACATCTCCTTACTAGATGGTAATAGGTGCTCACGTTGCCCCTAGTGGACAGTATTGAAGACATCTCCATACTAGATGGTAATAGGTGTTCACGTTGTCCCTAGTGGACAGTATTGAAGACATCTCCATACTAGATGGTAATAGGTGTTCACGTTGTCCCTAGTGGACAGTATTGAAGACATCTCCCTACTAGATGGTAATAGGTGCTCATGTTGCCCCTAGTGGACAGTATTGAAGACATCTCCCTACTAGATGGTAATAGGTGTTCACGTTGCCCCTAGTGGACAGTATTGAAGACATCTCCCTACTAGATGGTAATAGGTGCTCACGTTGCCCCTAGTGGACAGTATTGAAGACATGTCCCTACTAGATGATAATAGGTGTTCACGTTGTCCCTAGTGGACAGTATTGAAGACATCTCCCTACTAGATGGTAATAGGTGTTCACGTTGCCCCTAGTGGACAGTATTGAAGACATGTCCCTACTAGATGATAATAGGTGTTCACGTTGTCCCTAGTGGACAGTATTGAAGACATCTCCCTACTAGATGGTAATAGGTGTTCACCTTGTCCCTAGTGGACAGTATTGAAGACATCTCCCTACTAGATGGTAATAGGTGTTCACGTTGTCCCTTGTGGACAGTATTGAAGACATCTCCCTACCAGATGCCCCTAGTGGACAGTATTGAAGACATCTCCCTACTAGATGGTAATATGTGTTCACGTTGCCCCTAGTGGACAGTATTGAAGACATCTCCCTACTAGATGGTAATAGGGGCAGACGTTGCCCCTAGTGGACAGTATTGAAGACATCTCCCTACTAGATGGTAATAGGTGTTCACCTTGTCCCTAGTGGACAGTATTGAAGACATCTCCCTACTAGATGGTAATAGGTGTTCACGTTGTCCCTAGTGGACAGTATTGAAGACATCTCCCTACCAGATGCCCCTAGTGGACAGTATTGAAGACATCTCCCTACTAGATGGTAATAGGGGCAGACGTTGCCCCTAGTGGACAGTATTGAAGACATCTCCCTACCAGATGCCCCTAGTGGACAGTATTGAAGACATCTCCCTACTAGATGGTAATAGGGGCAGACGTTGCTCCTAGTGGACAGTATTGAAGGCATATCCCGACGTCCTGGGGACCTGGACAAACCTTGAATATCGTTGTCTATCTGGTGTGATCTCGCTGGTCAAGTTGTGTATCTGTAAAACAGTGTGATTCTGGGTCCTGGAACTCCTTGCTGCCATGTCCCTGGAGAACCAGAGAGAGAGTGTGTGTCACATTCAACTCCTGTGCAGTCAGCGTGTCCCTGAGAGATCAATAGGCCAGGGTAATTAAAGAGCTGGGTACAGAGAGAGAGAGAGAGAGAGATAGAAAGATAGAGAGAGTGGGATGGAGAGAGGGAGCGAGGGAGGAGGTGAGGGGGGGTGTACTTTGCCGGTAAATCCATTGCAGCGACCGGGATTCCTCCAGCCAGAGAGACGACATCACTGACACTGAAAGGAAATGTACTGACCACACACGCACACACACACACACACACACACACACACACACACACGCACACACACACACACACACACAAACACATGCACACACACACCCACACACACACAGTCCTGTAATCACTTGGTCTGTTGATAATTTCTAAGCTTCTCACTGCCCTACGGTGTAATAATGTAATAATAATTCAACAGTTATTTTCTGCTTCATCCCAGTGTGTTGGGGAAAATGCTGAGGGGATGACAGCTCATCGTTATGGCCGGAATGGAGCAAATGGAACGGCATCAACAATAAGGAGACCATGTGTTTTATGTATTTTTTACCATTCCACAAATTCCATTCCAAACATTACCACGACCCCGTCCACCCCAATAAAGACATTACACCAGACTTCACACAGACATTAAATTACTGTTGTAGCAGACACATTATAATGTTTCAGTTAACTACTTAGGGAGTAGCGGTGCGCTAGCCTGAACAGGTATAAAGCCAAGTTTGGTGATTTACTGCCCCCTAGAGGGTGTTGTCTGAACAGGTACAAAGACAAGTTTGGTGATTTACTGCCCCCTAGAGGGTGTTGTCTGAACAGGTACAAAGACAAGGTTGGTGATTTACTGTACCCTGGAGGGTGTTGTCTGAACAGGTATAAAGACAAGGTTGGTGATTTACTGCCCCCTAGAGGGTGTTGTCTGAACAGGTATAAAGACAAGGTTGGTGATTTACTGCCCCCTGGAGGGTGTTGTCTGAACAGGTACAAAGACAAGGTTGGTGATTTACTGCCCCCTGGAGGGTGTTGTCTGAACAGGTATAAAGACAAGGTTTGTGATTTACTGCCCCCTGGAGGGTGTTGTCTGAACAGGTATAAAGACAAGGTTGGTGATTTACTGCCCCCTAGAGGGTGTTGTCTGAACAGGTATAAAGACAAGGTTGGTGATTTACTGCCCCCTGGAGGGTGTTGTCTGAACAGGTATAAAGACAAGGTTGGTGATTTACTGCCCCCTGGAGGGTGTTGTCTGAACAGGTATAAAGCCAAGGTTGGTTATTTACTGCCCCCTAGAGGGTGTTGTCTGAACAGGTATAAAGACAAGGTTGGTAATTTACTGCCACCTAGAGTTATGGAATGCTCATAAGTATATTTCATTGGCTGATCCCTCATGATGACCTGGATGAAATTATGTGAGACTTCCTTAACCCATAAGAAGTCCCACCCAGTTGACTACTTCAAAATAATGGAAGTATGGGCTGCAGGTAGCCTAGTGGTTAGAGTGTAGGGGCTGCAGGTAGCCTAGTGGTTAGAGTGTAGGGGCTGCAGGTAGCCTAGTGGTTAGAGCGTTGGACTAGTAACCGAAAGATTCCCCAAGGTGACAAGGTAAAAATATGTCGTTCTGCCCTTGAACAAGGCAGTTAAACCCACTGTTCCTAGGCCGTCGTTGAAAATCAGAATTTGTTCATAACGGAGTTGCTTAGTTAATTATAAATAAAAAGGTGTTTATTGGTGCTGAAACAGGTTTTTGGGCACTGGAGTCTGTATGACATTAACATATATCAATTTTTTCCTACAAACGTAGGTTGGGTACGTACTACTAAGCAGACAAATGGAGGTTTCATGTAATGTAGTAAAGTAGCAACTCAATTTAATCAATTGAATCCCGTCCTACCAGACCTTACCCACAATTTGACCTGGACTTTGGCACCATGAGATTAGGCGCAGCAGCATTAAAGAAAGTAAATATTTTAATTATGCAATTTCCTTGATTAACAGAGCCTTGTGTGTGTGTGTGTGTGTGTGCTCATGTGTGTGTGTGTGCTCATGTGTGTGTGTGTGTGTGTGTGCTCATGTGTGTGTGTGTGTGCTCATGTGTGTGTGTGTGTTCTCATGTGTGTGTGTGTGTGTAATCAAATCAAAGTGTATTTGTCACAAGCGCTGAATACAACAGGTGTAGACCTTACAGTGAAATACTTACTCACAAGCCCCTAAACAACAATGCAGTTAAAAAAATACAATTAAAACTACAAAACATTTGAATAAGAAACAAAAGTGACAAGTAATTAAAGAGCTGCAGTAAAATAACAATGTGGAGGCTATATACAGGGGGTACCGCTACAGAGTCAATGTGGAGGCTATATACAGGGGGTACCGGTACAGAGTCATTGTGGAGGCTATATACAGGGGTACTGCACAGAGTCAATGTGGAGGCTATATACAGGGGGTACCGGTACAGAGTCAATGTGGAGGCTATATACAGGGGGTACCGGTACAGAGTCAATGTGGAGACTATATACAGGGGGTACTGGTACAGAGTCAATGTGGAGGCTATATACAGGGGGTACTGCACAGAGTCAATGTGGAGACTATATACAGGGGTACTGCACAGAGTCAATGTGGAGGCTATATACAGGGGTACTGGTACAGAGTCAATGTGGAGGCTATATACAGGGGGTACTGGTACAGAGTCAATGTGGAGGCTATATACAGGGGTACTGCACAGAGTCAATGTGGAGGCTATATACAGGGGGTACTGCACAGAGTCAATGTGGAGGCTATATACAGGGGGTACTGTACAGAGTCAATGTGGAGGCTATATACAGGGGGTACTGCACAGAGTCAATGTGGAGGCTATATACAGGGGTACCGGTACAGAGTCAATGTGGAGACTATATACAGGGGGTACTGTACAGAGTCAATGTGGAGACTATATACAGAGGGTACTGCACAGAGTCAATGTGGAGGCTATATACAGGGGGTACTGCACAGAGTCAATGTGGAGGCTATATACAGGGGGTACTGCACAGAGTCAATGTGGAGACTATATACAGGGGTACTGGTACAGAGTCAATGTGGAGGCTATATACAGGGGGTACTGCACAGAGTCAATGTGGAGGCTATATACAGGGGTACCGGTACAGAGTCAATGTGGAGGCTATATACAGGGGTACTGCACAGAGTCAATGTGGAGGCTATATACAGGGGGTACCGGTACAGAGTCAATGTGGAGGCTATATACAGGGGGTACCGGTACAGAGTCAATGTGGAGGCTATATACAGGGGGTACCGGTACAGAGTCAATGTGGAGACTATATACAGGGGGTACCGGTACAGAGTCAATGTGGAGACTATATACAGAGGGTTGCCGGTGATCAGGACTACTACCACTGTTGTGTCATCAGAAAGCTTAATGATGCTGTTGGAGTCGTGCCTGGACGTGAAGTCATGAGTGAACAGGGAGTACAGGAGGGGACTGAGCACGCACCCCTGAGGGGCCCCCGTGTTGACCATCAGCGTGGCAGATGTGTTGCTACCTACCCTCACCACCTGGGGGCGACCCGTAAGGAAGTCCAGGATCCAGTTGCAGAGGGAGGTGTTTAGTCCCAGGGTCCTTAGCTTAGTCATGTGCTTTGAGGGTACTATGGTGTTGAACGCTGAGCTGTAGTCAATGAATAGCATTCTCACATACAGTTGAAGTCGGAGGTTTACATACACTTATTGCACTATGGTGTTGAACCGCTGAGCTGTAATATAATGTTTGGGTTTAACCCTGTTATCCCCGGGGCGGAGAACATCATGTAGAGCCTTGCCATAAACAACCTCTGACTATTAACGTTTCATATCACTTGGAGGCACTGGATTGACATGCAATATACATGCAGCCAAGTGAACAAGACATCCCATGACATTTTAATGTGACCCTATGGTTAACCGTGTGTATCATGATATTCCAAGCTAGTCTCTTGAGCTACAAGCAATATTCCCAAAGCTACATTCTTATCTTTCAAAGAACAGTTAGGTCATAGGTCGTTTAATAATGCAGTCAGCTACCGTATACTGTACTTTATTTTTAAAAAGAAAGAGAAACCATAAACCTAAGTGTAAATCTTCCGCATCAGCGGTGGAAAGTGGCATAGCTGTTTGTCAGACCAGGAGACATGCTGAAAATCTAGTCTAGTCTAATCTAATCTAATCTTCTCATGAAAATGTCTGTAGCGTCCGACAGGTTTGGCCTACTAACTAATGTGACGATTTACACAAAGCAAAAAAATTAAACATGATGAATTAGTAACCTAGTCTAAGGGTCTCTACAGTCCCAGTAACCTAGTCTCAGGGTCTCTACAGTCCCAGTCACCTAGTCTCAGGGTCTCTACAGTTGCAGTAACCTAGTCTCAGGGTCTCTACTGTCCCAGTAACCTAGTCTCAGGTTCTCTACAGTCCCAGTAACCTAGTCTCAGGGTCTCTACAGTCGCAGTAACCTAGTCTCAGGGTCTCTACAGTCCCAGTAACCTAGTCTCAGGGTCTCTACAG
Source organism: Brachymystax lenok tsinlingensis (assembly GCA_030435695.1). Classification (NCBI taxonomy): domain Eukaryota; kingdom Metazoa; phylum Chordata; class Actinopteri; order Salmoniformes; family Salmonidae; genus Brachymystax; species Brachymystax lenok. The sequence continues at coordinate 2,546,682 of CM059804.1, read as the reverse complement.
TCCCAGTAACCTAGTCTCAGGGTCTCTACAGTCCCAGTCACCTAGTTATTTGGAATTCAGTAGTGAGTGTTGCTTCAGCACTCAGCAGTCCCATTCTGTGATGCCTAATGAGGGTTGCCAGGTGTGCGTGATGAGGGTTGCCAGGTGTGAGTAATGGTGGTTGCCAGGTGTGCGTAAAGATGGGTTGCCAGAACCGGTTGCCAGGACCGGTGGTTAGTAGACCGGCGACGTTGAGCACAGAAGAGGGGGAGTGGGAGAAGACCTTTCCATCAAGTTAGTTCATCAAATTTCTGCCCTGCTAGATCTGCCCCGGTGAACTGTAAGTGCTGTTATTGTGAAGTGGAAACGTTTAGGAGCAACAATGGCTCAGATGCGAAGTGGTAGGCCACACAAGCTCACAGAACGGGACCGCCGAGTGCTGAAGCGTGTAGCGCGTGAAAATCATATATCCTCTGTTGCAACACTCACTACCGTGTTCCAAACTGCCTTTGGAATTAACATCAGCACAATAACTGTTTGTCGGGAGTTTCATGAAATGGGTTTCCATGGCCGAGCAGCCGCACACAAGCCTAAGATCGCCATGCGCAATGCCAAGCATCGGCTGGAGTGGTGTAAAGCTCGCCGCCATCGGACCCTGGAGCAGTAGAAGCGCGTTCTCTGGAGTGATGAATCACGCTTCACCATCTGGCAGTCCGACGGACAAATCTGGGTTTGGCGGATGCCAGGAGAACACTACCTGCCCCAATATATAGTGCCAACTGTAAAGTTTGGTGGAGGGGAAATAATGGTCTGGGGCTGGTTTTCATGGTTCGGGCCCCTTAGTTCCAGTGAAGGGAAATCTTAACACTACAGCATACAATGACATTCTAGACGATTCTATGCTTCCCCAAGGCAGCAGCAGCTCATCTGGGGGGGCCAGCAACATTAAGGCCGTTATATACAATGAAAACAATTACGTGACCTTACATTCAGAACAGGCCCCTACTCTACTCCCAGACATCTACAACACAAAATCCATGTGTACGTGTGTGTAGAGTGTGTGTCTTATCATGTGTGTATCTCTTCACAGTCCTAGCTGTTCCATAAGGTGTGTTGGTATCCGTTTTTCTTTATGAATCTGATTCTACTGCTTGATAGATTTCCATGTAGTCAAGGCTCTATGTAGTGCTGTGCGCCTCCCATAGTCTATTCTGGACTTGAGGACTGTGAAGAGCCCTTTGGTGGCACGCGCTTAATTATAGACAGACTTCTCCCCAGTATATCAGTCTCAGTCCTACATAACAAAAAAATGAATAGGCACAATGGAGAAAAAGGTCATTTACAAAAAAAACTGCAAATCCGAATGGATTTTTCTCGGGGTTTTCGCCTGCTATATCCCTTCTGTTATACTCACATACATTATTTTAACACTTTTAGAAACTTCAGATTGTTTCCTATCCAATAGTTCTAATTATGTGCATATCCTGTTTTCTGGGCCTGAATGGCAGGCATTTTACTTTGGGCATGCCAGACTCTCCAAAACCACTCAAATATCAGTGGGTCACTAGCGGGATCATCCCGACACTACTAGCAAAAATCTGAGGCGCCAAATTTAAAATCCGAAAGTTGAATTATTAAACATCCAGCTATATACAAGTGTTCCATACTCATCAAAAGCTCTGTTTCTTGGCAATATCACAGCGTTGTCAGATTTCAAAAGGCTTTACGGTAAAGCAGCACATTCATTTGTTTGAGGGTAGCACCTCACATATTTTCCAATAGCCATGTATCGATTAGCAATCATGGCACACACATAACACATTTCACAGCGAAAACAAAGTAATTACCTGTTGAAGAACTTCTGCTGAGGTCTTCCTAAGTGTCCAACGAAGACAATCCATGGTTCTTTTGTTAGAAAAAGTAACGTCTTTTATCCATAAATCCTCCATTTGGTTCATGCGTTATAATCAGAAACGACAGCCTCCATTACTCCTTTGAAACTCGGCGCCGACTTAAAATTATACCTATAAACTTGTCCAAAAACAATCAAACATAGTTTTAAATGTATCCTTAGGAACCCTTTTACGTATATGTACTATTATAAATCAGCCGGAATATAAACTGAACGCTAAAAACGATAAATAAGGCACAGCGCGCCTTCTCATGCACGCGCAATGTGAAGAGTTTTCAGAAGAGGGGTCCTCATTGCCATGCTGTTTTTCAATGGTCGAAATTCCTCCAAGATGGAGTAAAACACCGTCTCGTGGTTGATGACATCATAAGGAAGCGACGTGCACTGAGTTCACATGCCTATATATGGTCATTTTGGATAGGGAGGGGCTCAAAAATGAGCAATGTGTCAAAATGACTTTTTTCAGGACAGAGATTCCTCAGGGTTTTGCCTGCCACATGCGTTCTGATTGACCCACAGACAAATGGTTAACAGTTTTGGAAAATTCAGAGTGTTTCCTATCCAATGGTACTAAATATATGCATATCCCATTTTCTGGGCCTAAATGGGAGGCATTTTACTTTGGGCACGCCAGGCTCTCCAAAACAGTCACCTCTGCTGCTGGAGCCGGAAACAACACGCGAGTACATGGGCACAAAATAACCCGAAAAATAACCCGAAACGCACCAGTCCAAAATAATGTGCACAAGCACTAAAAACAACAATCCCACACAAAGACATGGGGGGGGGGACAGAGGGTTTAAATACAAAACATGTAATGAGGGAATTGAAACCAGGTGTGGAAAACACAGACAAAACAAATGGGAAATGAAAAGTGGATAGGTGATGGCTAGAAGACCGGTGACGTCGACCTCCGAACACTACCCGAACAAAGAGAGGGACCGACTTCGGCGGGAAGTCGTGACACAATTTGTTGTTCATTGCCATTCTGAAACTGACCATTTATATTTCTCAAGTGTTGCAGTCATTTCAGTCGCTGTAGTAGCTGACCTGTACAGTGGTCAGTAATCTGCATACATAGATAGACACACAGTGGCTTTACTCAAAAGCCAAAACATGTCATTAGTAAAGGTTGAAAAAGTAGGGGGCCTAGACAGCTAACCTGGGAAAGAGAGCCAGAGACAAAAGGAAAGGAAGAGAGGAAGAGAGTGAGAGATAGCACGAGAGTAATGTTTACTGTTAATATGTATCGTTTATGATCTACTTCACTTGCTTTGCCAATAAAACCCTTAAATTGTATTGAAATTAAGAGAGGTGGGAGAGAGCGAGAGATATAGCGAGGAAGAGACAGAGAGGGTGGGGTGAAAGAGAGAGAGGAAGAGAGATAACGAAAGAGAGAGGGGGAGAGAGAGAAAGAGAGGGCGGGGTGAAAGGGAGAGAGAGAGAGAGAGAGAGAGAGAGAGAGAGAGAGAGAGAGAGAGAGAGAGAGAGAGAGAGAGAGAGAGAGAGAGAGAGAGAGAGAGAGAGAGAGAGAGAGAGAGAGAGAGAGAGAGAGAGAGAGAGAGAGAGAGAGAGAGAGAGGGAGAGAGAGGGAGAGAGAGGGAGAGAGAGAGGAGAAAGAAGATGCTGCAGGAGAAATTGATCTGATCTCTGTCAATGAAAGAGGCAGAGAAAGAGTTTACCTCTGCGTACACACACACACTATGTTCCCAGAGAAACAATAGGATATATATTAACAGTAGGATATCAGTACAAGATCTATATTACAGTTTCCAATTGCTAACAAGCATCGGTCAATACCGAAGCCGCTTTTTCAAAGCTTTTCACACAGTCTGCATTACCAACATGCATCTGGCCAAACAGTTCACCTCAGCTCCAAAACTCACTCAGACCACCAACACTTCATACAGGTCTCAAAATGAGCTTGTTCAACCATAACACTGGCAACAATTCTCAATCAGAAAGCATACGTTTCTCTTTGAAGTTTGAATGATTTTTCACATAAAATCATTATAGAATAAGAATAACACCTTTTCACTGCAGCAATTGGCTTTAATAGCCTTTATTTTTTCTATATCTTTACATATAGTCTTTTACTTGTGAAAAATTTAAAGTTAGAGAAAACAAATCCTGAAAAATCCAGGGCAGCAATAATAATTACGACAACAAAAAACCTCAACAACATGTATAGTATAATCACTCATACTGTACAGTGCTGACCGTATTCACATTCCCAAAAGTGATATTGTCTGCCAGCTTTCTGTCCCGAATTTCCTGCAGTTTTATTGCATTTTTACCAATTACCATGTCAACAACGGCAATTTCCTGTACATCGGATAACATTCTGCCTCTCCCTCCTGTGGGAGGAAACCTTTGGATCCTTCTGAAAAACACAAAACAATCAATATATTTTCAAAATGTCAGTACATGTAAAATTGTGAACATGCTATATTGTACTGTAATATGTAGTTCAATTATCATTGAAGGAAGCACATCTCACCTGTGGTTTTGCCAGGAAATTCGTACAATTGATGCCAACTGTTGAACGCTGCAGATTTGGTCGCACCGTTAAACCGGCCTCTCTCAAAGAGAGACCGTGGGTTTACAACATGGTCAATAATTGTGGCCCTTGTCTCATCAGAGACCGCCGCTCTTGGTCTTCCTCTCCTTTGTCCTCCACACGTTCTCCCTCTCACTGCCACTCCTCTGTCCCCACCAACCTGTCTTCCTTGATCCATGTTTCCAAACTAAATCACTAAATCAAATCCTCTTTTGTCTGTTTGGTAAGGAGACTAAAAACAGGACACATGGGTAGGCGTTCAGCTGAAATTGCAATCAGCTGTGTTTGGAATGATTACAGTTTTTTACAAATTGCTAACAAGCATTTAACCGATACTTTTACTAAACTCTTAACACAGCAACATACCTACATCACACAATTAGCCAAATAGTACATTTTTTTGCTCAAAACCACAGTTTGTTTATTAAATACCAACTCGACATTACTAAATGCAAAAAAAACTTTCTCTATACTAACTCTGTCAAAACACGGCAAACCCGACTCAATATCTAATCACTCTGTCAAAACACGGCAAACCCGACTCAATATCTAATCACTCTGTCAAAACACGTCAAACCCGACTCAATATCTAATCACTCTGTCAAAACACGGCAAACCCGACTCAATATCTAATCACTCTGTCAAAACACGCCAAACCCGACTCAATATCTAATCACTCTGTCAAAACACGCCAAACCCGACTCAATATCTAATCACTCTGTCAAAACACGCCAAACCCGACTCAATATCTAATCACTCTGTCAAACACGGCAACCCCGACTCAATATCTAATCACTCTGTCAAACACGGCAAACCCGACTCAATATCTAATCACTCTTTCAAAACACGGCAAACCCGACTCAATATCTAATCACTCTGTCAAAACACGGCAAACCCGACTCAATATCTAATCACTCTGTCAAAACACGCCAAACCAGACTCAATATCTAATCACTCTGTCAAAACACGCCAAACCAGACTCAATATCTAATCACTCTGTCAAAACACGTCAAACCAGACTCAATATCTAATCACTCTGTCAAAACACGGCAAACCCGACTCAATATCTAATCACTCTGTCAAAACACGGCAAACCCGACTCAATATCTAATCACTCTGTCAAACACGCCAAACCCGACTCAATATCTAATCACTCTGTCAAAACACGCCAAACCCGACTCAATATCTAATCACTCTGTCAAACACGGTAAACCCGACTCAATATCTAATCACTCTGTCAAAACACGGCAAACCCGACTCAATATCTAATCACTTTGTCAAACACGGCAAACCCGACTCAATATCTAATCACTCTGTCAAAACACGCAAACCCGACTCAATATCTAATCACTCTGTCAAACACGCCAAACCCGACTCAATATCTAATCACTCTGTCAAAACACGGCAAACCCGACTCAATATCTAATCACTCTGTCAAAACACGCCAAACCCGACTCAATATCTAATCACTCTGTCAAAACACGGCAAACCCGACTCAATATCTAATCACTCTGTCAAAACACGGCAAACCCGACTCAATATCGAATCACTCTGTCAAAACACGCCAAACCCGACTCAATATCTAATCACTCTGTCAAAACACGCCAAACCCGACTCAATATCTAATCACTCTGTCAAAACACGGCAAACCCGACTCAATATCTAATCACTCTGTCAAAACACGGCAAACCCGTCTCAATATCTAATCATTCTGTCAAAACACTAGCACACGTTTTCTATCCAAGAGGAACATATAATCAATAACAGCACAACGACTTCCAAAAAACACTTGATGGCATTAAAAAAACTGCATTACTTGTCATGTTTCAGTTCTACCTGCAGACAATAGACAATATGGAATCCAATGTTTTATTATAATTCAGTTTCTTTTTACTGTAAACTACTCTACAATTTTGGCAACATACTATCTAAAAGTGAATGAGTCATCTTTACTTTAATAACTACTTAGGGAGCAGTGGGGCGCCCCACTCCCGACACTACCCGGTGAAATGTAAGGCGCCAGATTCAAAATCCAAAAGTTGAATTATTAACTTCTCAAGGATCACTGGGGCGCTAGCGGGCTGCTCCCGACACTACCAGGTGAAATGCAAGACAAAATTCCAAAATTGAATTATTAAAAATGCACCAATATACAAGTGTTGCATAGTCATCAAAAGCTCTGCTTCTTGGCAATATCACAGCGTTGTCAGATTTCAAAAAGGCTTTACGGCGAAAGCACAACATTTGATTGTTTGAGGGTAGCACCTCCAATATTTTAACCATTAGCATAAATTCATAAACCATCACGGTTCACACAAAACACATTTCACAGCGAAAACAAATCCCTTACCTTTTGAAGATCTTCTGCTGAGGGCTTCCCAAGTGTCCAATGAAGACATCCAATGGTTCTTTTGTTAGAAAAAGTCATTTATTATATCCATAAATCTCTGTTTGGTTGGCGCATTATGTTCAGAAATCCCAACGTCGAATCGCCCATTGAAACGTGAAGAGAACGCGTTCAAATATACCTATAAACTTTTCCTAAACAAATCAAATACCAGTTAAAATGCATCCTTAGCTATCCTTTTATGAATATGAGCGATAATATTTCACTCGGATGGTCACCTAAACATTATATAAGTAAAATAAAGTGGGGCGTGCAGCCAGACTCACACCCGAGAAAACTTGTTGACATCTGAGCTACCTTGGCCATTTCCTGTACCTATTCGTTCTGTTAACTCCAATCTCTCTGAGTCTTTGTATATAGACTGTTGACATCTAGTGGAAGCCATAGGTACTGCAGTCTCAGTCCTGGTTACAAATGGATTCAATGTGTCAAACAGGCCATAAGGTCACCAAAAACTGAATTCCGGATGGATTTTTCTCTGTTTTTTTGCCTGCTAAATGAGTTCTGTTATACTCACAGACATTATGTTAACACTTTTAGAAACCTCAGATTGTTTCCTATCCAATAGTACTAATTATGTGCATATCCTATTTTCTGAGCCTGTGGCAGGTATTTTGCTTTGGGCACGCCAGACTCTCCAAAACCGTCACCTCACCTGCCGCTCCCTAAGAAGTTAATTGACTGCATATTCATTGAAAACAACATGTATTGTGTTAATTGTTTCGTCAACAACAGACGGATGTTACATGTGTTCAGAGTTTTGAAAATGTGACTACAGATTGGACAAAAGGATGTTAGCGACTGTAAAAATAAAAACTGTATATATTCTGCTGAGATTTTCTATATGTTTCATTCTGGTTACTGCAGAAATGCACGACATTTGCCATCATTCTGTTTTGAATGTGTTTTTTAACAGTTTTGGAAACAGTGTGTTAGCATTTGAAAACATGTGCCGCAAATATAGAGTTTTTCAGGTGGTGGAGTATGAACGAGAAAAGAGTTCATGGATTTCGGAGAATGTCGACATTGAAAACATTTTGTGTGAAATGAAAAATTATTCACAGTTTGATCCACATACACTTCTGTTTCACTGACTGTGTGAAGAGTTTTGACAATGTGACTTCAGTTTTGACCACGTTAGCAATTGAAAAAACATCAAAAGCTTAAAGACAGACTATGTTTGTGCCTGGCTCAATCTCTCTCTCTCTGTGTATGTGTGTGTGTGCCTGTGAGGGTGTGTGCGAGCGTGCGTGTGTGCGTGTGTGCGTGTGTGTGTGTGTGTGCGTGCCTGTGAGGGTGTGTGCGAGCGTGTGTGCGTGTGTTTGTGTGGCTCAATCCCACAGGTGGGGTGGTAAGGAAGATAAGAAACAACAGAACACTGAATCTTTTAATAGACCGTTCCTATAGACTCCATGGAAACAGAGGAATCAGAATGTCACTCTAACTTTTAATTGAAGCTTCAAGTTTATTTGGCATTATGTAATACATACATTGAAAGGTTACTCGCTAGCTCCAACATCAAAACAGCCTTAGAAACAGCAAGAAAGTTAAAATATATATTTAATATACAATAACCACCTTCTACATGATAATGTATATAATATTCAATAACTATCTTCTACAGGATAATGTATATAATATTCAATAAACGTCTTGTACATGATAATGTATATAAAATACAATAACTATCTTCTACAGGAAAATGTATACAATGTTCAATAACCGTCTTGTACATGATAATGTATATAATATACAATAACTATCTTCTACAGGATAATGTATAAAATATACAATAACTATCTTCTACAGGATAATGTATATAATATACAATAACCGTCTTGTACATGATATTGTATATAATATACAATAACTATCTTCTACAGGATAATGTATATAATATACAATAACTATCTTCTACATGATAATGTATATAATATACAATAACCATCTTGTACATGATAATGTATATAATATACAATAACTATCTTCTACAGGACAATGTATACAATATTCAATAATCGTCTTGTACATGATAATGTACATAATATACAATAACTATCCTCTACATGATAATGTATATAATATACAATAACTATCTACTACATGGTAATGCATATAATACACAATAACTATCTTCTACATGATAATGTATATAATGTACAATAACTATCTTCTACACGATAATGTAAATAGTATTCAATAACCATCTTCTACATGATAATGTATACAATATTCAAAAACTATCTTCTACAGGATAATGTATATAATATACAATAACCATCTTGTACATGATAATGCATAGAATATACAATTACCATCTTCTACATGATAATGCATATACCATCAAATAACCATATTCTACATGATAATGGATTTCACTTTGAAATGCGGATTTAGAACAGGACATCAGACCAATATGAAGTCTTCTTCTTCTGGTTTGTTTTAGCATATACACCTCATAGAGTAGTCGTCTAGCAGGCGTTCTCATCCAGAGGGACTTACAGTATGATATTCGATTCTATATTTTCATACTTATTGAACCCACATTCCTGGCTAAGCAGGCGCCATGCTCTACCAACTAAGCCACACGGACCATGTTAAAAAAGACAACCTTGAAATACTGTGCAACATGGACTTGTTATGTAATATGTTACAAACAGAGTTGTTAAACTCCTCTCTCCACCTGTAGGACTCGCATGCTTCTTTCTACACAAATCAATTACCAGTTCAGCGTCAGAGGAGGAGGGAAGCAATTGTGATTGAAGTGATTTAATGAAAGTGTTAGCTGTACAATCTGTGCTAGATTTAGTTTTATCCTGTGTTGCTATTTAATTAACACTCAAATATCATTGTCACGTACAGTCGCTGGAGACAGTGCAGCACAGCACGGTGCTGATATAATTATACACTGAGGCCTAGCTGTGTGTGTGTGTGTGTGTGTGTGTGTGTGTGTGTGTGTGTGTGTGTGTGTGTGTGTGTGTGTGTGTGTGTGTGTGTGTGTGTGTGTGTGTGTGTGTGTGTGTGTGTGTGTGTGTGTGTGTGTCAGTGCTTTACATGGACAGATATAGGAGCTGGTACTCAATTTGAGAGCCGGTAAAGTTTACATTTAGGTGCAGGAACTCCGCAATACTTTTGAGCTAATATTCTATAAGAGGTGTACGAATTCAAGTAGTAGAACATTTGAGGTGCCGGTACTCAGTTCCCGGTCAGCTCTTGTCCAAGTCAAGCACTGTACAGTGCAGTGACCTTTAATACATAATCCAGAAATACATTTCGAAATGTATGATTATAATATTTTTCCTTTTTTACCTTTATTTTATAGAAAGGTGCTATATAAATTCAATTCATTGTTATTGTTATTATCATCATTTAAAAATCACATTTTTTATGTACTTTAAAACGATCCAACAAGACTGGGCCAACTTAGGTAGTACAGACAAGCTACGAAGTAGAGTTTGGAGAATCTACACAACATTTCTTGTGTGTATTTTACTGTACTGTAGGGTCACCTGAACCAGGAAATCCGTCAAAAAAAAAAATATGATTTGAGTGCTTTCACACTATGTACTGTGAAACTCCCAACAAGACACTTCCGAAAAAGTCTTCAAAGGTTTTAAAAAATATATATAATGTATTTAAATGTTATACACTATGTGAAACTACGCAACAAGACCAACTGATATATCCAGTACCAGTCAAAAGTTTGGACACATCTACTCATTCCAGTTTTTTTTTTAATATTTACTATTTTCTACATTGTAGAATAATAGTAAAGACATCAAAACTATGAAATAACACATATGGAATCATGTAGCAACCAAAAAAGTGTTAAAAATATCTAAATATATTTTAGATTCTTGAAAGTAGCCACAATTTGTCTTGATGAAAGCTCTCCACACGCTTGGCATTCTCTCAACCAGCTTCACCTGGAATGCTTTTCCAACAGTCTTGAAGGAGTTCCCACATATGCTGAGCACTTGTTGGCTGCTTTTCCTTCACTCTGCGGTCCAACTCATCCCAAACCATCTCAATTGGGTTGAGGTTGGGTGATTGTGGATGCCAGGTCATCTGATGCAGCACTCCATTACTCTCCTCCTTGGTCAAATAACCCTTGCACAGCCTGGAGGTGTGTTTCTGGTCATTGTCCTGTTGAAAAACAAATGAAAGTCACACTAAGCGCTAACCTGATGGTCAAATTGGTGCAAAGAAACCACTTCTAAAGGACACCAATAATAATAAGAGACTTGCTTGGGCCAAGAAATACGAGCTTTGGCCATTCGACCGGTGGAAATATGTCCTTTGTCTGATCATGTCCTTTGGTCTGACCAAATTTGAGATTTTTGGTTCCAACCACCGTGTCTTTGTGAGATGCAGAGTGGGTGAACGGATGATCTCCGCATGTGTGGTTCCCACCGTGAAGCATGGAGGAGGAGGTGTGATGGTGTGGGGGTGCTTTGCTGGTGACACTGTCTGTGATTTATTTAGAATTCAAGGCACTCAACCAGCATAGCTACCACAGCATTCTGCAGCGAAACGCCATCCCATCCGGTTTGCGCTTAGTGGGACTATCATTTGTTCTTCAACAGGATAAGACCAAAACCACACCTCCAGGCTGTGTAAGGGCTATTTGTGACCCGTTTCAGGAAACTAGGCGTATGTTGCGGGTCACTACTTCACAGGAGAGACGTTAAACTTAGTTTTTTTTAATCAAATTGCAAATAAAATTGTTAAGTTACGAACCTAGTTGGTTTAGCCACAGAAAAAGTCAGCAACCTTTCTGCTATCCATGATTGGCTGAGATAATGAGTGGACTGGACATGCCGAGAGATAAGTTTGGATTGGTCTGCCATATACAGTCGCATGCTTCTGTCTATTTGAGCTGATCTAGGAAGTTTTTCCTAGCCACCGTGCTTTTACACCTGCATTGCTTGCTGTTTGGGGTTTTAGGCTGGGTTTCTGTACAGCACTCTGTGACATCAGCTGATGTAAGAAGGGCTTCATAAATACATTTGATTGATTGATGATCAGTATGTCTAGGTAGTCCTGTCTGCTGTTTTTTAAATGTATCATGGTGTAAAACTGCACCACTTTCTGAAGGACCGAGTTTTGAAATCAGTGGAACTCGAGTATGATAGCTAAGGAGATGGAGAAAACACCTGTCTCTGGATTACATCTTCAAACTAAGCACACACTTTCACCCATGCGCCACAAACACACATAAACACACACACACACACACACACAGACTGACACCTGTATGAGACTGAAAGTCACAGCTATCCATATCGAATGTCGTGGAAAAAATGATCATTAAATTATGATATTCATACAAGAAACTTGTGAATTCAATAATACCTTTAATTTAAACACAATTAAAGGGAGCTGCCCTAGGAATCAGCTGACTCTGTGTCTCAGAGCCCAGCCTTTATAGTATACTCCCTATTTCCATACATAGACCCCTCCCCAAGCTTTACAGCTTCCCATATGTCCTGTTTCAGTAGAGGTCTTTGTTCCATGGTCTTCTGGCATCTTGCTTTTCCTCAGATCTTAAATCAGTTCCAACGGACCTTCCTGCTGGCCCCCTCAGCTCTGTTTAATCATTACCACATGTCCCTCTGCTGACCCTCTGCTCCTTAGGTCTGTTTGTTCAACTATTCAGCCTTAACCACCTTCCTGACTTCATCAGGTATAGCTTTAACAAATCCTATACATTATGTATGTCTTTCTGTCTTACTGCTTCAAAGTGATCAATCAGAATACTGAAAATGTAATAATTGTAATGAGTTAATCTCCCACATCTATCTAAGTTAAGCTTGTTTTAGCACTTAAGCCTCATTATCAATGCTATCATGTTGTCTGCTATCACATAGTACATTAATTAAATTAATCAATGTGTCTTAGCCATGTTTTCACCACCACACGAACCGTTCAGACCAGCCACCGTGTCTCATTATTAATATGGTGCTAGAAATACTTCTTGATGGCAGGGATGACTAACATATTGCTGTCTGTGTCTGGGTCTGTACTGAACAATTTTAGACCAGCCACTGAGCCTCATTATTAACTTCTTTGGGAGCAGCGCACGAGACCCTGGCGTGCCCAAAGTAAAATGCCTCCAATTCAGGCCCAGAAAATGGGATATGCACATATGTAGTACCATTGGATAGGAACCACTCTGAATTTTCTGAAAGTGTTAGCCATTTGTCTGTGAGTAAAACAGAACGGATATGGCAGGCGAAACCCCGAGGAATTTCTGTCCTGGAAAAAGTGGTTTTGACAGATTGCCTCATTTAGAGCCCCTCCCTTATGAAAATGCCCTTATAAGGTACCGATCGCTTCCTCTGGATGTCAACAGTCTCGAGAAAGTGTTCTGGTTCTTTTTAGATGCTTTTAGAGCAGAGAAGAAGACGAATAAGATGTCAATACAAGTAAATGCGCGTTCACGGCTGGCACGCTCTTTGGTTTTTTCCTTTCTTATCGCCCAGTTTATATTCCGGTTGAAATATTATACTATTTATACATAAAAGTGTTCCTAAGGATATATTTGCAATTATGTTTGATTTTTCTTGGACAAGTTTATAGGTATAAGTTGAACGAGTTCTCTTCACGTTTCAATGGACGATTGGAGGCTGTATTTTCTTATCATAACGCGCCAACCAAACTGAGATTTATGGATATAATACATTACTTTTTCTAACAAAAGAACCATGGATTGTCTTCGTTGGACACTTGGGAAGCCCTCAGCAGAAGTTCTTCAAAAGGTAATTGATTTGTTTTCGCTGTGAAATGTGTTTTCTGTGAACCGTGATCGCTTATGAATGTATGGTAATGGGAAAAAATGTTAGGTGCTACCCTCAAACAATCAAATGTGGTGCTTTCGCCGTAAAGCCTTTTTGAAATCTGACAACGCTGTGATATTGCCAAGAAGCAGAGCTTTTGATGACTATGAAACACTTGTATATTGATGCATGTTTAGTAATTCAACTTTTGGATTTTGAATTTGGCGCCTTGCATTTCACCTGGTAGTGTCGGGAGTGGGGCGCCCCACCACTCCATAAGAAGTTAACATGTTATCAGTATTAACATGTGAATAAGTATTAACATATTCTAAAGTATTAACACGTTCTAAAGTATTAACACGTTCTAAAGTATTAACACGTTCTAAAGTATTAACATGTTCTAAAGTATTACAACATCTGAAGTATTTACATGTTGTAAAGTATAACATGTTATAAAGTATTAACATGTTCTAAAGTAGTAACATGTTCTAAAGTATTAACATGGCATAATGTATTAACATGTTTTAAAGTATTAACATGTTCTAAAGTATTAACATGTTATAAAGTATTAACATGTTCTAAAATATTAACGTGTTATAAAGTATTAACCCGTTCTAAAGTATTAACATGTTATAAAGTATTAACATGTTATAAAGTATTAACACATTCTAAAGTATTAACATGTTATAAAGTATTAACACGTTCTAAAGTTTTAACACGTTATAAAGTATTAACACGTCCTAAAGTATTAACATGTTATAAAGTATTAACATGTTATAAAGTATTAACACATTCTAAAGTATTAACATATTCTAAAGTATTAACACATTATAAAGTATTAACATGTTCTAAAGTATTAACATGTTATAAAGTTTTAACACGTTATAAAGTATTAACACGTCCTAAAGAATTAACATGTTATAAAGTATTAACATGTTATAAAATATTAACATGTTATAAAGTATTAACATGTTATAAAGTATTAACACGTTCCAAAATATTAACACGTCCTAAAGTATTAACATGTTATAAAGTATTAACATGTTATAATGTATTAACATGTTATAAAGTATTAACATGTTCTAATGTATTAACACGTCCTAAAGTATTAACACGTTATAAAGTATTAACATGTTATAAAGTATTAACATGTTCTAATGTATTAACATGTTATAAAGTATTAACATGTTATAAAGTATTAACATGTTATAAAGTATTAACATGTTCTATTGTATTAACATGGTATAATGTATTAACATGTTATAAAGTATTAACATGTTATAAAGTATTAACATGGTATAATGTATTAACATGTTATAAAGTATTAACATGTTATAAAGTATTAACACGTTATAAAGTATTAACATGTTATAAAGTATTAACACGTTATAAAGTATTAACATGTTATAAAGACCCGTGAAGTGTATGTGAGAACATTAAAAAAAGAGATTTACTGAACTGTTATACACGGACAGTTCATCCCAAAGGGCATTACCCTGCACTCGTATTACAATGTGCCTTTGTACTCTGTGTACTTTGTACTGTACTGTAGTGTAGCTAAATGGAAGAGAACGATCTCTTGAATAAGTCACTTTCTGTAAAAACAAAGTACAACTATCTCTCTGTGGTCTTGAACCACAGCCTGAATCCTGTCAGCTCTAGCTAAGCAGATAATTGGTCATTATAAGTAAGATGGAGTATTTATTCACTCATCTTTGTCCACTTTCAATGATCACTGCATATGATACTGGTCCAGATTAAATTCTTGATTGTAGCTGGAAACCATTTGGGATCAAACCCATCGTTTCTTGTGTAGACATTATCTCCAGGTGCGTAACTTCTGAGTTTGACTCTGTTGTTATGATTCCACTTTCGAGTCCATTGCTTTTTGTTATACTTTCACGTTCAGGTGAGATCCCAAGGTTGGCCTTAACCTCTTTGACATCAGCATTTCTGCAGGTGACAACCCGGCTGTAGCTTGAGGAGTGATTAGACACCTTCGTCTCAATGCTGGGCCCTTGCATCGTCCTCATCCCCTCCTTCAAGGGGTGTTCCCTAGTTTGGCAATAAATAAGGCATAGTGGCAAAATAATTAGAATATAGCAATTAAACACTGGAGTGATAGATGTGCAGAAGATGAATGTGCAAGTAAAGATACTGGGGTTCAAAGGAGCAAAATAAATAAAATAAATAACAGTATGGGGATGAGGTAGTTGGGTGGGCTATTTACAGATGGGCTATGTACAGGTGCAGTGATCTGTGAGCTGCTCTGACAGCTGGTGCTTAACCTCTCAGGGATTGCTGGGGCGCTAGCGCCTCAATCCCGACACTACCAGGTGAAATGCAAGGCGCCAAATTCAAAATCTCAAAGTTGAATTATTAAACATCCACCAATATACAAGTGTTCCATACTCATCAAAAGATCTGTTTCTTGGCAATATCACAGCGTTGTCAGATTTCAAAAAGGCTTTACGGCGAAAGCAGCACATTTGATTGTTTGAGGGTAGCACCTCACATATTTTTCCCATAGCCATGAATCCATTAGCCATCATGGCACACACATAACACATTTCACAGCGAAAACAAATCAATTACCTGTTGAAGAACTTCTGCTGAGGTCATCCTAAGTGTCCAACAAAGACAATCCATGGTTCTTTTGTTAGAAAAAGTAATGTATTTTATCCATAAATCTCCATTTGGTTCGCACGTTATAATCAGAAACGACAGACTCCACTCCTCCATTGAAACGTGACGAGAACTCGTTCATCTTATACCTATAAACTTGTCCAAGAGCAATCAAACATAGTTTTAAATGTATCATTAGGAACACTTTTACGTGTATTTACTATTATAAATCAACCGGAATATAAACTGATCGATAAAGACGGTAAAAAAAAACACTGCGCGCCTTGTCGGGAGCGCGCGCTGGGTACTGTTGACATAAAAAGTACACTTCCTGGTTTGCTCTTCTTCTCTGATCTAAAGCATCCAAAATGAAAATTTACACTGTCTCGAGACTGTTGACATCTAAAGGAAGCGATGGGTACTGCATTCATATGCCCTTATATGGTCATTTCCATGAGGGAGGGGTTCCAAATGAGCAATGTGTCAAAATCACTTTTTCCAGGACAGAAATTCCTCGGGGTTTCGCCTGCCATATGCATTCTGTTTTACTCACAGACAAATGGTTAACACTTTTGGAAAATTCAGAGTGTGTCCTATCCAATGGTGTGTCCTATCCAATGGTACGATATGTGCATATCCCATTTTCTGGGCCTGAATTGGAGGCATTTTACTTTGGGCACGCCAGGCTCTCCAAAACCGTCACCTCGGGAGCCACTCCCTAAGAAGTTAAAGTTAGTGAGGGAGATATAAGTCTCCAGCTTCAGTAATTCTTGAAGTTCATTCCAGTCATTGGCAGCAGAGAACTGGAAGGATAGGAGGAATTGGCTTTGGGAGTGACCAGTGAAATATTCCTGCTGGAGCACGTGCTACGGGTGGGTGCTGCTATGGTGACCAGTGAGCTGAGATAAGGCGGGGCTTTACCTAGCAAAGACTTATAGATGACCCGGAGCCAGTGGGTTTGGCAACAAATTTGAAGAGAGGACCAGCCAACGAGAGCATACAGGTCGCAGTGGTGGGTGACAAAACGGATGGCACTGTGATAGACTGCATCCAATTTGCTGAGTAGGGTGTTGGAGGCTATTTTGCAAATGACATCGCCGAAGTCAAGGATCGGTAGGATAGTCAGTTTTACGAGGGTATGTTTGGCAGCATGAGTGAAGGATGCTTTATTGCAAAATAGGAAGACGATTCTGGACTGACACACTGAACTCTGAGAAGTAGTTGCTGAACCAGGCGAGGCAGTCATTTGAGAAACCAAGGCTGTTGAGTCTGCCGATAAGAATGTGGTGATTGACAGAGTCAAAAGCCTTGGCCAGGTCGATGAATACAGCTGCACAGTAATGTCTCTTATCGATGGCAGTTATGATATAGTTTAGGACCTTGAGCGTGGCTGAGGTGCACCCATGACCAGCTCTGACACCAGATTGCATAGCGGAGAAGGTACGGTGGGATTCGAAATGGTCGGTGATCTGTTTGTTAACTTGGGTTTCGAAGGCCTTAGAAAGGCAGGGTAGGATGGATATAGGTCTATAGCAGTTTGAGTCTAGAGTGTATTCCCCTTTGAAGAAGGGGATGACCTCGGCAGCTTTCCAATCTTTGGGGATCTCAGACGATATGAAAGAGAGGTTGAACAGGATAGTAATAGGGGTTGCAACAATTTTGGCAGATCATTTTAGAAAGAGGGGGTCCAGATTGTCTAGCCCGGCTGATTTGTAGGGGTCCAGATTTTGCAGCTCTTTCAGAACATCAGCTGTCTGGCGTTGGGTGAAGGAGAAATGGGGGAGGCTTGGGATAGTTGCTGTGGGGAGTGCAGGGCTGTTGACCGGGTAGGGGTAGCCAGGTGGAAAGCATGGCCAGCCGTAGAAAAATGCTTATTGAAATTCTCAATTATTGTGGATTTATCGGAGGTGACAGTGGTTCCTAGCCTCAGTGCAGTGGGAAGCTGGGAGGAGGTGCTCTTATTCTCCATGGACTTTACAGTGTCCCAGAACATTTTGGAGTTTGTGCTACAGGATGCAAATTTCTGTTTAAAAAAGCTAGCCTTTGCTTTCCTAACTGCCTGTGTGTATTGGTTCCTAACTTTCCTGAAAAGTTGCATATCACGGGGGCTATTCGATGCTAATGCAGTACGCCACAGGATGTTTTTGTGCTGGTCAGGAGCAGTCAGGTCTGGAGTGAACCAAGGGCTATATCTGTTTCTGGTTCTAAATTATTTTAATGGGGCATGCTTATTTAAGATGGTGAGGAAAGCACTTTTAAAGAACAACCAGGCATCCTCTACTGATAGAATGAGGTCAATATCCTTCCAGGATACCCGGGCCAGGTCCATTAGAAAGACCTGCTCACTGAAGGGTTTTAGGGAGTGTTTGACAGTGATGAGGGGTGGTCGTTTGACCGCAGACCCATTATGGACGCAGGCAATGAGGCAGTGATCGCTGAGATCCTGGTTGAAGACAGCAGAGGTGTATTTGAAGGGCAGGTTTGTTAGGATGATATCTATGAGAGTGCCCGTGTTTACGGATTTGGGGTTGTACCTGGTAGGTTCATTGATAATTTGTGTGAGATTGAGGGCATGTTAAGCATGTCCCAGTTTAGGTCACCTAACAGCACAAGCTCTGGAGATACACGGGGGGCCATCAATTCACATATGGTGTCCAGGGCACAGCTGGGGGCAGAGGGTGGTCTATAGCAAGCGGCAACATTGAGAGACTTGTTTCTGGAAAGGTGGATTTTTAAAAGTAGAAGCTCAAATTGTTTGGGCACAGGCCTGGATAGTAAAACAGAACTCTGCAGGCTATCTCTGCAGTAGATTGCAACTCCGCCCCCTTTGGCAGTTCTATCTTGTTGAAAATGTTAAAGTTAGGGATGGAAATTTCCGAGTTTTTGGTGGTCTTCCTAAGCCAGGATTCAGACACGGCTAGGACATCCGGGTTGGCAGAGTGTGCTAAAGCAGTGAATAAAACAAACTTAGGGAGGAGGCTTCTAATGTTAACATGCATGAAACCAAGGCTTTTACGGTTACAAAAGTCAACAAATGAGAGCGCCTGCGGAATGGGAGTGGAGCTAGGCACTGCAGGGCCTGGATTAACCTCTACATCACCAGAGGAACAGAGGAGGAGTAGGATAAGGGTACGGCTAAAGGCTATAAGAACTGGTCGTCTAGTACGTTCGGAACAGAGAGTTAAAGGAGCAGGTTTCTGGGCACGTTAGAATAGATTTAAGGCATAATATACAGACAAAGGTATGGTAGGATGTGATTACAGTGGAGATTATTCTGTACTCGTAGGCCCTGAGCTATACAGCCCAATATTGAAATCTTGGAGAGACAATTTGTGGTACTGGCTTTTGTTCATGGAACAGAGAGATCAGAGGCTTATGGTCAGTCACAATAGTGAATGTTCTCCTGTATGTGTACTTGTGGAATCTCTGTGTTCCGAATAATGACAGCCAGTCCTTCCTTGTCCAGCTGGGAGTTTTTTTCCTCCGCTGGCGACAATGTTCTTGACATGAACTTGATAGGCGTCTCTGCTCCATTCTCCATCCGGTGTAATAGAACCGCACCCTTCACCATACGATGAGGTGAGGGCTCTGTCGACTGAGTTGTCCAACAGCACCTCTGCTGATTGCAATTACTCCTATGACTTGGCAAAACCTTCATCCTGTCTTTCTGACCATTTCCAGGCCATGTCCTTCTGTACCTATTGATGCAGTGGAGCTAGGAGGGTATCCCCGGCAGAACTCCCTCTGTGGTTCTTTGGAAGATAGCTGGTGTGGAAGACACCCTGAAAGGTAAGCGTTTATGGGTAAACATACCTCTGTGGGTGTTTATGGTCAGGTACTTCTGTGAAGCTTTATCCATTAGCACTTGCTGATATACGTGACTCATGTCCAGTTTTGTGAACTGTTGCTCTCCGGGTTAATGTTGAAAGCAAATCCTCCACTTTGGGTATGGGGTACTGCTCCAGAGAGGAAACTCTATTTACAGCCAGCTTGTAGTCACCGCATAGTCTCATTGAACCATCTGGTTTGAGTGCGGGAACAACTGGTGCTACCCAGTCAGATTTGACTACTGTATGTCATTTCTACATGATTTGACTACTGTAGGCCATTTCTTCATGATTTGACTACTGTAGGTCATTTCTACATGATTTGACTACTGTAGGTCATTTTTACAGGATTTGAC
Organism: Brachymystax lenok tsinlingensis; assembly: GCA_030435695.1. Classification (NCBI taxonomy): domain Eukaryota; kingdom Metazoa; phylum Chordata; class Actinopteri; order Salmoniformes; family Salmonidae; genus Brachymystax; species Brachymystax lenok. Next base: position 2,526,237 of record CM059804.1, on the reverse strand, counting down.
TACTGTAGGTCATTTTTACATGATTTGACTACTGTAGGTCATTTCTAAATGATTTGACTACTGTAGGTCATTTTTACAGGATTTGACTACTGTAGGTCATTTTTACATGATTTGACTACTGTAGGTCATTTCTACATGATTTGACTACTGTAGGTCATTTCTACGTGATTTGACTACTGTAGGTCATTTCTACAGGATTTGACTACTGTAGGCCATTTCTTCATGATTTGACTACTGTAGGTCATTTCTACATGATTTTACTACTGTGCGTCATTTCTACAGGATTTGACTACTTTACATCATTTCTACAGGATTTTACTAGGTCATTTCTATATGACACCGAGAGATTTGTTAGAACAGAGCACAAATCGTCTCCATAGTGATTTGTCTTTCTTGGATACAGATAGTGTAATGGTGTGAGATACCTACCAATGTGGTGTGAGAATCCACGCTGCTCCTTAGGGTGCGAGCTGGCCAAACTACCAAAATAGCTCTCAATGCAGCAATTAGGACAGGTACAGAGGCTGATCCCAAACAGCCCACAAAGAGTCGTTGTGATTTCTGTAAAGGTGAAGGGCATACAGTGTACTGTCAGTTGCTTATGGAGCTTAAGTGGATGAAATCCAGTGGCATACCACCCTGCATCCCTCTGCTGGCTTGTTTCTGAAGCTAAGCAGGGTTGGTCCTGGTCAATTCCTGGATGGGAGACCAGATGCTCCTGGGAGTGGTTTCAGAGGGCCAGTAGGTGGCACCCTTTCCTCTGGTCTAAAAAAAATATCCAATTACCCCAGGGCAGTGATTTGGGGACATTACCCTGTGTAGGGCGCAGTCTTTCAGATGGGATGTTAAATGGCTGTCCTGACTCTCTGTGGTCACTACAGATTCCATGGTATTTTAGGCAGCCTGCAGGCCCATAGAGGATGACCAACTAGTCAGTTATGTGTTGTAACTCTTGCAGCATAGGGTAGATTTGCAGCTTTCTCCTAAAAACTCAGGATGTCCGGTTTTGAACCCTTCAGTCTGATGCAGAATCAGATGTGTTCAAGGGAGGATTATGCAGCGCAGCCCCTGAAGTAACTCTGTATGCATTACATTCCTTTGTGTTGTCTTAGGAATTCAACACTCTCTGTGTTGATCTCACCAACCCCCATTGTCTCCCCTCTGAGAAGCAGGAATTCAACACTCTCTGTGTTGGTCTCACCAGCCCCCATTGTCTCCCCTCTGAGAAGCAGAAATTCAACACTCTCTGTGTTTTCTTATGAATTCAACACTCTCTGTATTGGTCTCACCAGCTCCCATTGTCTCCCCTCTGAGAAGCAGGAATTCAACACTCTCTGTGTTGGTCTCACCAGCCCCCATTGTCTCCCCTCTGAGAAGCAGGAATTCAACACTCTCTGTGTTTTCTTATGAATTCAACACTCTCTGTATTGGTCTCACCAGCCCCCATTGTCTCCCCTCTGAGAAGCAGGAATTCAACACTCTCTGTGTTGATCTCACCAGCCCCCATTGTCTCCCCTCTGAGAAGCAGGAATTCAACACTCTCTGTGTTGGTCTCACCAGCCCCCATTGTCTCCCCTCTGAGAAGCAGAGGTTACATCCTGTAGGTCTGATATCTGATTGGAGGTTTACTTTACAGTAATATTATTGGTCAACAACTAAATTTTTGAATCCAAACAGCTCAGATGCGTATAAAAGGGTCTGTGGTTCATTGTTCTTTCTCTTCTGTTGCTGACTTGCTATGGTGAGATACCTATACTCTTTGGCTATCCGTTTCCCATTAGCTATGGGCCACGGCACAAGCCATGGTTCCTTTGTCTCTCTCTCTCTCTCTGACCATGTTTAGAATAACGCCTTGGAATGCTTGTTAATGATTTGTAACTTCAGCTTGTATGTGAATCCATTCATTTAACAAAGTCATTAAACAGACTTGTATTTAGAATTCCACTGTCAGATATTTTTACATTGCCTGTTACCTGTAACTGAACAATAGAGTTCTATTACTGTAACTCAACTATAGTGTTCTATTACTGTAACTCAACTATAGTGTTCTATTTCTGTAACTATAGTGTTCTATTACTGTAACTATAGTGTTCTATTACTGTAAATATAGTGTTCTATTACTGCAACTATAGTGTTCTATTACTGTAACTATAGTGTTATATTACTGTAACTATAGTGTTCTATTACTGTAACTCAACTATAGTGTTCTATTTCTGTAACTATAGTGTTCTATTACTGTAACTCAACTATAGTGTTCTATTACTGTAACTATAGTGTCCTATTACTGTAACTATAGTGTTCTATTACTGTAACTATAGTGTTCTATTACTGTAACTATAGTGTTCTATTACTGTAACTATAGTGTTTTATTTCTGTAACTATAGTGTTCTATTACTGTAACTATAGTGTCCTATTACTGTAAATATAGTGTCCTATTACTGTAACTATAGTGTTCTATTACTGTAACTCAATTATAGTGTTCTATTACTGTAACTATAGTGTTCTATTACTGTAACTATAGTGTTCTATTACTGTAACTATAGTGTTTTATTTCTGTAACTATAGTGTTCTATTACTGTAACTATAGTGTCCTATTACTGTAAATATAGTGTCCTATTACTGTAACTATAGTGTTCTATTTCTGTAACTATAGTGTTCTATTACTGTAACTATAGTGTCCTATTACTGTAAATATAGTGTCCTATTACTGTAACTATAGTGTTCTATTACTGTAACTCAACTATAGTGTTCTATTACTGTAACTATAGTGTCCTATTACTGTAACTATAGTGTTGTATTACTGTAACTATAGTGTTCTATTTCTGTAACTATAGTGTTCTATTACTGTAACTATATTGTTCTATTACTGTAACTAGTGTTCTATTTCTGTAACGATAGTGTTCTATTTCTGTACCGATAGTTTTCTATTACTGTAACTCAACTACAGTGTTATATTACAGTAACTACAGTGTTATATTACTGTAACTATAGTGTTCTATTTCTGTAACTATAGTGTTATATTACTGTAACTACAGTGTTAAATTACTGTAACTATAGTGTTCTATTTCTGTAACTATAGTGTTCTATTTCTGTAATTATAGTGTTCTATTTCTGTAACTATAGTGTTATATTACTTTAACTCAACTATAGTGTTCTATTACTGTAACTATAGTGTTCTATTATTGTAACTATAGTGTTCTATTACTGTAACTATATTGTTCTATTACTGTAACTAGTGTTCTATTTCTGTAACAATAGTGTTCTTTTGCTGTAACGATAGTGATATATTACTGTAACTATAGTGTCCTATAACTGTAACTATAGTGTTCTATTTCTGTAACTATAGTGTTATATTACTGTAACTATAGTGTTCTATTACTGTAACTATAGTGTTATATTACGGTAACTGTAGTGTTCTATATCTGTAACTATAGTGTTCTATTTCTGTAACAATAGTGTTCTAATTACTGTAACTATAGTGTTATATTACGGTAACTGTAGTGTTCTATTACTGTAACTATAGTGTTCTATTTCTGTAACTATAGTGTTATATTTCTGTAACGATAGTGTTAAATTACTGTAACTATAGTGTTCTATTACTGTAACTATATTGTTCTATTACTGTAACTAGTGTTCTAGTTCTGTAACGATAGTGTTCTATTTCTGTAACGATAGTTTTCTATTACTGTAACTCAACTACAGTGTTATATTACAGTAACTATAGTGTTATATTACTGTAACTATAGTGTTCTATTTCTGTAACTATAGTGTTATATTACTGTCACTATAGTGTTATATTACTTTAACTATAGTGTTCTATTACTGTAACTATAGTGTTATATTACTGTAACTATAGTGTTCTATTACTGTAACTATAGTGTTATATTACTGTAGCTATAGTGTTCTATTACTGTAACTATAGTGTTCTATTACTGTAACTATAGTGTTATATTACTGTAACTATAGTGTTCTGTTACTGTAACTATAGTGTTATATTACTGTATCTCAATTATAGTGTTATATTACTGTAACTATAGTGTTCTATTACTGTAACTATAGTGTTATATTACTGTAACTATAGTGTTCTGTTACTGTAACTATAGTGTTATTTTACTGTATCTCAATTATAGTGTTATATTATTGTAACTATAGTGTTATATTACTGTAGCTATAGTGTTATATTACTGTAGCTATAGTGTTATATTACTGTATCGCAATTATAGTGTTATATTACTGTAACTATAGTGTTATATTACTGTAAGTATAGTGTTCTATTACTGTAGCTATAGTGTTATATTACTGTAACTATAGTGTTCTATTACTGTAACTATAGTGTTCTATTACTGTATCTATAGTGTTCTATTACTGTAACAATAGAGTTATATTACTGTAACTATAGTGTTATATTACTGTAACTATAGTGTTCTGTTACTGTAACTATAGAGTTATATTACTGTATCTCAATTATAGTGTTATGTTACTGTAACTATAGTGTTATATTACTGTAACTATAGTGTTCTATTACTGTAGCTATAGTGTTCTATTACTGTAACTATAGTGTTCTATTACTGTAACTATAGTGTTATATTACTGTAACTATAGTGTTATATTATTGTAACTATAGTGTTATTTTACTGTAACTATAGTGTAATATTACTGTAACTATAGTGTTATATTACTGTAACTATAGTGTTATATTACTGTAAGAGTAGTGTATTACTGTAACGATAGTGTTCTATTACTGTAACTATAGTGTTCTATTACTGTAACTCAACCATACTGTTCAATTACTGTAACTATAGTGTTCCATTACTGTAACTATAGTGTTCAATTACTGTAACTATAGTGTTTTATTACTGTAAGTGTAGTGTTCTATTACTGTAACTATAGTGTTCTATTACTGTAACTCAACCATAGTGTTCAATTACTGTTACTATAGTGTTCTATTACTGTAACTATAGTGTTCAATTACTGTATCTATAGTGTTATATTACTGTTACTATAGTGTTCTATTACTGTAACTATAGTGTTCAATTACTGTAACTATAGTGTTCCATTACTGTAACTATAGTGTTCAATTACTGTAACTATAGTGTTATATTACTGTAAGTGTAGTGTTCTATTACTGTAACTATAGTTTTCTATTACTGTAACTCAACCATAGTGTTCAATTACTGTTACTACAGTGTTCTATTACTGTAACTATAGTGTCCTATTACTGTAACTATAGTCTTATATTACTGTAACTATAGTGTACTATTACTGTGACTATTGTGTTATATCACTGTAAATATAGTGTCCTTTTACTATAACTATAGTCTTATATTGCTGTAACTATAGTGTCCTATTACTGTAACTATAGTGTTCTAATTCTTTATCTATAGTGTTATAATTCTTTATCTATAGTGTTCTAATACTGTAACTATAGTGTTCTATTACTGTAACTATAGTCTTATATTACTGTATCTATAGTGTCCTATTACTGTAACTATAGTGTTCTATTACTGTAACTATAGTGTTATATTACAATAACTATAGTGTTATATTACTGTAACTCAACTGCAGTGTTCTATTACTGTAACTATAGTCTTATATTACTGTAACTATAATGTATTATTACTGTAACTATAGTGTTCTGTTACTGTAACTATAGTGTTATATTACTGTAACTATAGTGTTATATTACTGTAACTATAGTGTTAATTTACTGTAACTATAGTGTAATATTACTGTAACTATAGTGTTATATTACTGTAACTATAGTGTTATATTACTGTAACTATAGTGTTATATTATTGTAACTATAGTGTTATTTTACTGTAACTATAGTGTAATATTACTGTAACTATAGTGTTATATTACTGTAACTATAGTGTTATATTACTGTAAGTGTAGTGTTCTATTACTGTAACGATAGTGTTCTATTACTGTAACTATAGTGTTCTATTACTGTAACTCAACCATACTGTTCAATTACTGTAACTATAGTGTTCCATTACTGTAACTATAGTGTTCAATTACTGTAACTATAGTGTTTTATTACTGTAAGTGTAGTGTTCTATTACTGTAACTATAGTGTTCTATTACTGTAACTCAACCATAGTGTTCAATTACTGTTACTATAGTGTTCTATTACTGTAACTATAGTGTTCAATTACTGTATCTGTAGTGTTATATTACTGTTACTATAGTGTTCTATTACTGTAACTATAGTGTTCATTTACTGTAACTATAGTGTTATATTACTGTAAGTGTAGTGTTCTATTACTGTAACTATAGTGTTCAATTACTGTTACTACAATGTTCTATTACTGTAACTATAGTCTTATATTACTGTAACTATAGTGTACTATTACTGTGACTATTGTGTTATATCACTGTAAATATAGTGTCCTTTTACTATAACTATAGTCTTATATTGCTGTAACTATAGTGTCCTATTACTGTAACTATAGTGTTCTAATTCTTTATCTATAGTGTTCTAATTCTTTATCTATAGTGTTCTAATACTGTAACTATAGTGTTCTATTACTGTAACTATAGTCTTATATTACTGTATCTATAGTGTCCTATTACTGTAACTATAGTGTTCTATTACTGTAACTATAGTGTTATATTACAATAACTATAGTGTTATATTACTGTAACTCAACTGCAGTGTTCTATTACTGTAACTATAGTCTTATATTACTGTAACTATAATGTATTATTACTGTAACTATAGTGTTCTGTTACTGTAACTATAGTGTTATATTACTGTAACTATAGTGTTATATTACTGTAACTATAGTGTTAATTTACTGTAACTATAGTGTAATATTACTGTAACTATAGTGTTATATTACTGTAACTATAGTGTTATATTACTGTAACTATAGTGTTATATTATTGTAACTATAGTGTTATTTTACTGTAACTATAGTGTAATATTACTGTAACTATAGTGTTATATTACTGTAACTATAGTGTTCTATTACTGTAACTATAGTGTTATATTACTGTAACTATAGTGTTATTTTACTGTAACTATAGTGTAATATTACTGTAACTATAGTGTTATATTACTGTAACTATAGGGTTATATTACAGTAACTCAACTATAGTGTTCTATTACTTTAACTATAGTATTCTGTTACTGTAACTATAGTGTTCTGTTACTGTAACTATAGTGTCCTATTACTGTAACTATAGTGTTCTATTACTGTAACTATAGTGTTATATTACAATATCTATAGTGTTATATTACTGTAACTCAACTGCAGTGTTCTATTACTGTAACTATAGTGTTCTATTACTGTAACTATAGTCTTATATTACTGTAACTATAATGTATTATTACTGTAACTATAGTGTTATATTACTGTAACTATAGGGTTATATTACAGTAACTCAACTATAGTGTTCTATTACTGTAACTATAGTGTTCTGTTACTGTAACTATAGTGTTCTGTTACTGTAACTATAGTGTTCTATTACTGTAACTATAGTGTTATATTACTGTAACTATAGGGTTATATTACATTAACTCAACTATAGTGTTCTTGCGTATTGCTATTTATCTCATGGAGTCAGATAATTCAATGTAATTATTGCTTCTTAAATCGAGGACTCCGGACATGTAAGTAGGTTTTAGTATTGATTTGTAACTTAATAACATGAATAATGAGGACCATGTTAATGAATAACATTACAGGAATGTACCAGTTGTAAGCCATCCTATAGTTACATGTACGGATAGCGGGAAGCAAACTCCATATTGAGTCTATTGGTTAAACATAATACTTAACATAAATATGCTGGGTTACTACTGTACATGAACATTACCTGATCATGAAGCACGTTGTTAACAAATCAAATTTTATTTGTCACATACACATGGTTAGCATATTTTAATGCGAGTGTAGAGAAATGCTTGTGCTTCTTGTTCCGACCATGCATTAGTTCCATTCTCCAGGTAATGCCTGTTAACAGTTCCATTCTCCAGGTAATGCCTGTTAACAGTTCCATTCTCCAGGTAATGCCTGTTAACAGTTCCATTCTCCGGGTAATGCCTCTTAACAGTTCCATTCTCCAGGTAATGCCTGTTAACAGTTCCATTCTCCGGGTAATGCTTGTTAACAGTTCCATCTTATTTACCAACGCTCATCCACTGTGCCATGCATATGAACCTGCCGAGACTGACAGCTTCTCTGAGCCAGGATCATTATAACGAGTATAGCCAAGGAAATGGCAAAATAAAAAATCTGCCCAGTTGGCTGTCATTTCAGTTGCATAACGTGGTTGCGTGTTTGGTTAGCTAGCAAAGGAGAAGTAGCCTCCGTAGCTATCTTATGGACTCGCCAACTAGCTGGTTGTTGCCCATTTATACTGTATTTATCAAATCATTAATTTTTGAAGTTCTTGCCAGTTATTTGTTCAGCATTGCAGCGTGGAATGAATAGAATGAACTACTGCGTCAAAACATGAGAATCAAATTAGCGACCAGCCTGTTTGTTTAGCAGCTTCAACTAACAACTAGTTTTTACCCGGATTATATCGTCTGGTGGAAGGAATTAAATAAAACAAATTGACAAATTAAATAGTCTTTTAATGAAAATATGCCATTAATATATTTTTTAAAATAGGTTGTCAGCCGTTTTATGAAAGCAATAAGGCTCTCGAACCTGGCCTTTGCCTCGGGCCTAAGAACAGCCCTTAGTCTGGAGTTATCGCAGGATAATTCCTGGGCTCTCATGATTTATTGCTTTAACATAGCCGTTAGGAACCAGAGCTCTGAGCTGGTGGGAAAAGGAATGAGACGGGGGACATTTCGGTCTTCTCTTTGGTACAACCCCCTTCACTCTCAACATCACACACACACACACACACACACACACACACACACACACACACACACACACACACACACACACACACACACACACACACACACACACACACACAGTGTGCCAGGTTGTATTCTTTTGGTACAACCCCTTCACTCTCAACGACCCAGTCTAATGATATCCCAATCCCTGCTGTCCCATATGGACCAGATGATTGACCCAGCCCTGTACCCTTTGACCTCTCTGAGATAAAGCTATAAAGGATTGACGGTGTTAATCTGTTCATGGTCCTTTAGTTGGAGCGGTGGAAAGGTAATCCCAAATTACATTTGAGAATTTACCTTAAGGTGAAGATCTCATCCCAGTTGGTTCAAATACAATGAATTCACTTTTCTTTTTTTGTTTGCATACACATATTTAGCAAATTTTATTGCTGGTGTAGCTAAACGCTTTTGTTCCTAGCTCCAAAAGTGAAGTAGTATCTAACAATACACAACAATTCATACAAATCTAAAAGTAAAAAAATGGAATTAAGAAATTTTAGGACGAGCAATGTCGGAGTCCAGAGCATAAATATATATCGTATACACTACCGGTCCAAAGTACTCATTCAGGGGATGACAGCTTTGAACACTCTAGGCATTGTCTCAACCAGCTTCACCTAGAATACTTTTCCAACAGTCTCGAAGGAGTTCCCTCATATACTGAGCACTTGTTGGCTGCATTTCCTTCACTATGCGGTCCAACTCATCCCAAACCAAGATTACAACAAATGATCACGGAACAGAGGGTTAAATAAGGAACATGTAATCATAGGAATGGAAACCAGCTGTGTAAAAAATGAAGACAAAACCAACAGAAAATGAAAGATGGATCGGTGGTGGCTAAAAGACCGGCGACGTCGACCGCCGAACGCCGCCCGAACAAGGAGAGGGACCGATTTCAGTGGAAGTCGTGACAGTTCTCTAGTTGATTGATTATGCATGTCTGTGACTATCATTACATGTGAAGATGTATTTATATCAAATCAGTTCTTTATTTGTTTACTTTATTTATTATTACGTGATTAACACTTTTTTGGTTACTGCATGATTCCATATGTGTTATTTCATAGTTCTGATGTCTTCACTATTATTCTACAATGTAGAAAATAGTAAAAATAAAGAAAAACCCTGGAATGAGTATTTGTATCCAAACTTTTGACTGGTACTGGATATTATTATATTATACCATGTGTAAATAAACAGATGACTTTTAGAGTACATATACACTGTACAGTGCGCTGTCTGCATGTAGTTTCATTGAGATGCATCCAAATTTACCAGGTATGTTAAGAATTTCACTAGGAAGGATTTCTTTCTGGTTTGGTAGAGAGAAAGATGTAGTGCTCTCATCAGCTAGGTCTCTGTCTGCTAACTCTCCCCAGTCTGCTAACTCTCCCCCATCTGCTAACTCTCCCCAGTCTGTTAACTCTCCCCAGTCTGCTAACTCTCCCCAGTCTGCTAACTCTCCCCAGTCTGCTAACTCTCCCCAGTCTGCTAACTCTCCCCAGTCTGCTAACTCTCCCCAGTCTGCTAACTCTCCCCCGTCTGCTAACTCTCCCCAGTCTGCTAACTCTCCCCAGTCTGCTAACTCTCCCCAGTCTGCTAACTCTCCCCAGTCTGTTAACTCTCCCCAGTCTGCTAACTCTCCCCAGTCTGCTAACTCTCCCCATTCTGCTAACTCTCCCCATTCTGCTAACTCTCCCAGTCTGCTAACTCTCCCCAGTCTGTTAACTCTCCCCAGTCTGCTAACTCTCCCCAGTCTGTTAACTCTCCCCAGTCTGCTAACTCTCCCCGTCTGCTAACCCTCACATCTCTAAAAGTGTGTGCGCCTGTGTGTCTGTGTCTGGTAACTCCTCTCACATCTCTAAAATGAGAGCAGCTCTCCTAGCGCATCACACTAGGACAGGGCTTCTCGGATATCACTCATCATCCACACTCACTAAAACACACACACACACGTGCACACGCACAAACACACTCACAGCGGCCAAATTTGAGAGACTGGGGGGGCATAAATCCATTGCTAGGGAGAATGGGAGTAGAGAGACAGAAAGAACTCACTTCACTGCCGGGGGACTCCAGTCCTCGTGGGCCTGATTGGTGTCACACTTTTTCCCCATCCCTAGCAAACACAGCTGATTAATCAAATTGCATTTTAATACTGAAGATCATGATTAGGTGGTTATTGGAGTCAGGTGTGTTGGCTGGGGCTGGGGCTGGGGCGGCAAAACTGTGACACCAATCAGGCCCTCGAGGACTGGAATTGCCCCTGCTAGAGTGATGAAAGTCCAGAGCATGGCAGCTCTATAATTTACTTGACGAATGTCGCAACCCCTTGACATCCAATAGCGTGTCCTCCACTCAGTGGCGCTGATGAAAGATAATGAGATTCAAACGGTGGTGGACTGAGAAGAAGAGACTTTGGTCCACAATGAAAATGTTAGTGGAGCCAATGTACCTTCAATGTTTTCGCAGGGTAACGACACATTGTGTTTGATGTAGACACACCAACACACACTGCCATACAGCCATATGGCACCCTATTCCCTACGTAGTGCACTACTTTCGACCAGAGCCCTATGGCATCCTATTCCCTACGTAGTGCCCTACTTTAGACCAGAGCCCTATGGCATCCTATTCCCCACATAGTGCACTACTTTCGACCAGAGCCCTATGGAACCCTATTCCCTATATAGTGCACTACTTTAGACTAGAGCTCTATAGAACCCTATTCCCTATATAATGCACTACTTTAGACCAGAGCCCTATGGAACCCTATTCCCTATATAGTGCACTACTTTAGACCAGAGCTCTATAGAACCCTATTCCCTATATAGTACACTACTTTAGACCAGAGCCCTATAGAACCCTATTCCCTATATAGTGCACTACTTTAGACCAGAGCCCTATGGAACCCTATTCCCTATATAGTGCACTACTTTAGACCAGAGCCCAATGAAACCCTATTGCCTACGTAGTGCTCTACTTTAGACCAGAGCCCTATGGAACCCTATTGCCTACGTAGTGCTCTACTTTAGACCAGAGCCCAATGGAACCCTATTCCCTATATAGTGCACTACTTTAGACCAGAGCCCTATGGAACCCTATTTCCTACGTAGTGCACTACTTTAGACCAGAGCCCTATAGAACCCTATTCCCTATATAGTGCACTACTTTAGACCAGAGCCCTATGGAACCCTATTCCCTATATAGTGCACTACTTTAGACCAGAGCCCAATGAAACCCTATTGCCTACGTTGTGCTCTACTTTAGACCAGAGCCCTATGGAACCCTATTGCCTACGTAGTGCTCTACTTTAGACCAGAGCCCAATGGAACCCTATTCCCTATATAGTGCACTACTTTAGACCAGAGCCCTATGGAACCCTATTTCCTACGTAGTGCACTACTTTAGACCAGAGCCCTATGGAACCCTATTTCCTACGTAGTGCACTACTTTCAATCAAAAACCTTTGGGCCCGTGTCAAAAGTAGTGCAGTAAATAGGAAAAAGGGATGTTATTTCGGACGTTCCCATCATGAGAGATGTTTGGACGGCTGCTTGATGCCAATCTGAAGGGGAGACAGGAAAGGTGGTTGAATGATGGAAATTCATTGCATTTGCATGGCTATTAATTTGTTAACACATCAGAACCTTCCAGAACGACTTTTTCAATGTCTCAATTAAACAAAGAAGTGCTCTGGAATAATTTGAGGGGCTGGGGGAGGGAGGGGGGGCATGACCTATCAATCAAATGTATCAGCAGATGTCAGAAAGTGCTTATACAGAAACCTAGCCTAAAACCCCAAGAGCAAGCTATGCAGATGGCTAGCAAAAACTCCCGAGAGAGAGAGAGAGAGAGAGAGAAAGAGAGGGAGAGAGAGAGAAAAAATGGAAAACATCAGATCTGGGACAGGTCAGAGTTCCATAGCCACAGGCAAAACAGCAGAAACTACATCAGCAGCAGGACCAGATAGAGCGCTGGGGCTCAGGTCCTCCAGGTGGGGAGAGAGATGGGAGACTTCTTAAGTTAATACAGGACAACAGATAAGACAGGCTGACGCTAGCCCCCGGGAACATAGTCTAACCAACTGAACTACAGAGGACCATGTTCTACTAACTGAACTACAGAGGACCATGTTCTACTAACTGAACTACAGAGGACCATGTTCTACTAACTGAACTACAGAGGACCATGTTCTACTAACTGAGCTACAGAGGACCATGTTCTACTAACCGAACTACAGAGGACCATGTTCTACTAACTGAGCTACAGAGGACCATGTTCTACTAACCGAACTACAGAGGACCATGTTCTACTAACTGAACTACAGAGGACCATGTTCTACTAACTAAACTACAGAGGACCATGTTCTACTAACTGAACTACAAAAGAACATGTTCTACTAACTGAACTACAAAGGACCATGTTCTACTAACTGAGCTACAGAAGACCATGTTCTACTAACTGAACTACAGAGGACCATATTTTACTAATTGAGCTACAGAGGACCATGTTTTACCAACTGAGCTACAGAGGACCATGTTTTACTAAATGAGCTACAGAGGACCATGTTCTACCAACTGAACTACAGAGGACAACGTACTACTAACTGAACTACAGAGGACCATGTTCTACTAACTGAGCTACAGAGGACCATGTTCTACTAACTAAAAAACAGATCACCATGTTCTACTAACTGAACTACAGAGGACCATGTTCTACTAACTGAACTACAAAGGACCATGTTCTACTAACTGAACTACAAAGGACCACGTTCTACTAACTGAGCTACAGAGGACCATGTTCTACTAACTGAACTACAGAGGACCATGTTTTACTAAATGAGCTACAGAGGACCATGTTCTACCAACTGAACTACAGAGGACAACTTACTACTAACTGAACTACAGAGGACCATGTTTTACTAAATGAGCTACAGAGGACCATGTTCTACCAACTGAACTACAGAGGACAACTTACTACTAACTGAACTACAGAGGACCATGTTCTACTAACTGAACTAACAGAGGACCATGTTCTACTAACTGAGCTACAGAGGACCATGTTCTACAAACTTAACTATAGAGAACCATTTTCTAATAACTGAGCCACAGAGGACCATGTTCTACTAACGGAACTACCGAGGACCATGTTCTACTAACTGAACTACAGAGGACCATGTTCTACTAACCCTCATTATGTACACGTGGCAACCCATCATTACACACACCTGGAAACCCTCATCGCACACCTGGCAACCCATCATTACACACACCTGACATCCCTTGTTATACACACCTGGCAACCCATCATTACACACACCTGACATCCCTCGTTATACACACCTGGCAACCCATCATTACACACACCTGACATCCCTCGTTATACACACCTGGCAACCCATCATTACACACACCTGACATTCCTCGTTATACACACCTGGCAACCCATCATTAAGCAAACCTGGCAACCCTCATTACTCACAACTTTGCCACATCTTTATGCACACCTTTACTCCATCACCTCCCTGATTACTCCCCCTTTATCTACCACTCCATCACCTCCCTGATTACTCCCCCTTTATCTACCACTCCATCACCTCCCTGATTACTCCCCCTTTATCTAGCACTCCATCACCTCCCTGATTACTCCCCCTTTATCTAGCACTCCATCACCTCCCTGATTACCCCCCCTTTATCTACCACTCCATCACCTCCCTGATTACCCCCCCTTTATCTAGCACTCCATCACCTCCCTGATTACTCCCCTTTATCTACCACTCCATCACCTCCTGATTACCCCCTTTATCTAGCACTCCATCACCTCCCTGATTACTCCCCTTTATCTAGCACTCCATCACCTCCTGATTACCCCCTTTATCTACCACTCCATCACCTCCTGATTACCCCCTTTATCTAGCACTCCATCACCTCCTGATTACTCCCCCTTTATCTAGCACTCCATCACCTCCCTGATTACCCCCTTTATCTAGCACTCCATCACCTCCTGATTACCCCCTTTATCTAGCACTCCATCAACACCCTGATTACCCCCTTTATCTAGCACTCCATCACCTCCCTGATTACCCCCTTTATCTAGCACTCCATCACCTCCTGATTACTCCCCTTTATCTAGCACTCCATCACCTCCTGATTACCCCCTTTATCTAGCACTCCATCACCTCCTGATTACCCCCTTTATCTAGCACTCCATCACCTCCTGATTACTCCCCTTTATCTAGCACTCCATCACCTCCCTGATTACTTCCCCTTTATCTAGCACTCCATCACCTCCTGATTACCCCCTTTATCTAGCACTCCATCACCTCCCTGATTACTCCCCTTTATCTTGCACTCCATCACCTCCTGATTACTCCCCCTTTATCTAGCACTCCATCACCTCCTGATTACTCCCTTTATCTAGCACTCCATCACCTCCTGATTACTCCCCTTTATCTAGCACTCCATCACCTCCTGATTACTCCCCTTTATCTAGCACTCCATCACCTCCCTGATTACCCCCTTTATCTAGCACTCCATCACCTCCTGATTACCCCCCTTTATCTAGCACTCCATCACCTCCCTGATTACTTCCCCTTTATCTAGCACTCCATCACCTCCCTGATTACCCCCTTTATCTAGCACTCCATCACCTCCTGATTACCCCCTTTATCTAGCACTCCATCACCTCCTGATTACCCCCTTTATCTAGCACTCCATCACCTCCTGATTACTCCCCTTTATCTAGCACTCCATCACCTCCTGATTACCCCCTTTATCTAGCACTCCATCACCTCCCTGATTACCCCCTTTATCTAGCCTCCATCACCTCCCTGATTACTCCCCTTTATCTAGCACTCCATCACCTCCCTGATTACCCCCTTTATCTAGCACTCCATCACCTCCTGATTACCCCCTTTATCTAGCACTCCATCACCTCCTGATTACTTCCCCTTTATCTAGCACTCCATCACCTCCCTGATTACCCCCCTTTATCTAGCACTCCATCACCTCCCTGATTACTCCCCCTTTATCTAGCACTCCATCACCTCCCTGATTACTCCCCCTTTATCTAGCACTCCATCACCTCCCTGATTACCCCCTTTATCTAGCACTCCATCACCTCCTGATTACCCCCTTTATCTAGCACTCCATCACCTCCTGATTACCCCCCCTTTATCTAGCACTCCATCACCTCCTGATTACCCCCTTTATCTAGCACTCCATCACCTCCCTGATTACTCCCTTTATCTAGCACTCCATCACCTCCCTGATTACCCCCTTTATCTAGCACTCCATCACCTCCTGATTACCCCCTTTATCTAGCACTCCATCACCTCCTGATTACCCCCTTTATCTAGCACTCCATCACCTCCCTGATTACCCCCTTTATCTAGCACTCCATCACCTCCCTGATTACCCCCTTTATCTAGCACTCCATCACCTCCCTGATTACTCCCCCTTTATCTAGCACTCCATCACCTCCCTGATTACCCCCCCTTTATCTAGCACTCCATCACCTCCCTGATTACCCCCTTTATCTAGCACTCCATCACCTCCTGATTACTCCCCTTTATCTAGCACTCCATCACCTCCCTGATTACCCCCTTTATCTAGCACTCCATCACCTCCCTGATTACCCCCCTTTATCTAGCACTCCATCACCTCCCTGATTACTCCCCCTTTATCTAGCACTCCATCACCTCCCTGATTACTCCCCCTTTATCTAGCACTCCATCACCTCCCTGATTACTCCCCCTTTATCTAGCACTCCATCACCTCCTGATTACCCCCTTTATCTAGCACTCCATCACCTCCTGATTACCCCCTTTATCTAGCACTCCATCACCTCCCTGATTACCCCCTTTATCTAGCACTCCATCACCTCCCTGATTACTCCCCCTTTATCTAGCACTCCATCACCTCCCTGATTACCCCCCCTTTATCTAGCACTCCATCACCTCCTGATTACCCCCTTTATCTAGCACTCCATCACCTCCCTGATTACCCCCTTTATCTAGCACTCCATCACCTCCTGATTACCCCCTTTATCTAGCACTCCATCACCTCCCTGATTACCCCCTTTATCTAGCACTCCATCACCTCCCTGATTACCCCCTTTATCTAGCACTCCATCACCTCCTGATTACCCCCTTTATCTAGCACTCCATCACCTCCTGATTACCCCCTTTATCTAGCACTCCATCACCTCCTGATTACCCCCTTTATCTAGCACTCCATCACCTCCTGATTACCCCCTTTATCTAGCACTCCATCACCTCCTGATTACCCCCTTTATCTAGCACTCCATCACCTCCTGATTACCCCCTTTATCTAGCACTCCATCACCTCCCTGATTACCCCCTTTATCTAGCACTCCATCACCTCCCTGATTACTCCCCTTTATCTAGCACTCCATCACCTCCCTGATTACCCCCTTTATCTAGCACTCCATCACCTCCTGATTACCCCCTTTATCTAGCACTCCATCACCTCCTGATTACCCCCTTTATCTAGCACTCCATCACCTCCTGATTACTCCCCTTTATCTAGCACTCCATCACCTCCTGATTACCCCCTTTATCTAGCACTCCATCACCTCCTGATTACACCCCCTTTATCTAGCACTCCATCACCTCCCTGATTACCCCCTTTATCTAGCACTCCATCACCTCCTGATTACCCCCTTTATCTAGCACTCCATCACCTCCTGATTACCCCCTTTATCTAGCACTCCATCACCTCCCTGATTACCCCCTCCTTTATCTAGCACTCCATCACCTCCCTGATTACCCCCTTTATCTAGCACTCCATCACCTCCTGATTACCCCCTTTATCTAGCACTCCATCACCTCCTGATTACCCCCTTTATCTAGCACTCCATCACCTCCCTGATTACCCCCTTTATCTAGCACTCCATCACCTCCCTGATTACCCCCTTTATCTAGCACTCCATCACCTCCCTGATTACCCCCCTTTATCTAGCACTCCATCACCTCCTGATTACCCCCTTTATCTAGCACTCCATCACCTCCCTGATTACCCCCTTTATCTAGCACTCCATCACCTCCCTGATTACTCCCCTTTATCTAGCACTCCATCACCTCCTGATTACTCCCCTTTATCTAGCACTCCATCACCTCCTGATTACCCCCCCTTTATCTAGCACTCCATCACCTCCCTGATTACCCCTTTATCTAGCACTCCATCACCTCCTGATTACTCCCCTTTATCTAGCACTCCATCACCTCCTGATTACCCCCTTTATCTAGCACTCCATCACCTCCTGATTACCCCCTTTATCTAGCACTCCATCACCTCCTGATTACCCCCTTTATCTAGCACTCCATCACCTCCTGATTACTCCCCTTTATCTAGCACTCCATCACCTCCCTGATTACCCCCTTTATCTAGCACTCCATCACCTCCCTGATTACCCCCTTTATCTAGCACTCCATCACCTCCCTGATTACCCCCTTTATCTAGCACTCCATCACCTCCCTGATTACCCCCTTTATCTAGCACTCCCTAGCATCACTCTTCAGACAATAATGGTTATGTTTTCATGTCCAGACGCTGCTCTTGTTTTATATCGTGCTTGTTCATTACTATTAATCTCACCGTCTGCACCAGCTTCTACGTTCCCAGCTTCTACGTTACCAGATGTTGTTGCTCAATAACCAGAGGTGAAGTTGACTGAGTCATTACGACTATGTGTAGACTAAAACAGCCGTCATCATATTTCAAAGCAGATATATTTTCAGAACTGCTTGTTTCAACGTCTGTGTTTTTTGTGTTTGTTTTCATCAACAGTGATTGATTGATTAATCGTATGCTAAACACATATAATATGTTTTACTAATCCAATCTGTTAGGAGTTTGTATTATTGCATCTTTTACTGAGGCTGTTCTAGTTTAGCTGATGTATGTAGTCTCCTTACTCAATGATTTATGTAGTCTCCTTACTCAATATTCCCTACCCTGGCAGTCATTCTGAATGCAGATTGCGGGAGATTGATTCAAATTGTTGGATATCCTCCCTCTGGCTGGATTCAAAAAGGAATTACACATCACTTTGCAAGCAAGCGTAATGTCACTTGCAGGCCTGTAAACCAGGAGTTTCCTAATACCACTTCGTTAGAGTTTAACTACGCCCTCAAACAAAGGCCCTATGAAATATGGAATGTATAGTCATTCATGTAAAATGAAAGCTAGTAAGGCTGGTGGAACCGTTAGTAACCTTTGTAAAAGAAAATCTGTAGAACCCTTCGCAGAGGGTTCTAGGAGGAACCTTTATATCATAAAGGGTTCTTGGTAGAACCATTTACAGGTGGGTTCTATGAGGAACCATCAGATCTTAAAGGGTTCTTGGTAGAACCATTTACAGGGGGGTTCTATGAAGAACCCTAAATGGTTCTACTTAGTGTATTCTACCAACAGAGGACCACATCCTGTACGTTTCTAGTCTCACGCGTAGACAGATTATCTTTATTTCGACTGTCGGGTAAACTAACTGGCAAATTGATATGTTTGGGTGCAGAAACAGGACGTTTGGAGTATTTGATTTGTTAATTGAAAAGGGAAGGTCTGGTTTCTGGAGGAAAAGTAGTTATTATCACATTATAAGTCATATTCTGAGCTTCTGAATGTTATTTTATTTCACTGGCCCATTGAGGTTCATAGAACAAAATAAAGTACATAGAAAGTCCTATTTCTAATCAACATTTAAAGTTACACTATTTGTTGTTTTACATCAGTGCTAAGCAAGGCAGGGGAATGCTGCTATCTTGTCCTTCGATTTAGACGAAGTCCCATTAGTAAAAAATCTGAATATGTTAATCATTGGCCATCGTTCCCCATAGTCCATGTTGTGTGTTGATGAAGTCTTTTTCCACTTCCTTCCTCTGAAGTGGAAATAACTGATATGGATATCTGTATTGGCCTTTACGCCTGTGGCCCTGGCGTCAGTCCACATTCCCATGGGATCAGTGTGAGTGTGTCGGTTCAGGACCATATGTAACCCAATGCCATCGATGGTCACACACCACCTTCTTATTGATCATCAGAATGTTCCACTGAGAGACCCAGGGACTGTGACACCAAACACATGCACGAACACAGAGAGAGAGAGAGAGAGAGAGAGAGAGAGAGAGAGAGAGAGAGAGAGAGAGAGAGAGAGAGAGAGAGAGAGAGAGAGAGAGAGAGAGAGAGAGAGAGAGAGAGAGAGAGAGAGCCCTATTGTAGCTGGACGATTCGGACGGGATTAGTTCTCAGTAGACCGTAGGTTCTAGACGTGAAGATAGTCCAGGAGATAACAGGCTGCACTTATAAATCTTCTTAGGGATCGATCGCAGATTTTAGAGAAACTAATAACTGGATGTCTTATATCGGCTGAAAGTTAAATTCTTGCTAATATAACTGCACTGTCCAATTTACAGTAGCTATTACTGCGAAGAAATGCCATGCTGTTGTTTGAGGAGAGCTCCTACCAAGAGCTACTTTTTCACCGCGATAGTTTTGATAAATTCACCTCTGAAGGTGAAATGTGTACTTACATTCTGAAATCTTGCTCTGATTTATCATCCAAAGGGGTCCCAGAGATAACATGAAGTGTCGTTGTGCTAGATAAAATCCTTTTTCATATCCTAAAAAGGTCCATATAGCACACACGGTTGATTTTGTATTTCTACTCATTCAATTTGCAAAGAAAGGAATCTGTGAAAATCTAACCCTAAACGTTGTTTCAACCAGTCAAATCACATTCATATCTATTCCTCAGAGATCCTAGAACGTAACCAGACTTCACTATATCATTAGGGGTGTAGTATATCCTATAGGACACCATATTTGGTCGGAGAGCGACGCCTTCATGGCACGCCGATGATGCGGCCGGTCTTCATTTGATCGACTGCAACTTTGTCAAATAAGCACCAATCGGGGTCAAACAATGCTAGCTAGATAGCAAATGAGCTGGGCTTTACGGGAGTATCCGGAAACCCTGTGTCTGTCGCAAAGTGTCGCTGCTAACCTTGTACGACAGCAAGCCTTTTCCTTTTAGACATAAATGTAAAGAATATGTAGAGTTATGAAGTTATGAAAACTGCTCATACTTCAAGTTATCCATCTGAAACTTTGCACATACACTGCTGCCATCCTGTGGACACCATCGGAATTACAACCAGAGTGATGGCTAGATTTGGGGCTTTTCTGTTGCATTTCAAAAATGGTGGTAGAAAGAAAAATAAAGTTGTTTTTTTTCTTTGTATTTTCTTCTCCCAGATCTATTGTGTTATATTCTCCTACATTAAATTCACAGCCTAAGAGCTGCAGTGAAAACATGACAACAGGCTAAGCTGACAACACGCTACGCTAATAACTGGATAAAATTGTACACTGATAACTTGATAACAGGCTGCACTGATAACTTGATAACAGGCTGCAATGATAACTAGATAACAAGCTAAGCTGATAACTTGATAACAGGCTAAACTGATAACTTGATAACAGGCTGCACTGACAACTTGATGAATGGCTGTACTGACAACTTGATAACAGGCTGCACTGTCAACTTGATAACAGGCTGCACTGATAACTTGATAACAGGCTGCACTGACAACTTGATAACAGGCTGCACTGACAACTTGATAACAGGCTACACTGATAACTTGATAACAGGCTGCACAGATAACTTGATAACAGGCTGCACTGACAACTTGATAACAGGCTGCACTGATAACTTGATAACAGGCTGCACTGACAACTTGATAACAGACTACACTGACAACTTGATAACAGGCTGCACTGATAACTTAATAACAGGCTGCACTGATAACTTGATAACAGGCTGCACTGATAACTTGATAACAGGCTACACTGATAACTTGATAACAGGCTGTACTAACAACTTGATAACAGGCTACACTTTCAACTTGATAACAGGCTGCACTGTCAACTTGATAACAGGCTGCACTGACAACTTGATAACAGGCTGCACTGATAACTTAATAACAGGCTGCACTGATAACTTGATAACAGGCTGCACTGACAACTTGATAACAGGCTGCACTTTCAACTTGATAACAGACGGAACTGTCAACTTGATAACAGGCTGCACTGATAACTTGATAACAGGCTACACTCATAACTTGATAACAGGCTGTACTGACAACTTGATAACAGGCTGCACTGTCAACTTGATAACAGGCTGCACTGTCAACTTGATAACAGGCTAAGCTGACAACTTGATAACAGGCTGCACTGTCAACTTGATAACAGGCTAAGCTGACAACTTGATAACAGGCTGCACTGATAACTTGATAACAGGCTGCACTGATAACTTGATAACAGGCTGCACTGTAAACTTGATAACAGGCTGCACTGTCAACTTGATAACAGGCTGCACTGACAACTTGATAACAGACGGAACTGTCGACTTGATAACAGGCTGCACTGATAACTTGATAACAGGCTACACTCATAACTTGATAACAGGCTGTACTGAGAACTTGATAACAGGCTAAGCTGACAACTTGATAACAGGCTGCACTGTCAACTTGATAACAGGCTGCAGTGTCAACTTGATAACAGGCTGCCCTGATAACTAGATAACAGGCTACACTCATAACTTGATAACAGGCTGCACTGATAACTTGATAACAGGCTGCACTGATAACTTGATAACAGGCTACACTCATAACTTGATAACAGGCTGTACTGACAACTTGATAACAGGCTGCACTGTCAACTTGATAACAGGCTGCACTGTCAACTTGATAACAGGCTGCACTGATAACTTGATAACAGGCTAAGCTGACAACTTGATAACAGGCTGCACTGACAACTTGATAACAGGCTGCAGTGTCAACTTGATAACAGGCTGCACTGACAACTTGATAACAGACTGCACTGTCAACTTGATAACAGACTGCACTCTCAACTTGATAACAGGCTGCACTGATAACTTGATAACAGGCTGCACTGACAACTTGATAACAGGCTGCACTGTCAACTTGATAACAGACGGAACTGTCAACTTGATAACAGGCTGCACTGATAACTTGATAACAGGCTACACTGATAACTTGATAACAGGCTGCACTGACAACTTGATAACAGGCTGCACTGATAACTTAATAACAGGCTGCACTGATAACTTGATAACAGGCTGCACTGACAACTTGATAACAGGCTGCACTGACAACTTGATAACAGGCTGCACTGTAAACTTGATAACAGGCTGCACTGATAACTTGATAACAGGGTGCACTGACAACTTGATAACAGGCTGCACTGATAACTTAATAACAGGCTGCATTGATATCTTGATAACAGGCTACTGTCACGACTTCCGCCGAAGTCGGTTCCTCTCCTTGTTCGGGCGGCGTTCGGCGGTCAACGTCACCGGTCTTCTAGCCATCGCCGATCCACTTTTCATTTTCCATATGTTTTGTCTTGTTTTCCATCACACCCGGTTTTAATTTGCCCTCATTACTGTTGTTTATTTAACCCTCTGTTTCCCCCATGTCTGTGTGGGGAATTGTTCGTTCGGCATGCCGGTTTACGCCGGGTTTGTACGTTTTCACCTGTGCTTTATGTAGCTGGTATTTGTAAGTGTACTTTGTGCTGCCTTAATTGGTTTTGGGCATTTGTTTTGTAACGCGGTTACGTTCTGTTTGTACATTTGCCTCAGTAAAGTACTTAGTACACTCATCTCTGCTCTCCTGCGCCTGACTACCTACACCAGCTACACCCACCACATGACAGCTACACTGATAACTTGATAACAAGCTTTACTGATAACTTGATCACAGGCTACACTGATAACGATAACAAGCTTTGCTGATAACAGTAAACTTCCTATTTGCCCACCAGTCTGCAGTAATCATCCTAATTGCCCCCGCCTGCAGTAATCGTCCCACTTTCCCCACCGCCTGCAGTAATCATCCAAATTGCCCCCGACTGTAGTACACATCCTAATTGTCCCCAGCCTGCAGAAATCATCCTAATTGCCCCCACCTGCAGTAAACGTCATATTTGCCCCCAGTCTGCAGTAAACAACCTAATTGCCCCCAGCCTGCAGTAAACATACTAATTGCCCCCTTTCTGCAATACACGTCCTAATTGCCCCCAGTCTGCAGAAAACGTCCTAATTGCCCCCAGCCTGCTGTAAGCGTCCTAATTGCCCCCAGCCTGCAGTAAGCGTCCTAATTGCCCCCAGCCTGCAGTAAGCGTCCTAATTGCCCCAAAGCCTGCAGTAAGCGTCCTAATTGCCCCCAGCCTGCAGTTAGCGTCCTAATTGCCCCCAGCCTGCAGTAAGCGTCCTAATTGCCCCCAGCCTGCAGTAAGCGTCCTAATTGCCCCCAGCCTGCAGTAAGCATCCTAATTGCCCCCAGCCTGCAGTAAGCGTCCTAATTGCCCCCAGCCTGCAGTAAGCGTCCTAATTGCCCCCAGCCTGCAGTAAGCGTCCTAATTGCCCCCCCATCATTTAGATGTGAGCTGAACAGAGCGCTTGCACTTGAGATTACGTTGATATCTTCTCAGAATATACAGAATAGATATTAAAGGGCCACTTTCCTTTAAAACAAGCTTTCATACATTTCTCATCAATTGTTCATTAACAAAATAACAATGAGCTCAAAATGTCATTGTTAAAAAAAAAATTATAAAACATATTTTGGGTTATGATATGAGCAAAACAGTTGTGCTGAACACATGAGACTTTTTTAAGTTATTTTCTAGATGCAAATATTATGAATTGAAATGACCTTTGAACAGATCCCAGACTGTATCTTTAATACATTCTCAATATACAAGTAGGATTATTTTGCCCCGCGGGGGGCTTCATAACTAGTGTGATTATGAGGAGGGTCTCAGGAGGGTCTCTCTGTGCCTCCTGCCTCCTGCTTCCTGCGTCAGTGATGTCACCGGAACCATAGCAACGGTAGTCAGGTGCAATGTGTGTATTATCATTTTTGAAGGTAGGAACACACACATCTGCATGCACGTACTCACACACACACACATGCATGCACGCACACACACACACACACACACACATACTCACAAGCAGTGAGAGGCTGAGTGGTTGCTGTGATATGGTCTGCGGAGAAGCTGAGAGAGACTTTGGGCGGATGAGAGAGATGAAGGTATATCATTTCAGAGGAACGAAAGAGAGACAGACCCCGGATGTGTGTGTGTGATGGAGAGATAAAGAGAGGAAAGGGATGAAGGATGGGGACGAGGGATGTGACATCTTTAAAAAGAAAGAGAGGGAGTGGAAATGAGAAAGATTGAAATAGAAAGAGGGGCATGAATACAGATATTGGCATTAGAGATAGAGGTATCCTGTTCAAAGTGTTTGGCCTCACTTTCTAGTGTGGAAACATACTTTCTAGTGTGGAAACATACTTTCTAGTGTGGAAAAACTCAAAGGGGTCTCTAAAGAATTTAACAACAAAAAACTTAACTTTGAGCTTAGATAACAATTTTTTTTATCGCAATAAACTTCATAAAGTTGCCTGTGTGTGTGTGTGTGTGTGTGTGTGTGTGTGTGTGTGTGTGTGTGTGTGTGTGTTTAAAGGGTAATGTAATGCATAAGCCAGATAGCTCATCCAAAACCCTTATTCAACGCCTTTGAATCAAATACAAACAGATTCCCTGAATAGGACATAGTGTTCAGACTGTAAAGAACCTGAATAGGACATAGTGTTCAGACTGTAAAGAACCTGAATAGGACATAGTGTTCAGACTGTAAAGAACCTGAATAGGACATAGTGTTCAGACTGTAAAGAACCTGAATAGGACATAGTGTTCAGACTGTAAAGAACCTGAATAGGACATAGTGTTCAGACTGTAAAGAACCTGAATAGGACATAGTGTTCAGACTGTAAAGAACCTGAATAGGACATAGTGTTCAGACTGTAAAGAACCTGAATAGGACATAGTGTTCAGACTGTAAAGAACCTCGATCCTGACTAGTCTCCCAGTCCCTGCCGCTGAAAAACATCTCCACAGCATGATGCTGCCACCGCCATGCTTCACCGTAGGGATTAATCCAGGTTTCCTCCAGACGTGACGCTTCGCATTCAAGCCAAAGAGTTCAATCTTGGTTTCATCAGACCAGAGAATCTTGTTTCTAATGGTCTGAGTCCTTTAGGTGCCTTGTGGCAAACTCCAAGCGGACTGTCAAGTGCCTTTTACTGAGGAGTGGCTTCCGTCTAGCCACTCTACCATAAAGGCCTGATAGGTGCAGTGCTGCAGAGATGGTTGTCCTTCTGGAAAGTTCTCCCATCTCCACAGAGGAACTCAGGAGCTCTGTCAGAGTGACCATTGGGTTCTTGGTCACCTCCCTGCCCTGACCAAGACCCTTCTCCCCCGATTGCTCAGTTTGGCCAGGCGGCCAGCTCTGGGAAGCGTCCTGGTGGTTCCAAACTTCTTCCATTTAAGAATGATGGAGGCCACTGTGTTCTTGGGGACCTTCAATGCTGCAGACATTTTTAACCCTTCCCCAGATCTGTGCCTCGACACAATCCTGTCTCTGAGCTCTACCGACAATTCCTTCAAACTCATGGCTTGGTTTTTACTTTGACATACACTGTCAACTGTTGGACCTTATACAGACAGGTGTGTGCCTATCCAAATCATGTCCAATCAATTTAATTTACCACAAGTGGACTCCAATCAAGTTGTGGAAACATCTCAAGGATGATCAATGGAAACAAGATGCACCTGAGCTCCCCATTTCGAGTCTCATAGCAAAGAGCCTGAATATTTATGTAAATAAGGTATTTCTGTTTTTTATTTTGCAAAAATATGTAACATCCTATGTAATTATTAGGTATTGTGTGTTGGTTTATGAGGATTTTTTTATATATAATCAGTTTTAGAATAAGGCTGTAACGTAACCAAATGTTGAACAAGTGAAGGGGTCTGAAAACTTCCAGAATGCACTGTAAATACAGTATTGTATAGGATGTATAGAAATGATAGAAGGTTTGAAGATATACTAAATATTCTATCTGTAGAATACGTAGGATAGAATAGTCAATGTACAGCTATAGTTGAATAGGATGGACTTGACTAGAATACAGTGTATAGATATGAAATGGGTAAAACAGTATGTAAACATTATTAAAGTGACCAGTGATTCCATGTCTATGTACATAGGGCAGCAGCCTCTAAGGTGCAGGGTAGAGTACCGGGTCGTAGCCGGCTAGCGACAGTGACTAAGTTCAGGGCCAGGTAATGGGTGGAGGCCGGCTGGTGATGGCTATTTAACAAATAAATCAAATTGTGTATTCTGTTCCATTCTATTCTGTTGTATTTTATTATATGATATTTTAAAGCATCCCATCTGCCTGAGACCTAAACGACCATATTATTCAGTACCAGAGGTAGAACAACAGGTCCCATAGTGATGTTGTGGAAAATATAGTTTTTCCTGATCTGTGTAGTCCTTCCATTTGCAACTGTAGGCCTAAATAAACATGTACTATTTTCTATGTCAGCCATTGTGTTTATTGATTAATTTCAGTTAATAATTTTGGATTGAAAAAGTCTAGTCAGAGTTTGAATATCAACCACATTTTTGATCCCATTCACATTTTCTCACAAAACAAATGAGCCATAAATACACAACGTCACCTCTTCGTTTTACCCTGGCCAGAAGGACAGTGTGCATTTAACTTCTTAGGGAGCAGCTCCCGAGGTGACGGTTTTGGAGAGTCTGGCGTGCCCAAAATAAAATGCCTCCCACTCAGGCCCAGAAAATAGGATATGCACATAATTATTACTATTGGATAGGAAACACTCTGAAGTTTCTAAGAGTGTTAAAATATTGTCTGTGAGTATAACAGAACGGATATAGCAGGCGAAAACCTGAGGAATTTCTGTCCTGGAAAAAGTGTATTTGACACATTGCCTCATTTTGAACCCCTCCCTATTGAAAATGACCATATAAGGGAGTAAGATTTCAGTACCTATTGCTTCCACTGGATGTCAACAGTGTTTTGATTATGTTTAGTTGCTCTGGATGGTAATAGAAGAAGAATTAGGAAGTGGTCACCAGATGTAAACAGAAGAGGATGCGCGTTCATGGGCTTGCGCACAATGTGGTTTTTTCCTTTCCTATCGCCCAGTTTATAATCCGGTTGAAATATTATACTAAATATACATAAAAGTGTTCCTAAGGATACATGATCAATGATGTTTGATTGTTCTTGGACAAGTGTATAGGTATAGGTTGAACGAGTTCACGGTTTACTATTGTGTAAATTCACTTGATCGCTTCAGGTTTTTGATAGAAGAGGTTTCATTTCATATTTTTAAATGTACGGTTGTCTAACTATACAAATGCTTTTTGAGATAAATCGACTAACCAAACTTATTTTGCTGTATTTTCTGATCATAACGCACCAACCAAACAGAGATTTATGGATATAATAAAGGACTTTTTCTAACAAAAGAACCATGGATTGTCTTCGTTGGACACTTGGGAAGCCCTCAGCAGAAGTTCTTCAAAAGGTAAGGGATTTGTTTTCGCTGTGAAATGTGTTTTGTGTGAACCGCGATGGTTTATGAATTTATGCTAATGGTAAAAATATTGGAGGTGCTACCCTCAAACAATCAAATGTAGTGCTTTCGCCGTAAAGCCTTTTTGAAATCTGACAACGCTGTGATATTGCCAAGAAGCAGAGCTTTTGATGACTATGAAACACTTGTATATTGATGAATGTTTAATGCTTGTTAATGCTTTGTAATGCTTGTTAATGCTTTGTAATGCTTGTTAATGCCTTGCAATGCTTGTTAATGCCTTGAAATGCTTGTTAATGCTTTGTAATGCTTGTTAATGCCTTGTAATGCTTGTTAATGCTTTGTAATGCTTGTTAATGCTTTGTAATGCGTGTTAATGTTTTGTATTGCTTGTTAATGCTTTGTAATGCTTGTTAATGCTTTGTAATGCTTGTTAATGCCTTGTAATGCTTGTTAATGCTTTGTAATGCTTGTTAACCTCTTAGCGCGCCGATCCCTTTAGCGGGATCGTTTTCAGAGCAAACATAACGCGCCAAATTCAAAATACATATTCGTAATACATATTCGTAATATTTAACTTCGATATACAAGTGTTGCATAGTGTTGCATAGCCATCAAAAGCTCTGCTTCTTGGCACTATCACTGCGTTGTCAGATTTTAAAAAGGCTTTACGGCGAAAGCACTACATTTGATTGTTTGAGGCTAGTACCTCACATATTTTCCACATTAGCATAAATTCATATCCAGCTCGGTTCTCAAAATATCCATATCACAGCTAATATAAATCGCTTACCTTTCAAATAACTTCTTCTGAGGTCTTCCCAAGTGTCCAAACAAGATAATCCATGGTTCTTTGTTAGAAAAAGTAAATAATTATATCCATAAATATCCGTTGTTTTTGGCACGTTACGTTCAGCTACTCCACCAAGCATTGTCAGTCTACTCGCCCGCTTTACAGTGAAGGGATCGCGTTCAAATTATACCTCTCATCTTTTTCACAAACAAATCAAATATCATTAATAATGCATCCTTATGTATTCTTTTATGAATAATAGCGATCATATTTTACAAGAACGGTAAGTGAAACGTTAAAAGACAAAAAGAAAGTTGGTCGCGCTGGCGTTCACGTTCTCGTGAACGTGCACGTCTGTTTACCTTTTTCCCTACCCGTAGTAATTCTCTCTCTCTAAGGATCTGGTCAGAGCTTTTCCCTCCATACCCTTTCCAGAGACTGTTGACATCTAGTGGAAGCCATAAGTACTGCAACCTCGGTCCTATTCCCCATAGAAAAATATTACATGGGCTTCAAAATGAGAGGAGAGCAACAGAAAAATAAATTCCGGACAGAAATCTCTCTGGTTTTTGCCTGCTAAATCTGTTCTGGAATAGCCACAGACTATATCTTAATGGTTTTATAAACTTCAGAGTGTTTCCTATCCAATAGTACTAAATATGTAAATATCCTAGTTTCTGGCCATGAGTGGTAGGCATTTAACTTTGGGCACGTCAGACAGGCGAAAATTTGGAAAATGGGACCCTAGCTGGAAGAGGTTAATGTTTTGTATTGCTTGTTAATGCTTTGTAATGCTTGTTAATGCTTTGTAATGCTTGTTAATGCCTTGTAATGCTTGTTAATGCTTTGTAATGCTTGTTAATGCCTTGTAATGCTTGTTAATGCTTTGTAACTTTAGCTTTATGGCTTGTATGTGAAATCCATTCATTTTACAGTGTTAATTGAGTATCAATCTTCTTAATACAATTCATTGCCTAATGTATATTTTAATTATCTTCATGGAGTCAGAATAACATTTGAATTAGGATATTGCTTAGTCTTTTATACAAGTCGCATGTGATGTACAGTATACATATTTAATTCAACCTGTATTTAACTAGGCAAGTCAGTTAAGAACAAATTCTTATTTACAATGACGGCCTACCAAAAGGCAAAAGGCCTCCTGCAGGGACGGGGGCTGGGATTAAAAATATAAATATAGGACAAAACACACATCACGAGAAGAGCGACAACACAACACTACATAAAGAGAGACCTAAGACAACAACATAGCATGGCAGAAACACCACACGACAACAACATGGTCACAACACAACATGGTAGCAGCACAAAACATGGTAAAACATTATTGGGCCACAGACAACAGCAAAGGGCAAGAAGGTAGAGACAACAATACATCACGCAAAACAGCCACAACTGTCAGTAAGAGAAGGACAGTGTGCCGTCTAGCCATACTCCCAAGTACTTGTATGAGGTGACTACCTCAAGCTCTAAACCCTCAGAGGTAGTGATCACACCTGTGGGGAGAGGGGCATTCTTCTTACCAAACCACATGACCTTTGTTTTGGAGGTGTTCAGAACAAGGTTAAGGGCAAAGAAAGCTTGTTGGACACTAAGAATGCTTTGTTGTAGAGCATTTAACACAAAATCTGGGGAGGGGCCAGCTTAGTATAAGACTGTATCATATGCATATACATGGATGAGAGAGCTTCCAACTGCCTGAGCTATGTTGTTGATGTACATTGAGATATATAGTCATATATTACTGCCCTCTACAGGTGTTTGAGATGTGGGTTATCGATGGACCAGTAGGTGTTTGAGATGTGGGTTATTGATGGACCAGTAAGTGTAGGTGTTTGAGACGTGGGTTATTGATGGACCAGTAGGTGTTTGAGATGTGGGTTATTGATGGACCAGTAAGTGTAGGTGTTTGAGATGTGGGTTATTAATGGACCAGTAAGTGTAGGTGTTTGAGATGTGGGTTATCGATGGACCAGAAAGTGTAGGTGTTTGAGATGTGGGTTATTGATGGACCAGTAGGTTTGAGATGTGGGTTATCGATGGACCAGTAAGTGTAGGTGTTTGAGATGTGGGTTATTGATGGACCAGTAGGTTTGAGATGTGGGTTATTGATGGAACAGTAAGTGTAGGTGTTGGAGACGTGGGTTATTGATGGACCAGTAGGTGTTTGAGATGTGGGTTATTGATGGACCAGTAAGTGTAGGTGTTTGAGACGTGGGTTATTGATGGACCAGTAGGTGTTTGAGATGTTGGTTATTGATGGACCAGTAATTGTAGGTGTTTGAGATGTGGGTTATTGATGAACCAGTAAGTGTAGGTGTTTGAGATGTGGGTTATTGATGGACCAGTAAGTGTAGGTGTTTGAGATGTGGGTTATTGATGGACCAGTAGGTGTTTGAGATGTGTGTTATTGATGGACCAGTAGGTGTTTGAGATGTGGGTTATTGATGGACCAGTAAGTGTACGTGTTTGAGATGTGGGTTATTAATGGACCAGTAAGTGTAGGTGTTTGAGATGTGGGTTATCGATGGACCAGAAAGTGTAGGTGTTTGAGATGTGGGTTATTGATGGACCAGTAGGTTTGAGATGTGGGTTATCGATGGACCAGTAGGTATTTGAGATGTGGGTTATCGATGGACCAGTACGTGTAGGTGTTTGAGATGTGGGTTATTGATGGACCAGTAGGTTTGAGATGTGGGTTATCGATGGACCAGTAAGTGTAGGTGTTTGAGACGTGGGTTATTGATGGACCAGTAGGTGTTTGAGATGTGTGTTATTGATGGACCAGTAATTGTAGGTGTTTGAGATGTGGGTTATTGATGAACCAGTAAGTGTAGGTGTTTGAGATGTGGGTTATTGATGGACCAGTAGGTGTTTGAGATGTGTGTTATTGATGGACCAGTTAGTGTAGGTGTTTGAGATGTGGGTTATTGATGGACCAGTAGGTGTTTGAGATGTGTGTTATTGATGGACCAGTTAGTGTAGGTGTTTGAGATGTGGGTTATTGATGGACCAGTAGGTGTTTGAGATGTGGGTTATTGATGGACCAGTTAGTGTAGGTGTTTGAGATGTGGGTTATTGATGGACCAGTAGGTGTTTGAGATGTGTGTTATTGATGGACCAGTAAGTGTTGGTGTTTGAGATGTGGGTTATTGATGGACCAGTAGGTGTTTGAGATGTGTGTTATTGATGGACCAGTAGGTGTTTGAGATGTGGGTTATTGATGGACCAGTAAGTGTAGGTGTTTGAGATGTGGGTTATTGATGGACCAGTTAGTGTAGGTGTTTGAGATGTGGGTTATTGATGGACCAGTAGGTGTTTGAGATGTGTGTTATTGATGGACCAGTAAGTGTTGGTGTTTGAGATGTGGGTTATTGATGGACCAGTAGGTGTTTGAGATGTGTGTTATTGATGGACCAGTAGGTGTTTGAGATGTGGGTTATTGATGGACCAGTAAGTGTAGGTGTTTGAGATGTGGGTTATTGATGGACCAGTAGGTGTTTGAGATGTGGGTTATTGATGGACCAGTAAGCGTAGGTGTTTGAGATGGGGGTTATTGATGGAGCAGGTGTTTGAGATGTGGGTTATTGATGGAGCAGGTGTTTGAGATGTGGGTTATTGATGGAGCAGGTGTTTGAGATGTGGGTTATTTTAGGAAATGGAGTCAGAGATGGAGAGAGAAGAGAGGGGGAAGGGGAGAGAGAGAGATGAAGAGGGAAAAAAGCAGAGAGAGAGCGAGCGAGAGAGAGAGAGAAAGAGAAAGTGAGAAAGACTTTTGAAAGAGTCAGTTGAAAGACAACTCTCTTTGTCCCCATAGAAACAACAGTGACAGCACCGTCAACAAAAACGGAAGGGATCTGTTGCAGCTCTGTTGAAGCCTGGGTCTGTACATTGTCAATGGTAGGTTACGGGGGGACTCTTTTGGGAGATTCACCTACTGCTCACCTCTTGGCCACAGTACAGTAGACTATATAATTACAGACACTGACCCTTTCTCTCTCAGCTCATTCACTGTCAAGCCACTAACACCTCTGTTTGATCACAGCCAAGTTACGTTGTTCCTCAAAAGAACAGACATGGAAACAACCACACATTCACAGCCCAGTAAGCTGTACAACATCAGAAATTCATACAGATGGGCCGAAAACAGCACAGAAGAATACCAGAAAGCAACCTGTAACCAAAATATCCAAACACTCTTAGATAACTTTCTGGATACCACATTCACTCACAGTAAAGAAGGCATCAATCTAGCAGTAAAAAACATCAACTATATATTCAGGCAAACGGCAAAAGAAGCACAATTGAAATTGATAAAAAACAAAACAAAAAAGACCACAGATGACAACTGGTTTGATGCAGATTGTAAAATTATAAGGAAAAAAACGTAGAACACTATCCAACCAAAAGGACAAAGACCCAAATAATGGTGAATTACGCCTTCATTACTGTGAGACTTTAAAACTCTACTAACGTAACACTCAGAACCAAAAAAGCACAGTACAACAGCAAGCAGCTGACACTAATTGAGGAGTCCATAAACACAAACAACTTCTGGCAAAATTGGAAAAAACTAAAAAAATCAAAACAAGAGGAATTTGCGATCCAAAATGGTGACATATGGACAACCCATTTTAAAACACTCTACAACACCGTTCAAATTGACAAAAACGCAGAACAACGCCAAATTCATGAGAAGCTGAATGGATTAGAAAAAGCTATAAAGGACAATCAAAATCCATTGGACTCCCCAATTACTGACCAGGAGCTCTATAAGAAACTTCAGGCCCTCAAATGTAGAAAATCATGCGGACCTGATGGCATCCTAAATGAGATGCTCAAACTCACTAGTGCAAAATTTCAATTGGCTGTATTAAAACTGTTTAATTTGATCCTGAGTGTAGGTTATTTCCCTGACATCTGGAATCAAGGACTCATAACACCAATCTTTAAGAATGGAGACAAATTTGACCCGAACAATTCCAGAGGCATTTGTGTGAACAGTAACCTGGGGAAGGTTTTCTGTAGTATTATAAAAGTAAGAGTTCTAAACTTCCTTAATAAGCACAATGTCTTGCCAAATTGGATTTATACAAAAACATCGCACGACCGATCATATTTACACCCCACACACCCTGATAGATAAACATGTCCACCGAAATAATACCAAAATATACGCTTGCTTTATCGACTTCCAAAAATCATTTGATTCTATTTGGCACACAGGACTGTTCTACAAAGTTATTGAAAGTGGAGTAGGGGGTAAAACATATGACATAATTAAATCAATGTATA
>CM059804.1:2484227-2489227 GCA_030435695.1 Brachymystax lenok tsinlingensis | reverse complement strand
TCCGACTAGCTTAACTACTTAGGGAGTGGTGGGGCGCTAGCACCCCACTCCCAACACTACCCGGTGAAATGCAAGGCGCCAAATTCAAAATCCAAAAGTTGAATTATTAAACATTCATCAATATACAAGTGTTGCATAGTCATTTAAAGCTCTGCTTCTTGGCAATATCACAGTGTTTTTAGATTTCACTACATTTGATTGTTTGAAGGTAGCACCTAGAATATTTTTACCATTAGCATAAATTCATAAACCATCGCGGTTCACACAAAACACATTTCACAGCGAAAACAAATCAATTACCTTTTGAAGAACTTCTGCTGAGTGCTTCCCACGTGTCTAACGAAGACAATCCATGGTTCTTTTGTTAGAAAAAGTAATGTATTATATCCATAAATCTCCGTTTGGTTGGTGCGCAATGATCAGAAAATACAGCGTCCACTCGCCCATTGAACCGTGAAGAGAACTCGTTCAACCTATACCTATACACTTGTCCAAGAACAATCAAACATCATTGATAATGTATCCTTAAGAATACTTTTATGTATATTTACTATAATATTTCAACCAGATTATAAACTGGGCGATAGGAAAGGAAAAAACCACAGCGCGCGCGAGGCCGTGAACGCGCATTCTCTTCTGTTTACATCTGGTGACCACTTCCTAATTCTTCTTCTATTACCATCCAGAGCAACTAAACAGAATCAAAACACTGTCTAGAGACTGTTGACATCCAGTGGAAGCAATAGGTACTGCAATCTTATTCCCTTATATGGTCATTTTCAATAGGGAGGGGTTCAAAATGAGACAATGTGTCAAATACACTTTTTCCAGGACAGAAATTCCTCTGGTTTTTGCCTACTATATCCGTTCTGTTATACTCACAGACAATATTTTAACACTCTTAGAAACTTCAGAGTGTTTCCTATCCATTCTTGTGCATATCCTATTTTCTGGGCCTGAGTGGGAGGCATTTTACTTTGGGCACGCCAGACTCTCCAAAACCGTCACCTCGGGAGCCACTCCCTAAGAAGTTAAATGTCAGAATAATAGTAGAGAGAATGATTTATTTAAGCTTTTATTTCTTTCATCACATTCCCAGTGGGTCAGAAGTTTACATACACTCAATTGGTATTTGGTAGCGTTTACTTTAAATTGTTTAACATGGGCCAAACATTTCGGGTAGCCTTCCACAAGCTTCCCACAATAAGTTGGGTGCATTTTGGCCAATTCCTCTTGACAGAGCTGGTGTAACTGAATCAGGTTTGTAGGCCTCCTTGCTCGCACACGCTTTTTCAGTTCTACACACACATTTTCTATAGGATTGAGGTCAGGGCTTTGTTATGGCCACTCCAATACCTTGACTTTGGAAGTATGCTTGTGGTCATTGTCCATTTGGAAGACCCATTTGCGACCAAGCTTTATCTTCCTGACTGATGTCTTGAGATGTTGCTTCAATATTTCCACCAAATTTTCCTGCCTCATAATGCCTCATATTTTGTGAAGTGCACCAGTCCCTCCTGCAGCAAAGCACCCCCACAACATGATGCTGCCACCCCGTGCTTCACGGTTGGGATGGTGTTCTTCGGCTTGCAAGCCCCCCCCCCTTTTTCCTCCAAACATAACGATGGTCATTATGGCCAAACAGTTATATTTTTGTTTCATCAGACCAGAGGACATTTCTCCAAAAAGTACAATCTTTGTTCCCATGTGCAGTTGCAAACCGTAGTATGGCTTTTTGATGGCGGTTTTGGAGCAGTGGCTTCTTCCTTGCTGAGCGGCCTATCACGTTATGTCGATACAGGACTCGTTTTACTGTGGATATAGATACTTTTGTACCCGTTTCCTCCAGCATCTTCACAAGGTCCTTTGCTGTTGTTCTGGGATTGATTTGCACTTTTCGCACCAAAGTACGTTCATCTCTAGGAGACAGAACGCGTCTCCTTCCTGAGCGGTATGATGGCTGCGTGGTCCCATGGTGTTTATACTTGCATACTATTGTTTTTACAGTTGAACGTGGTACCTTCAGGCTTTTGGAAATTGCTCCCAAGGATGAACCAGACTTGTGGAGGTCTACATTTTTGTCTTGGCTGATTTCTTTTGATTTTCCCATGATGTCAAGCAAAGAGGCACTGAGTTTGAAGGTAGGCCTTGAAATACATCCACAGGTACACCTCCAATTGACTCAAATGATGTCAATTAGCCTATCAGAAGCTTCTAAAGCCATGACATAATTTTCTGGAATTTTCCAAGCTGTTTAACGGCACAGTCAACTTGTAAACTTGTGTATGTAAACTTCTGTCCCACTGGAATTGTGATTCAGTGAATTATAAGTGAAATAATCTGTCTGTAAACAATTGTTGGAAAAATTACTTGTGTCATGTATAAAGTAGATTTCCTAACCGACTTGCCAAAACTATAGTTTGTTAACAAGAAATTTGTTTTAATGACTCCAACCTAAGTGTATGTAAACTTCCGACTTCAACTGTATATCGTTTTTTTTTTCTTGAGCTTTGTGACTGGCTGTCACGTCCTGGCCACCATTTTGGCTGCTCTATGGTGGTGTTGGTCAGGACGTGATTAGGGGTGTGTTTTGGTTCTATGTTGTTTTTCTATGTTGGTTGGTTTGGGTTCCCAATTAGAGGCAGCTGTTAGTCGTTGTCTCTAATTGGGAATCCTATTTAGGTTGTTCAGTCCCCCACCTGTGTTGTGGGATATTTTAGGTTTGTAGTTGTGTGTGTACCACACCTGCGTTACGGTCATTGTGTACTTTCTTTTATTTTGGTGAGTTCCAACCAATAAATATGTTTCACTCAACCCTGCACGCTGCGCCTTGGTCCAATTCTGTACAAGATCGTGACACTGGCTTAGCCCCATTCTGGCTTAGCCCCATTCAGTCTAATGTAGCAAAATTTGAAATTGTGTTTTTTACATTGGATAATAGTAGAGACTTAGAGCTACAAAATGGTATATCAGACACTACAGTTGAGGAACAATGGGAGAGTAATTCTGCTTTGAAAGTTGATAAACTTGCAACCTCACTTTTGAGAAAATGGCCTTTGAATCATTTTGGTACCTGCTGGAGAGCTCTTCTTTGTCTACACCCATTCAGCATCGTTCACACCCTCTTAAGATTTAGCCCCGCCCATCTCTTTAATAATCTTCTTCGGGATCGGTGTCCCTTCCACAGGACGGTTGAGCTAATGTAGGCTAATGCGATTAGCATGAGGTTGTAAGTAACAAGAACATTTCCCAGGACATAGACATATCTGATATGGGCAGAAAGCTTAAATTCTTGTTAATCTAACTGCACTGTCCAATTTATAGTAGCTATTACAGTGAAAGAATACCATGCTGTTTGAGGAGAGTGCACAATTTTGAACATGAATAGTTATTAATAAACAAATTAGACACATTTGGGCAGTCTTGATACAACATTTTGAACAGAAATGCAATGGTTCATTGAATCAGTCTAAAACTTTGCACATACACTGCTGCCATCTAATGGCCAAAGTCGAAATAGCACCTGGGCTTGAATAATAAACTATGGCCTTTCTCTTGAATTTCAGAGATGATGGTACAAAAAAATACAAAAGAACGGTTGTTTTTTCTTTGTATTATCTTTAACAGATCTAATGTGTTATATTCTCCTACATTCCTTTCACATTTCTATGAACCTCAAAGTGTTTCCTTTCAAATGGTACCAAGAATATGCATATCATTGCTTCAGGGCCTGAGCTACAGGCCGTTAGATTTGGGTATGTCATTTTAGGCGAAAATTTTAAAAAAGGGGCTGATCCTTAAGAGGTTGGGTTGATCCGAGCGTTGACAACAGCAGTCAAGCACCTAAGCTAACTGGCTAACGTTGGCTAGCTTGCTAGCTACTTCCAGACACAAATGAGAGAACAGCTCACTTTGACCTGGTTAGGCTGTTTTTATGTTATCCAGAGCGTTGGAGACTGTAACTGTGCTGCTGGCAACAATTTAATTACGCTTTTTTGCCAACGTTTACTGACACCGGCCATATTCAATGGTTGTTGTTGCCTTCGTAAATTCATCAGTTATTCTGTGCCCTGGCATACTCAAACGAGAGTGATCTGAAATCGTTGTTACCTAAGCAACTGTAAATCAAAAAACTCAAAGATACATAGTATGACCATCTTAAAACAATTCCATATGTCATCCATTTTTTTCATAGAATAGAATATGATAAGATAGAATACTCTACATGATCTTTCCAGTAGAGCAGGACAAGGCAGGGGGAATTTACATTAACTTTCCAGTAGAGCAGGACAAGGCAGGGGGAATCTACATTATCTTTCCAGTAGAGCAGGACAAGGCAGGGGGAATCTACATTATCTTTCCAGTAGAGCAGGACAAGGCAGGGGGAATCTACATTATCTTTCCAGTAGAGCAGGACAAGGCAGGGGAATTTACATTATCTTTCCAGTAGAGCAGGACAAGGCAGGGGGAATTTACATTATCTTTCCAGTAGAGCAGGACAAGGCAGGGGAATCTACATTATCTTTCCAGTAGAGCAGGACAAGGCAGGGGAATCTACATTATCTTTCCAGTAGAGCAGGACAAGGCAGGTGGAATTTACATTAACTTTCCAGTAGAGCAGGACAAGGCAGGGGGAATTTACATTATCTTTCCAGTAGAGCAGGACAAGGCAGGGGGAATTTACATTATCTTTCCAGTAGAGCAGGACAAGGCAGGGGAATCTACATTATCTTTCCAGTAGAGCAGGACAAGGCAGGGGGAATCTACATTATCTTTCCAGTAGAGCAGGACAAGGCAGGGGAATCTACATTATCTTTCCAGTAGAGCAGGACAAGGCAGGGGAATCTACATTATCTTTCCAGTAGAGCAGGACAAGGCAGGGGAATTTACATTATCTTTCCAGTAGAGCAGGACAAGGCAGGGGAATCTACATTATCTTTCCAGTAGAGCAGGACAAGGCAGGGGGAATTTACATTAACTTTCCAGTAGAGCAGGACAAG
>CM059804.1:2451727-2476727 GCA_030435695.1 Brachymystax lenok tsinlingensis | reverse complement strand
AGTGTGTGTCCCGGAGTGGCGGGGTGTGTAGTGTGTGTGTCTCGGAGGTAAGCGGGGTGTGTAGTGTGTGTGTGTCGGAGGTAAGCGGGTGTGTAGTGTGTGTCTGTCCCGGAGGTAAGCGGGTGTGTAGTGTGTGTGTCCAGGAGGTAAGTGGGGTGTGTAGTGTGTGTGTCCAGGAGGTAAGCGGGGTGTGTAGTGTGTGTGTCCCGGAGGTAAGCGGGGTGTGTAGTGTGTGTATCACGGAGGTAAGCGGGGTGTGTAGTGTGTGTGTCCAGGAGGTAAGCGGGGTGTGTAGTGTGTGTATCACGGAGGTAAGCGGGGTGTGTAGTGTGGGGTGTGTAGTGTGTGTGTCCCGGAGGTAAGCGGGGTGTGTAGTGTGTGTGTCTCGGAGGTAAGCGGGGTGTGTAGTGTGTGTGTCCCGGAGGTAAGCGGGGTGTGTAGTGTGTGTGTCTCGGAGGTAAGCGGGGTGTGTAGTGTGTGTGTCCCGGAGGTAAGCGGGGTGTTTAGTGTGTGTGTCTCGGAGGTAAGCGGGGTGTGTAGTGTGTGTGTCTCGGAGGTAAGCGGGGTGTGTAGTGTGTGTGTCTCGGAGGTAAGCGGGGTGTGTAGTGTGTGTCCCGGAGGTAAGCGGGGTGTGTAGTGTGTGTCTCGGAGGTAAGCGGGGTGTGTAGTGTGTGTGTCTCGGAGGTAAGCGGGGTGTGTAGTGTGTGTGTGTCTCGGAGGTAAGCGGGGTGTGTAGTGTGTGTGTGTGTCTAGTTTGTTAGCAGGGTGTGTGTGTGTGTGTCTAGGTGGTAAGTGGGGTGTGTGTGTGTCTAGGAGGTTAGCAGGGTGTGTGTGTGTCTAGGTGGTAAGCAGGGTGTGTTTGATTCTAGGTCGTTAGCAGGGTGTGTGTGTGTGTCTAGGTGGTTAGCAGGGTGTGTTTCTAGGTGGTTAGCAGGGTGTGTGTGTGTCTAGGTGGTTTGCAGGGTGTGTGTGTGTGTCTACGTGGTAAGCAGGGTGTGTGTGTGTCTAGGTGGTTAGCAGGGTGTGTGTGTGTGTCTAGGTGGTAAGCGGGGTGTGTGTGTGTGTCTAGGTGGTAAGCGGGGTGTGTGTGTGTGTCCCGGAGGTAAGCGGGGTGTGTAGTGTGTGTGTCTCGGAGGTAAGCGGGGTGTGTAGTGTGTGTCTCAGAGGTAAGCGGGGTGTGTAGTGTGTGTGTCCCGGAGGTAAGCGGGGTGTGTAGTGTGTGTCACGGAGGTAAGCGGGGTGTGTAGTGTGTGTCTGTCCCGGAGGTAAGCGGGTGTGTAGTGTGTGTCCAGGAGGTAAGTGGGGTGTGTGTGTGTGTCCAGGAGGTGCGGGGTGTGTAGTGTGTGTGTCCCGGAGGTAAGCGGGGTGTGTAGTGTGTGTGTCCCGGAGGTAGCGGGAGTGTGTAGTGTGTGTGTCTCAGAGGTAAGCGGGGTGTAGTGTGTGTGTCCCGGAGGTAAGCGGGGTGTGTAGTGTGTGTGTCTCGGAGGTAAGCGGGGTGTGTACTGTGTGTCCAGGAGGTAAGCGGGGTGTATGGTAGTGTGTGTCCCGGAGGTAAGCGGGGTGTGTAGTGTGTGTGTCCCGGAGGTAAGCGGGGTGTGTAGTGTGTGTATCACGGAGGTAAGCGGGGTGTGTAGTGCGTGTCTGTCCCGGAGGTAAGCGGGGTGTGTAGTGTGTGTCCCGGAGGTAAGCGGGTTGTGTAGTGTGTCCCGGAGGTAAGTGGGGTGTGTAGTGTGTGTGTCCCGGAGGTAAGCGGGGTGTGTAGTGTGTCCCGGAGGTAAGCGGGGTGTGTAGTGTGTGTGTCTCGGAGGTAAGCGGGGTGTGTACTGTGTGTCCAGGAGGTAAGCGGGGTGTGTAGTGTGTGTGTCTCGGAGGTAAGCGGGGTGTGTAGTGTGTGTGTCCCGGAGGTAAGCGGGGTGTGTAGTGTGTGTGTCTCGGAGGTAAGCGGGGTGTGTAGTGTGTGTGTGTGTCGGAGGTAAGCGGGGTGTGTAGTGTGTGTCTGTCCCGGAGGTAAGCGGGGTGTGTAGTGTGTGTGTCCAGGAGGTAAGTGGGGTGTGTAGTGTGTGTGTCCAGGAGGTAAGCGGGGTGTGTAGTGTGTGTGTCCCGGAGGTAAGCGGGGTGTGTAGTGTGTGTATCACGGAGGTAAGCGGGGTGTGTAGTGTGTGTGTCCAGGAGGTGGCGGGGTGTGTAGTGTGTGTATCACGGAGGTAAGCGGGTGTGTAGTGTGTGTGTAGTGTGTGTGTCCCGGAGGTAAGCGGGTGTGTGTGTGTGTGTCTCGGAGGTAAGCGGGGTGTGTAGTGTGTGTGTCCCGGAGGTAAGCGGGTGTGTAGTGTGTGTGTCTCGGAGGTAAGCGGGTGTGTAGTGTGTGTGTCCCGGAGGTAAGCGGGTGTTTAGTGTGTGTGTCTCGGAGGTAAGCGGGGTGTGTAGTGTGTGTGTCTCGGAGGTAAGCGGGGTGTGTAGTGTGTGTGTCTCGGAGGTAAGCGGGGTGTGTAGTGTGTGTCCCGGAGGTGAGCGGGGTGTGTAGTGTGTGTCTCGGAGGTGAGCGGGGTGTGTAGTGTGTGTGTCTCGGAGGTAAGCGGGGTGTGTAGTGTGTGTGTCTCGGAGGTAAGCGGGGTGTGTAGTGTGTGTGTGTGTCTAGTTTGTTAGCAGGGTGTGTGTGTGTGTGTCTAGGTGGTAAGTGGGGTGTGTGTGTGTCTAGGAGGTTAGCAGGGTGTGTGTGTGTCTAGGTGGTAAGCAGGGTGTGTTTGATTCTAGGTCGTTAGCAGGGTGTGTGTGTGTGTCTAGGTGGTTAGCAGGGTGTGTTTCTAGGTGGTTAGCAGGGTGTGTGTGTGTCTAGGTGGTTTGCAGGGTGTGTGTGTGTGTCTACGTGGTAAGCAGGGTGTGTGTGTGTCTAGGTGGTTAGCAGGGTGTGTGTGTGTCTAGGTGGTAGCGGGGTGTGTGTGTGTGTCTAGGTGGTAAGCGGTGTGTGTGTGTGTCCCGGAGGTAAGCGGGGTGTGTAGTGTGTGTGTCTCGGAGGTAGCGGGGTGTGTAGTGTGTGTCTCAGAGGTAAGCGGGGTGTGTAGTGTGTGTGTCCCGGAGGTAGCGGGGTGTGTAGTGTGTGTATCACGGAGGTAGCGGGAGTGTGTAGTGTGTGTCTGTCCCGGAGGTAAGCGGGTGTGTAGTGTGTGTGTCCAGGAGGTAAGTGGGGTGTGTAGTGTGTGTGTCCAGGAGGTAAGCGGGGTGTGTAGTGTGTGTGTCCCGGAGGTGGCGGGGTGTGTAGTGTGTGTGTCCCGGAGGTAAGCGGGGTGTGTAGTGTGTGTCTCAGAGGTAGCGGGGTGTGTAGTGTGTGTGTCCCGGAGGTAAGCGGGGGTGTGTAGTGTGTGTGTCTCGGAGGTAAGCGGGGTGTGTACTGTGTGTCCAGGAGGTAAGCGGGGTGTGTAGTGTGTGTGTCCCGGAGGTAAGCGGGGTGTGTAGTGTGTGTGTCCCGGAGGTAAGCGGGGTGTGTAGTGTGTGTATCACGGAGGTAAGCGGGGTGTGTAGTGCGTGTCTGTCCCGGAGGTAAGCGGGGTGTGTAGTGTGTGTGTCCAGGAGGTAAGTGGGGTGTGTAGTGTGTGTGTCCAGGAGGTAAGCGGGGTGTGTAGTGTGTGTGTCCCGGAGGTAAGCGGGGTGTGTAGTGTGTGTATCACGGAGGTAAGCGGGGTGTGTAGTGTGTGTGTCCAGGAGGTAAGCGGGGTGTGTAGTGTGTGTGTCCGGAGGTAAGCGGGGTGTGTAGTGTGTGTCCCGGAGGTAAGCGGGTGTGTAGTGTGTGTGTCCCGGAGGTAAGCGGGGTGTGTAGTGTGTGTGTCTCGGAGGTAAGCGGGGTGTGTAGTGTGTGTGTCCCGGAGGTAAGCGGGGTGTGTAGTGTGTGTGTCTCGGAGGTAAGCGGGGTGTGTAGTGTGTGTGTGTGTCGGAGGTAAGCGGGGTGTGTAGTGTGTGTCTGTCCCGGAGGTAAGTGGGGTGTGTAGTGTGTGTGTCCAGGAGGTAAGCGGGGTGTGTAGTGTGTGTGTCCCGGAGGTAAGCGGGGTGTGTAGTGTGTGTATCACGGAGGTAAGCGGGGTGTGTAGTGTGTGTGTCCAGGAGGTAAGCGGGGTGTGTAGTGTGTGTATTACGGAGGTAAGCGGGGTGTGTAGTGTGGGGTGTGTAGTGTGTGTGTTCCGGAGGTAAGCGGGGTGTGTAGTGTGTGTGTCTCGGAGGTAAGCGGGGTGTGTAGTGTGTGTGTCCCGGAGGTAAGCGGGGTGTTTAGTGTGTGTGTCTCGGAGGTAAGCGGGGTGTGTAGTGTGTGTGTCTCGGAGGTAAGCGGGGTGTGTAGTGTGTGTGTCTCGGAGGTAAGCGGGGTGTGTAGTGTGTGTCCCGGAGGTAAGCGGGGTGTGTAGTGTGTGTCTCGGAGGTAAGCGGGGTGTGTAGTGTGTGTCTCGGAGGTAAGCGGGGTGTGTAGTGTGTGTGTCTCGGAGGTAAGCGGGGTGTGTAGTGTGTGTGTCTCGGAGGTAAGCGGGGTGTGTAGTGTGTGTGTGTGTCTAGTTTGTTAGCAGGGTGTGTGTGTGTGTGTCTAGGTGGTAAGTGGGGTGTGTGTGTGTCTAGGAGGTTAGCAGGGTGTGTGTGTGTCTAGGTGGTAAGCAGGGTGTGTTTGATTCTAGGTCGTTAGCAGGGTGTGTGTGTGTGTCTAGGTGGTTAGCAGGGTGTGTTTCTAGGTGGTTAGCAGGGTGTGTGTGTGTCTAGGTGGTTTGCAGGGTGTGTGTGTGTGTGTCTAGGTGGTAAGCAGGGTGTGTGTGTGTCTAGGTGGTTAGCAGGGTGTGTGTGTCTAGGTGGTAAGCGGGGTGTGTGTGTGTGTCTAGGTGGTAAGCGGGGTGTGTGTGTGTGTCCCGGAGGTAAGCGGGGTGTGTAGTGTGTGTGTCTCGGAGGTAAGCGGGGTGTGTAGTGTGTGTCTCAGAGGTAAGCGGGGTGTGTAGTGTGTGTGTCCCGGAGGTAAGCGGGGTGTGTAGTGTGTGTATCACGGAGGTAAGCGGGGTGTGTAGTGTGTGTCTGTCCCGGAGGTAAGCGGGGTGTGTAGTGTGTGTGTCC
Source organism: Brachymystax lenok tsinlingensis (assembly GCA_030435695.1). Taxonomy (NCBI): domain Eukaryota; kingdom Metazoa; phylum Chordata; class Actinopteri; order Salmoniformes; family Salmonidae; genus Brachymystax; species Brachymystax lenok. Next base: position 2,471,654 of record CM059804.1, on the reverse strand, counting down.
AGGAGGTAAGTGGGGTGTGTAGTGTGTGTGTCCAGGAGGTAAGCGGGGTGTGTAGTGTGTGTGTCCCGGAGGTAAGCGGGTGTGTAGTGTGTGTGTCCCGGAGGTAAGCGGGGTGTGTAGTGTGTGTCTCAGAGGTAAGCGGGGTGTGTAGTGTGTGTGTCCCGGAGGTGGCGGGTGTGTAGTGTGTGTGTCTCGGAGGTAAGCGGGGTGTGTACTGTGTGTCCAGGAGGTGCGGGGTGTGTAGTGTGTGTGTCCCGGAGGTAAGCGGGGTGTGTAGTGTGTGTGTCCCGGAGGTAAGCGGGGTGTGTAGTGTGTGTATCACAGAGGTAAGCGGGGTGTGTAGTGCGTGTCTGTCCCGGAGGTAAGCGGGTGTGTAGTGTGTGTGTCCAGGAGGTAAGTGGGGTGTGTAGTGTGTGTGTCCAGGAGGTAAGCGGGTGTGTAGTGTGTGTGTCCCGGAGGTAAGCGGGTGTGTAGTGTGTGTGGAGGTAAGCGGGTGTGTAGTGTGTGTGTCCCGGAGGTAAGCGGGGTGTGTAGTGTGTGTGTCCCGGAGGTAGCGGGGTGTGTAGTGTGTGTGTCTCGGAGGTAAGCGGGTGTGTAGTGTGTGTATCACAGAGGTAAGCGGGTGTGTAGTGTGTGTCTGTCCCGGAGGTAAGCGGGGTGTGTACTGTGTGTCCAGGAGGTAAGCGGGTGTGTAGTGTGTGTGTCAGGAGGTAAGCGGGTGTGTAGTGTGTGTGTCCCGGAGGTAAGCGGGGTGTGTAGTGTGTGTGTCCCGGAGGTAAGTGGGGTGTGTAGTGTGTGTGTCCAGGAGGTAAGCGGGGTGTGTAGTGTGTGTGTCCCGGAGGTAAGCGGGTGTGTGTAGTGTGTGTCCAGGAGGTGGCGGGTGTGTAGTGTGTGTGTCCCGGAGGTAAGCGGGTGTGTAGTGTGTGTGTCCCGGAGGTAAGCGGGTGTGTAGTGTGTGTGTCCCGGAGGTAAGCGGGGTGTGTAGTGTGTGTCTCAGAGGTAAGCGGGGTGTGTAGTGTGTGTGTCCCGGAGGTAAGCGGGGTGTGTAGTGTGTGTGTCTCGGAGGTAAGCGGGGTGTGTAGTGTGTGTCCAGGAGGTAAGCGGGGTGTGTAGTGTGTGTGTCTCGGAGGTAAGCCGGGTGTGTAGTGTGTATCTCGGAGGTAAGCGGGGTGTGTAGTGTGTGTGTCTCTGAGGTACAGTGAGGGGAAAAGTATTTGATCCCCTGCTGATTTTGTACGTTTGCCCACTGGCAAAGAAATGATCAGTCTATAATTTTAATGGTAGGTTTATTTGAATAGTGAGAGAAAGAATAACAACAAAAAAATCCAGAAAAACGCATGTGAAAATTTATTTGCATTTTAATGAGGGAAATAAGTATTTCACCCCTCTGCAAAACATGACTTAGTACTTGGTGGCAAAACCCTTGTTGGCAATCACAGAGGTCAGACGTTTCTTGTCGTTGGCCACCAGGTTAGCACACATCTCAGGAGGGATTTTGTCCCACTCCTCTTTGCAGATCTTCTCCAAGTCATTAATTAAGGTTTCGAGGCTGACGTTTGGCAACTCGAACCTTCAGCTCCATCCACAGATTGTCTATGGGATTAAGGTCTGGAGACTGGCTAGGCCACTCCAGGACCTTAATGTGCTTCTTCTTGAGCCACTCCTTTGTTGCCTTGGCCGTGTGTTTTGGGTCATTGTCATGCTGGAATACCCATCCACGACCCATTTTCAATGCCCTGGCTGAGGGACGGAGGTTCTTACCCAAGATTTGACGGTACATGGCCCCGTCCATCATCCCTTTGATGCGGTGAAGTTGTCCTGTCCCCTTAGCAGAAAAACACCCCCAAAGCATAATGTTTCCACCTCCATGTTTGACGGTGGGGATGGTGTTCTTGGGGTCATAGGCAGCATTCCTCCTCCTCCAAACATGGCGAGTTGAGTTGATGCCAAAGAGCTCCATTTTGGTCTCATCTGACCACAACACTTTCACCCAGTTGTCCTCTGAATCATTCAGATGTTCATTGGCAAACTTCAGACGGGCATGTATATGTGCTTTCTTGAGCAGGGGGACCTTGCGGGCGCTGCAGGATTTCAGTCCTTCACAGCGTAATGTGTTACCAATTGTTTTCTTGGTGACTATGGTCCCAGCTGCCTTGAGATCATTGACAAGATCCTCCCGTGTAGTTCTGGGCTGATTCCTCACCGTTCTAATGATCATTGCAACTCCACGAGGTGAGATCTTGCATGGAGCCCCAGGCCGAGGGAGATTGACAGTTCTTTTGTGTTTCTTCCATTTGCGAATAATCGCACCAAATGTTGTCACCTTCTCACCAAGCTGCTTGGCGATGGTCTTGTAGCCCATTCCAGCCTTGTGTAGGTCTACAATCTCTGTCTCGGAGGTAAGCGGGGAGTGTGTGTCTGTGTCTAGGTGGTAAGCGGGGAGTGTGTCTCTGTCTCGGAGGTAAGCGGGGGGGTGTGTGTGTCTCGGTGGTTAGCGGGGCGTGTGTGTGTCTAGGTGGTTAGCAGGGTGTGTGTGTGTGTCTAGGTGGTAAGCAGGGTGTGTGTGTGTGTCTAGGTGGTAAGCGGGGTGTGTGTGTGTCTAGGTGGTAAGTGGTGTGTGTGTGTGTGTCTAGGTGGTTAGCAGGGTGTGTGTGTGTGTCTAGGTGGTAAGCAGGGTGTGTGTGTGTGTCTAGGTGGTAAGCAGGGTGTGTGTGTGTCTAGGTGGTAAGCAGGGTGTGTGTGTGTGTGTCTAGGTGGTTAGCGGGGGGGTGTGTGTGTCTCGGTGGTTAGCGGGGTGTGTGTGTGTGTCTAGGTGGTAAGCAGGGTGTGTGTGTGTCTAGGTGGTTAGCAGGGTGTGTGTGTGTGTCTAGGTGTTAAGCGGGGTGTGTGTGTGTGTCTAGGTGGTTAGCAGGGTGTGTGTGTGTCTAGGTGGTTAGCAGGGTGTGTGTGTGTCTAGGTGGTAAGCAGGGTGTGTGTGTGTGTCTAGGTGGTAAGCAGGGTGTGTGTGTGTGTCTAGGTGGTAAGCAGGGTGTGTGTGTGTCTAGGTGTTTAGCAGGGTGTGTTGTGATTCTAGGTCGTTAGCAGGGTGTGTGTGTGTGTCTAGGTGTTAAGCGGGGTGTGTGTGTGTGTCTAGGTGGTTAGCAGGGTGTGTGTGTCTAGGTGGTTAGCAGGGTGTGTGTGTGTCTAGGCGGTTAGCAGGGTGTGTGTGTGTCTAGGTGGTAAGCAGGGTGTGTGTGTCTAGGTGGTAAGCAGGGTGTGTGTGTGTGTCTAGGTGGTTAGCAGGGTGTGTGTGTGTCTAGGTGGTTAGCAGGGTGTGTGTGTGTGTGTCTAGGTGGTAGCAGGGGTGTGTGTGTGTCTAGGTGGTTAGCAGGTGTGTGTGTGTCTAGGTGGTTAGCAGGGTGTGTGTGTGTCTAGGTGGTTAGCAGGGTGTGTGTGTGTGTCTAGGTGGTAAGCAGGGTGTGTGTGTGTCTAGGTGTTTAGCAGGGTGTGTGTGTGTGTCTAGGTGGTAAGCGGGGTGTGTGTGTGTCTAGGTGGTAAGCAGGTGTGTGTGTGTGTCTAGGTGGTAAGCAGGGTGTGTGTGTGTCTAGGTGGTAAGCAGGGTGTGTGTGTGTGTGTCTAGGTGGTTAGCAGGGTGTGTGTGTGTCTAGGTGGTTAGCAGGGTGTGTGTGTGTCTAGGTGGTTAGCAGGGTGTGTGTGTGTCTAGGTGGTAAGCAGGGTGTGTGTGTGTGTCTAGGTGGTAAGCAGGGTGTGTGTGTGTGTCTAGGTGGTAAGCAGGGTGTGTGTGTGTCTAGGTGGTTAGCAGGGTGTGTGTGTGTGTCTAGGTGGTAAGCAGGGTGTGTGTGTGTCTAGGTGTTTAGCAGGGTGTGTTGTGATTCTAGGTCGTTAGCAGGGTGTGTGTGTGTGTCTAGGTGTTAGCAGGGTGTGTGTGTGTCTAGGTGGTTAGCAGGGTGTGTGTGTCTAGGTGGTTAGCAGGGTGTGTGTGTGTCTAGGCGGTTAGCAGGGTGTGTGTGTGTCTAGGTGGTAAGCAGGGTGTGTGTGTCTAGGTGGTAAGCAGGGTGTGTGTGTGTGTCTAGGTGGTAAGCAGGGTGTGTGTGTGTCTAGGTGGTTAGCAGGGTGTGTGTGTGTCTAGGTGGTTAGCAGGGTGTGTGTGTGTGTCTAGGTGGTTAGCAGGGTGTGTGTGTGTGTCTAGGTGGTAAGCAGGGTGTGTGTGTGTCTAGGTGGTTAGCAGGGTTTGTGTGTGTGTCTAGGTGGTTAGCAGGGTGTGTGTGTGTGTCTAGGTGGTAAGCAGGGTGTGTGTGTGTGTCTAGGTGGTTAGCAGGGTGTGTGTGTGTGTGTGTCTAGGTGGTAAGCAGGGTGTGTGTGTGTGTCTAGGTGGTAAGCGGGGTGTGTGTGTGTGTCTAGGTGGTAAGTGGTGTGTGTGTGTCTAGGTGGTTAGCAGGGTGTGTGTGTGTGTGTGTCTAGGTGGTAAGCAGGGTGTGTGTGTGTCTAGGTGGTAAGCAGGGTGTGTGTGTGTGTCTAGGTGGTTAGCAGGGTGTGTGTGTGTGTCTAGGTGGTAAGCAGGGTGTGTGTGTGTCTAGGTGGTAAGCAGGGTGTGTGTGTGTGTCTAGGTGGTTAGCAGGGTGTGTGTGTGTGTGTGTCTAGGTGGTAAGCAGGGTGTGTGTGTGTCTAGGTGGTAAGCAGGGTGTGTGTGTGTGTCTAGGTGGTAAGCAGGGTGTGTGTGTGTGTCTAGGTGGTAAGCGGGGTGTGTGTGTGTGTCTAGGTGGTTAGCAGGGTGTGTGTGTGTCTAGGTGGTTAGCAGGGTGTGTGTGTGTCTAGGTGGTAAGCAGGGTGTGTGTGTGTGTCTAGGTGGTTAGCGGGTGTGTGTGTCTAGGTGGTTAGCAGGGTGTGTGTGTCTAGGTGGTAAGCGGGGTGTGTGTGTGTCTAGGTGGTTAGCAGGGTGTGTGTGTGTGTCTAGGTGGTAAGCGGGGTGTGTGTGTGTCTAGGTGGTTAGCAGGGTGTGTGTGTGTCTAGGTGGTTAGCAGGGTGTGTGTGTCTAGGTGGTAAGCGGGGTGTGTGTGTGTGTCTAGGTGGTAAGCAGGGTGTGTGTGTGTCTTGGTGGTTAGCGGGTGTGTGTGTGTGTCTCCGTGGTAAGCGGGGTGCTGTCATGGTTGATCTAGACACCTCCTATTTTCCCTCGCTCGCAGGAAGACAGCGGGACGTCACACTTTCATATGTCGCATCCTGTTGACTGGAAAGGATTTCTGGCCCCTCCTCTCTCCTCCTCACCCCTTCTCCACCCATTCGCCTCACTCCTCCCCCTTACCCCCACTCTTCGCTATACCTCCTCACCTCTCCTCCCACCCCTCCACCTCCTCAACTCACCCCCAGACTCTGATTAGCATCATTCAGCTCCCAGACATTGTATATTAAATGCTAATTCAGGAACAGGCGGACTGGCACTCTCCGTCATTAGCCTTATAGGACACGCAGGCAGGCAGGAAATGCAATACGACTGGAACCATTCACCCCTTGCTGTCAATCACCAAAATGAAGTTCGTTATTTCAGCATGGTTAATGATACACCACCAGAGAGAGAGAGAGAGAGAGAGAGAGAGAGAGAGAGAGAGAGAGAGAGAGAGAGAGAGAGAGAGAGAGAGAGAGAGAGAGAGAGAGAGAGAGAGAGAGAGAGAGAGAGAGAGTGAGTAGAGTACGACCCTGCCTCACACAGGAAGTGGTGCATGTCCTAATCCAGGACTACTGCAACTCTCTGTTGGCTGGGCTTTCTATTTGTGTCATCTGTTCAAATCAAATCAAAGTTTATTTGTCACGTGCGCCGAATACAACAGGTGTAGACCTCACAGTGAAATGCTGAATACAACAGGTGTAGACCTTACAGAGAAATGCTGAATACAACAGGTGTAGACCTTACAGTGAAATGCTGAATACAACAGGTGTAGACCTTACAGAGAAATGCTGAATACAACAGGTGTAGACCTTACAGAGAAATGCTGAATACAACAGGTGTAGACCTCACAGAGAAATGCTTACTTGCAGGCTCTATTCAATAGTGCAAAAAAAGGTATTAGGTGAACAATAGCTAGTGCCCCACTGCTCCCTAAGTAGAAGTCTTGAGGTATTGCTCGCCTGAGGTAGAGTACCTTATGATAAGCTGTAGACCACACTACATTACACTATTATCGCTAATATTCATAAAAGGATAGCTAAGGATGCATTATAACTGGTATTTGATTTGTTTAGGAAAAGTTTATAGGTATATTTGAACGCGTTCTCTTTACGGTTCAATGGGCGACTAGACGCTGTATTTTATGAACATAACGCGCCAACCAAACGGAGATTTATGGATATAATACATTACTTTTTCTAACAAAAGAACCATTGGATGTCTTCGTTGGACACTTGGGAAGCCCTCAGCAGAAGTTCTTCAAAAGGTAAGGGATTTGTTTTCGCTGTGAAATGTGTTTTGTGTGAACCGCGATGGTTTATGAATTTATGCTAATGGAAAATATTAGAGGTGCTACCCTCAAACAATCAAATGTAGTGCTTTCGCCGTAAAGCCTTTTTGAAATCTGGTAATGCTGTGATATTGCCAAGAAGCAGAGCTTTTGATGACTATGCAACACTTGTATATTGATGAATGTTTAATAATTCAACTTTTGGATTTTGAATTTGGCGCCTTGCATTTCACCGGGTACTTTGCATAACGCCCCAACAGATCCACAGATGACACAATTTTAATCGCACTCCACGCTGCCCTTTCTCACTTGGACAAAAGGAACACCTATGTGAGAAATGCTGTTCATTGACTACAGCTCAGCGTTCACGGGGGCCCCTCAGGGGTGCGTGCTCAGTCCCCTCCTGTATTCCCTGTTCACCCACGACTGCGTGGCCGAACACGACTCCAACACCATCATTTAGTTTTCTGATGACACAACAGTGGTAAGCTTGACCACCGACAACGATGAGACGGCCTAAAGGGAGGAGGTCAGAGACCTGGCAGTGAGTTTCCAGGACAACAACCTCTCCCTCAATTTGAGCAAGACAAAGGAGCTCATCGTGGACTACAGGAAAAGGCGGGCCGAACAGTCCCCTATTAACATCGACGGGGCTGTAGTGGAGCGGGTCGAGAGTTTCAAGTTCCTTGGTGTCCACATCACCAACAAACTATCATGGTCCAAACACACGCATGGGGCGGCAGGGTAGCCTAGTGGTTAGAGCGTTGGACTAGTAACCTGAAAGGTTGCAAGATCGAATCCCCGAGCTGACAAGGTCAAAATCTGTCGTTCTGCCCCTGAACAAGGCAGTTAACCCACTGTTCCTAGGCCGTCGTTGCAGATAAGGATTTGTTCTTAACTGCCTAGTTAAATAAAGAAAAAATATATATACCAAGACAGTCGTCAAGACAAAACCATTCCCCCCTCAGGCGACTGAAAACATTTGGCAAGTGCTACTGGAGTGCCAAGTCTAGGACCAAGAGGCTTCTCAACAGCTTCTACCCCCCAAACCATTAGACTGCTGAACAATTCATAAAAATCGCCACCGGACAATTTACATTGACCCCCTCCCTCTTGTACACTGCTGCTACTCGCTGGTTGTTTGTTACCTATTCATTGTCACTTCGCCCCCACCTACATGTACAGATTACCTCAACTAGCCTGTACCCCCACACACTGACTCGGTACCGGTGCCCCTGTATATAGCCCCCACCTACATGTACAGATTACCTCAACTAACCGGTACCCCTGCACACTGACTCGGTACCGGTACCCCCTGTATATAGCCTCGTTATTGTTATTCTTATTGTGTTACTTTTTATTTTAGTCGACTTGGTAAATATTTTCTTCTTCTTGAACTGCACTGTTGGTTAAGGGCTTGTAAGTCAGCATTTCACGGTGAAGTCGACACTTGTTGTATTCGGCGCAGGTGAAAAATAAAGTTTGATTTGATACCACACCTCCTCTGTCCTATTTGCTTAAATATGGTGATATAATGGTTTATTTACAGTATTATGGTGATATAATGGTTTATTTACATTATAATGGTGATATAATGGTTTATTTACATTATAATGGTGATATAATGGTTTATTTACATTATAATGGTGATATAATGGTTTATTTACAGTATTATGGTGATATAATGGTTTATTTACATTATTATGGTGATATAATGGTTTATTTACAGTATTATGGTGATATAATGGTTTATTTACATTATGATGGTGATATAATAGTTTATTTACATTATTATGGTGATATAATGGTTTATTTACATTATAATGGTGATATAATAGTTTATTTACAGTATTATGGTGATATAATGGTTTATTTACAGTATTATGGTGATATAATGGTTTATTTACATTTTAATGGTGCTATAATGGTTTATTTACATTATAATGGTGCTATAATGGTTTATTTACATTATAATGGTGCTATAATGGTTTATTTACATTATAATGGTGCTATAATGGTTTATTTACATTATAATGGTGCTATAATGGTTTATTTACAGTATTATGGTGATATAATAGTTTATTTACAGTATTATGGTGATATAATGGTTTATTTACATTATAATGGTGATATAATGGTTTATTTACATTATAATGGTGATATAATGGTTTATTTACAGTATTATGGTGCTATAATGGTTGATTTACAGTATTATGGTGCTATAATGGTTTATTTACATTATAATGGTGATATAATGGTTTATTTACAGTATTATGGTTATATAATGGTTTATTTACATTATAATGGTGATATAATGGTTTATTTACATTATAATGGTGATATAATGGTTTATTTACATTATAATGGTGATATAATAGTTTATTTACAGTATTATGGTGATATAATGGTTTATTTACATTATAATGGTGATATAATGGTTTATTTACATTATAATGGTGCTATAATGGTTTATTTACATTATAATGGTGGTATAATGGTTTATTTACAGTATTATGGTGCTATAATAGTTTATTTACATTATAATGGTGCTATAATGGTTTATTTACAGTATTATGGTGATATAATGGTTTATTTACATTATAATGGTGCTATAATGGTTTATTTACATTATAATGATGCTATAATGGTTTATTTACATTATAATGGTGATATAATGGTTTATTTACATTATAATGGTGCTATAATGGTTTATTTACATTATAATGGTGATATAATGGTTTATTTACATTATAATGGTGCTATAATGGTATATTTACATTATAATGGTGATATAATGGTTTATTTACATTATAATGGTGATATAATGGTTTATTTACAGTATTATGGTGATATAATGGTTTATTTACAGTATTATGGTGATATAATAGTTTATTTACATTATAATGGTGCTATAATGGTTTATTTACATTATAATTGTGCTATAATTGTTTATTTACATTATAATGGTGATATAATGGTTTATTTACAGTATTATGGTGATATAATGGTTTATTTACAGTATTATGGTGATATAATAGTTTATTTACATTATTATGGTGATATAATGGTTTATTTACAGTATTATGGTGATGTAATGGTTTATTTACAGTTTTATGGTGATATAATGGTTTATTTACAGTATTATGGTGATATAATAGTTTATTTACATTATAATGGTGATATAATGGTTTATTTACAGTATTATGGTGGTATAATAGTTTATTTACAGTATTATGGTGATATAATAGTTTATTTACATTATAATGGTGATATAATGGTTTATTTACATTGTAATGGTGATATAATAGTTTATTTACAGTATTATGGTGATATAATAGTTTACATATGCAGTGAGCACCATAATTCATTGGACCATGTTTTGTTATGTTGGTTCTGTACTCTAGCACTTTGAGTTTGAAAGGATACAATGACAATGAGGGTGAGGTGCAGACTGTCAGATTTAATTTGAGGGTGTTTTCATACATATCGGATGAACTACTTTTGGCATTTGAATGAGTAGGTGTTCTAAACCTTTTGACTGGTACTGTAAGTACATATGCACACACACACACACACACACACACACACACACACACACACACACACACACACACACACAGACACACACACACACACACACACACACACACACACACACACAGACACACACACACACAGACACACACACACACAGACACACACACACAGACACACACATACACACACACACACACACACACACACAGACACACACACACAGACACACACACACAGACACACATATACACACACACACACACACAGACACACACACACAGAGCCTTCAGAATGTATCCAGACTTCAAGCATTCTTCCAACTGGAATTCAAAATGGATGAAATATAATTTTTCTCTACACAAAATAACAAATTGAAAACATGATTTTTTTTTTTTTTTTTATGTACATTTGATATTGCTGTATTTCATTTTCAAATAACTTTCTTTATGGGGGTATTGTGTGTAGATGGCTGAGAAAACAACTATTCAAAATCGATTGAATATATTTTTTTTCAGCCATTTACACACAATACCCCCACAATGACAGTGAAAACATTTTTGGAAATATCTCATTTTCATAACAAAATTCTAAAAACATGTTTTCAAAATGTCGTTATTATATTGTAGATGGGTGAGCAAATTATATTTGATCAAATTTTTTTTAATTCAGGCTGTAAAGAAAGTAACTCAACATGTGAAATAAGTCAAGGGGTTTGAATACTTTCTGACGGCGTTTGAACTCACACCATCGAGGGAACATTTGTTTGCTTCTTGGAGCCTGAGGAGGGTCTGGGCCGGCCTCCAGAGCCCTGACTTGAGAGAACTTTAGTCCTCTTTCATTTGCACCTTCTTGCCACCACCAGGCCTTTTCATCAGGAGACATTACCTGGAGGAACAACCAGCAGCTGTGCCTTTCACCTCCCCGTGCCTGTACAACACCAGCCCCCGGCCCCCGCCCAACGCCTTCACACCACCACATTCAGCGCAGAGCTGGCTGTGTGATGGAGAGAGGGAGAGTCAGAGAGTCAGAGAGACGGAGAGACGGAGAGACGGAGAGACGGAGAGTCAGAGAGACAGAGAGACAGAGAGTCAGAGAGTCAGAGAGACGGAGAGTCAGAGAGACGGAGAGACAGAGAGACAGAGAGTCAGAGAGACAGAGAGACAGAGAGTCAGAGAGACGGGAGTCAGAGAGTCAGAGAGACAGAGAGACAGAGAGTCAGAGAGACAGAGAGTCAGAGAGAGAGAGAGACAGAGAGTCAGAGAGACAGAGAGTCAGAGAGACAGAGTCGGACTGGCACTTACCGAGGCAGAGCTGGCCATGTGATGGATAGAGGGAGAGTCGGACTGTCACTTACCGAGGCAGAGCTGGCCATGTGATGGATAGAGGGAGAGTCGGACTGGCACTTACCGAGGCAGAGCTGGCCATGTGATGGATAGAGGGAGAGTCGGACTGGCACTTACCGAGGCAGAGCTGGCCATGTGATGGAGAGAAGCAGTCAGAGAGCAGTGCCTGTGGTCTGTGGACCCAAGAGGCTGTTAAAACACAATCATTTCACATCAAAGCAATCAGCAGCCTAGCCAGCCCCAGGCACAATTCTCACCCACTGAGCCGCGAGACGCAGGCCGCCATCAGCAGGCACTCTCCCCTTGTCTCGCTCCTACCACCTCACACCTCGCTTCTTCCAGCCTGTCACCAGCTGCTGTTACCCCCTGCTACACACACACACACACACACACACACACACACACACACACACACACACACACACACACACACACACACACACACACACACACACACACACACACACACACACACACACACACACGCACACACTCTCTTGCCTTTCCCCCATGTACTGTACATTAGTGGCTAATTATAAACCCCCTTCTGGATGCCTGTACCTCCATGCTCGCCCGCCCCATCAGCAGGTTTCTACATGCACAGAGAGGAGAGGAGAGAGGGGGGTGGAGAGTGATCCTGTCAGCCCAGCCCCATGCTGACGTGATGGCTGCAAATTAGGTAAAGCCTGGGTGCCTCCTGGGGAACTCTGAAGTGGTGTACACACAAACACACACACACACACACACACAAACACACACACACACACGCACACACACACACACACACACATACACACGTCATGGAGGAAACACTCCACAGCTAGCTTGAAATGTCACAGACGGAACCATCCAAGAGGTACGTATTTGGTTGCTCTAGTGTTGTCACGATACCAGAATTTGGACTGAAACCAGGTTTAGTATCAAGATAGTCGATATCATCACAGTACTTGTAAGTGAGGACTTGGTGGACTGCATATTCTTTAGGTTAGGTTTTACTTTATGTGTTTTCTCCCACCTTGTGTTGGTAAGGGCACAGACCACAGACGGGTAGGATTCCAGTTGGTTTAATAACGCTGAAGATGCACAGCACGGTGTCTATAGTAAGGATGGACTGACTTAGTGGCCTGGCACGGAACAGCACGGTGTCTATAGTAAGGATGGACTGACTTAGTGGCCTGGCACGGAACAGCACGGTGTCTATAGTAAGGATGAGCTGACTTAGTGGCCTGGCATGGAACAGCACGGTGTCTATAGTAAGGATGGACTGACTTAGTGGCCTGGCACGGAACAGCACGGTGTCTATAGTAAGGATGAGCTGAGGCACTTAGTGGCCTGGCACGGAACAGCACGGTGTCTATAGTAAGGATGGACTGACTTAGTGGCCTGGCACGGAACAGCACGGTGTCTATAGTAAGGATGGACTGACTTAGTGGCCTGGCACGGAACAGCACGGTGTCTATAGTAAGGATGGACTGACTTAGTGGCCTGGCACGGAACAGCACGGTGTCTATAGTAAGGATGGACTGACTTAGTGGCCTGGCACGGAACAGCACGGTGTCTATAGTAAGGATGAGCTGAGGCACTTAGTGGCCTGGCACGGAACAGCACGGTGTCTATAGTAAGGATGGACTGACTTAGTGGCCTGGCATGGAACAGCACGGTGTCTATAGTAAGGATGAGCTGAGGCACTTAGTGGCCTGGCACGAACAGCACGGTGTCTATAGTAAGGATGGACTGACTTAGTGGCCTGGCACGGAACAGCACGGTGTCTATAGTAAGGATGGACTGACTTAGTGGCCTGGCACGGAACAGCACGGTGTCTATAGTAAGGATGGACTGACTTAGTGGCCTGGCACGGAACAGCACGGTGTCTATAGTAAGGATGGACTGAGGCACTTAGTGGCCCGGCAACTTGCCTGTGCTGGCCACACTTGCCTTGGTTAACACAATGAAAGCTAACTGGTAGGTAAAAAACACAAGGATGGCTGGAACTTTCTCTCACATGCCTTCTCTCGGCTGATCTTGTTCTTTGAGCTGTAGATCGCCCAGCATCCTCTGCTTCACTTCACTGGTGGGCGGAGCTACAGCTCTGATATAACGACAAATACTTCACAGCCTTTTGTACAATACTCGACACCAAAACCACGAAAATAGAAAAGGTATTGCCAAAATCTCCGAAGGATTTAATCAACAGCATCAGAGCGAGAGAGAGAGAGAGGTACAACAATTTCACCTGAACACGTGCATTTTTATACATTTCCTGCATGTCCTCCCCTAATAAGGGTACCTAGGGAAACACTGACCAAAATGTTGGGTCCTAGCCTGTCACAATAGTCTTCAATTACAAGAATGTCAGGTTTAGGTAAGGGTTGTGGTGAAAGGGGGGGTGCAATAGCATGGTAGGCTGAAGATATAGCAATCAAAATGTATCAATGGCTAAATATAATGAACAATACAAAGCCAACAGTAGCAGGCGTAAAGCAGGTCTAGTTCTCAGAACAAAGGCAATGCACAACAAGTGCAAACAACTATCCATTAACACTGCAAGTACCAAGGAGAACATATCAATAGACTCCAAAAGGGCTGTTTTGACTGAGCAATTCACAGCCATTGGTGGCCGATATCAATTACACAACACAAAACAATGGTGAGGGAGTCCTCTTGTCCTCTTCTAAACTCAGCAACAAAAAAAAGAAAGTCCTCTCACTGTCAACTGCGTTAATTTTCAGCAAAACTTAACATGTGTAAATATTTGTTTGAAAATAACAAGATTCAACAACTGAGACATTAAACTGAACAAGTTCCACAGACATGTGACTAACAGAAATGGAATAATGTGTCCCTGAACAAAGGGGGGGGGGAGGGTCAAAATCAAAAAGTAACAGTCAGTATCTGGTGTGGCCACCAGCTGCATTAACATGCAGACAAAGATATCCAAAAGGTTACCGGTAAAGTTCGTCCAACAAGTCAACCAACGATTTAAATTAATCCTCAGATACTCTAATATCTAAATAAACTATAATATTTAAGACGGAGATTAGTATGTTCAATCGGGATGATAAATATCGAGGAGCGCGCACCTCATTCGAGCGCTCCAAAAGACTACTGTCCTAATGAGGAACACCTTGGATAAATTACAATTACTTGTTCGTTTTTCAAAAAACAAGCTTCAAACCTTGTAAAAAGACTGTTGACATCTAGTGGAAGCCATAGGTACTGCAATCTGGGAGCTATTTTTTTGTATATTCAATAGGCTGTCATTGGAAAGGCCTGTGACCTCAAAAAAATATTATTCCCGGATGGATTTTCCTCGGGTTTCGCCTGCCATATCAGTTCTGTTATACTCACAGACATTATTTTAACAGTTTTATAAACTCCAATTATATGCATATCCTATCTTCTGGGCATGAGTAACAGGCAACTTACTTTGGGCACGTCAGACAGGCGGAAATTCAGGATACTGCCCCCTAGCCCTAAGTAGTTTAACTACTACCCGGTGAAATGTGAAGCGCCAAATTCTAAATCCAAAAGTTTAATTATTAAACATTCATCAATATACAAGTGTTGCATAGTCATCAAAAGCTCTGATTATTGGCAATATCACAGCGTTGTCAGATTTCAAAAAGGCTTTACGGCGAAAGCACTACATTTGACTGTTTGAGGGTAGCACCTCTAATATTTAAGCATTAGCATAAATCCATAACCCAACACGGGTCTCACAAAACACGCATAAAATCGCTAATATAAAATCGCTTACCTTTGATGAACTTCTGCTGAGGGCTTCCCAAGTGTCCAACGAAGACAATCCATGCTTCTTTTGTTAGAAAAAGTCATTTATTATATCCATAAATCTCTGTTTGGTTGGCGCGTTATGATCATAAAATCCACCGTTGAGTCGCCCATTGAACCGTGAAGAGTACACGTTCAAATTATACCTATACACTTTCTACAAACAAATCAAACATCATTTTTAATGTATCCTTAGGTATCCTTTTGGGTATATTTGCTGTAATATTTCAACTGGATGATAACGTGAACGATAGGAAAGAAAAATAAAGTGGTGCGCGTTCACAATCTCGCGCGCGTCAAACCTTGTTTACAAAAGTGGTCGCCTGACAATTTCCTGTTCCTATCCGTTCTGGTCACTGCTAGAATTCCCAGTCTTTGACTGTTGACTGTTGACATCTAGTGGAAGCCATAGGTACTGCAGTCTCAGTCCTACATAAAGTTGTATGCAATAGGCACAATGGAGAAGATGCTCATTTACAAAAAAACCTGCAAATCCGGGTGGATTTTCCTCGGGTTTTCGCCTGCTATATCAATTCTGTTATACTCACATACATTATTTTAACACTCTTAGAAACTTCAGAGTGTTTCCTATCCAATACTACTAATTATGTGCATATTCTATTTTCTGGGCCTGAGTGGCATGCATTTTACTTTGGGCACGCCAGACTCTCCAAAACCGTCACCTATGCAGCCGCTCCCCTAAGAAAGTTAACAGGAGGAGCTGGGGACGTTTAGTAGTCTGCATGTATACCGTACATACGTAGAGAGGAGTGGGAATGAGAGAGACTTCTCCTTCTCTCACTCTCTCTTGCTGCTATTTGGAATGTTTTACATGGCAGACAGCATAATATATATATTTGAAGTCATGGAAAAGATTATAAATTAATTATACAGTGACTCAAACATAACATTTTAATAATGTCAAAAGTATTTTACAACCGGCAAAGCTGCTTTTTAACAAAGCTTTCCAATACTAGCATTGTAAGGAAGTCAAACTTCCAGAAAAAGCCCCATCTTGTAGCAGAACTGTTTTGAACAACGTGAGAACGTCAAATAAAAGAGAAACCGGCACCACTGCTCTACTTATTTTATTCAAGCTTAAGCGTCGAACCTCTTGGCCTTTTTGTCCGAGATTTTTTGGGATGAAGCTGAACGTAGGTGTGTGAACATAAAGCGCATAATATACAGTATATTCGGGATGCTAATAATCTTTTTTATTTTCCTGAAAGTCCAACTGAAAGCTGTCAAATGCAAAAGTGCTGAGCGGGAGACATGGTCGACTCCTGTGTAGAGAACAGACACTGTGGACAGGAAACACGTCATTTACATTGTTGGCATAAGATATGCCAAGGTATCTAACTATGTCATAATGACAGGGACATGTCGTATGAGGAGCAGGTGAAATATCTCTGTCTGTCCACCGCGCTTTTCTATGTTAAAATAGTATTTCTTTTCAAACACGTACCTACTCAAACTCTCTTTTTCTCACACACACAAACACACACACACACACTACAGTCTAGCAGACATCCCAGTATATGTGGTCACATTTCACTCCTAAACTTTCACCCAGTTTATACCCATGCTGTCGTCTAAGTGTGAGTGTGTCTGAGCTGAGCAGGATGCTGTCTGGTAAGTGGTTTTATAAGGCCTGCTAGTCAACCATTAATGCCTTTATAAACGCTGCATCAGTCAGAGCACTCAAATACCAGAATGGACCTGAAATGGTGGAGGTTATTGGACAAAGAACCACAAGTAGGTATTTTACTGTACTGCAAATGAGAGAGGCTGAGGGGGAGACAGAGACAGAGGGGGAGAGAAAGAGAGAGAGGGGAGGGAGAGAGAGGGAGAGAGGGGGAGAGAAAGAGAGAGGGGGAGAGGGAGAGAAAGAGAGAGAGAGGGGAGGGAGAGAGAGGGAGAGAGAGGGGGAGAGAAAGAGAGAGAGGGGAGAGGGAGAGAGGGAGAGAGGGGGAGAGAAAGAGAGAGGGGGAGAGGGAGAGAAAGAGAGAGAGAGGGGAGGGAGAGAGGGAGAGAGGGGGAGAGAAAGAGAGAGAGGGGAGAGGGAGAGAAAGAGAGAGAGGGGGAGAGAGAGGGGGGAGAGAGAGGGGGAGATAGAGAGGGACAGAGAGAGCTCTGGTATCTTCCCCAATATTTGGAACCAAGGACTGATCACCCCAATCCACAAAAGTGGAGACAGATTTGACCCCAATAACTACCGTGGGATATGCATCACCAGCAGACTGGTACATTTCCTCAGTGAAAACAATGTACTGAGCAAATGTCAAATTGGCTTTTTACCAAATTATCGTACGACAGACGACATCTCAAACCTGCCCACCCTAACTGACAAACAAACCAAAACAAATAAAGGCAAAGTCTTCTCATGCTTTGTTGACTTCGACTCAGTTTGGCGTGAGGGTCTGCTATACAAATGGATGGAAAGTGGTGTTGGGGGAAAAACATATGACATTATAAAATCCATGTACACAAACAACAGGTGTGCGGTTAAAATGCATGCAGAATTCTGCAAAAATATCATTTGTGTACAACGACAAACATCAAATAATGCATGCAGAGCAGAATTAGGCCGATACCCGCTAATTATCAAAATCCAGAAAAGAGACGTTAAACTCTACAACCACCTAAAAGGAAGCGATTCCCAAACCTTCCATAACAAAGCCATCACATACAGAGAGATGAACCTGGAGAAGAGTCCCCTAAGCCAGCTGGTCCTGGGGCTCTGTTCACAAACACAAACACACCCCACAGAGTCCTCATCTACAGAGAGATGAACCTGGAGAAGAGTCCCCTCAGCAAGCTGGTCCTGGGGCTCTGTTCACAAACACAAACACACCCCACAGAGCCCCAGGACAACAACACAATTAGACCCAACCAAATCATGAGAAAACATAAAGATAATTATTACCAATGTGTCAAGTAATTAACAAAAAAACTGAGCCATGTAGAATGCTATTTGGCCCAAAACAGAGAGTACACAGTGGCTGAATACCTGACCACTGTGACTGACCCAAACTTAAGGAAAGCTTTGACTATGTACAGACTCAGTGAGCATAGCCTTGCTATTGAGAAAGGCTGCATTAGGCAGACCTGGCTCTCAAGAGAAGACAGGCTATGTGCACACTGCCAACAAAATGAGGTGGAAACTGAGTTGCACTTCCTAACCTCCTGCCAAATGTATGACCATATTAGAGACACATATTTCCCTAAGATTACACAGACCCACAAAGAATTCAAAAAGAAAAACCAGAATTTTGATAAACTCCCATATCTACTGGGTGAAATACCACAGTGTGCCATCACAGCAGCAAGATTTATGACCTGTTGCCACAAGAAAAGTGCAACCAGTGAAGAAAAACACCATTGTAAATACAACCCATATTTATGTTTATTTATTTTCCCTTTTCTACTTTAACCATTTGCACATCGTTACAACACTGTACATAGACTTAATATGACATTTGAAATTTCTTTGTTATTTTGGAACTTCTGTGAGTGTAATGTTTACTGTTCATTTTTTTTTTGTTTATTTTGCTTTTGTATATTATCTACCCATGCCAATAAACCTCCTTGAATTAAATTTCATTGAATTGAAATTGAATTGAATTGCGAGGAAGAGAAAGAGAGAGAGAGGGGTAGAAAGAAAGAGAGAGAGAGAGAGAGAGAGAGAGAGAGAGAGAGAGGGGCAGAAAGAGAGATATCCAGATCACAAATTCAAATGGCTATTCTTAAACTCTTCAACATTATCAGCAGCTCTGGCGTCTTCCCTAAACTTTCACCCAGTTTATACCCATGCTGTCGTCTAAGTGTGAGTGTGTCTGAGCTGAGCAGGATGCTGTCTGGTAAGTGGTTTTATAAGGCCTGCTAGTCAACCATTAATGCCTTTATAAACGCTGCATCAGTCAGAGCACTCAAATACCAGAATGGACCTGAAATGGTGGAGGTTATTGGACAAAGAACCACAAGTAGGTATTTTACTGTACTGCGCAATGAGAGAGGCTGAGGGGGAGACAGAGACAGAGGGGGAGAGGGGAGAGAAAGAGAGAGAGGGGAGGGAGAGAGGGAGAGAGGGGAGAGAGGAGAGAGAGAGAGAGAGAGAGAGAGAGAGAGAGAGAGAGAGGGGAGAGAGAGAGAGGGAGAGAGAGAGGGAGAGAGAGAGAGAGAGAGAGGAGGGAGAGAGGGGAGAGAGGAGAGAGGGGGAGAGGGAGAGAGAGAGAGAGGGGAGAGAAAGAGAGAAGAGAGAGAGGGAGGGGAGAGAGAGATAAACAGACCACAAATTTAAATTGGCTATTTGTCACGACTTCCACCCGAAGACGGTCCCTCTCCTTGCTCGGGCGATGTTCGGCGGTCGACGTCACCGGTTTTCTAGCCATCGCCGATCCACTTTTCATTTTCCATTGTTTTTGTCTTGTTTTACACACCTGGTTTCAATCCCACAATTACTTGTTCATTATTTAACCCTCTGTTCCCCCATGTTTGTTTGTGAGTGATTGTTTTATTGTATTGCGGTACGTATTTGTGGACTTGGATGTTTTTGACGTTTGTTAATATTTTGAGTAAAATTTGCGATATTTACTCATATCTGCTCCTCTACACCAGCAACACACAGACGCTTTACACTATTCTTAAACATTACTTCCCTATTATTTGTAACCAAGATCTGATAACCACAATCCACAAAAGTGGAGACAAATTTGACCCCAATAATTAATGTGGAATCAGCCAGCTGGTTCTGGGGCTCTGTTAACGAACACAAACAGACCCCACAGATCCCCAGGAAAAGAAACA